>JAMPIV010011258.1:27500-398505 GCA_024509875.1 Oreohelix idahoensis | reverse complement strand
GTTCTGAAAAATGTCCTCACCTTGATTGATCAACGATTTACCAAATTGTCAAATATTTTGTGTTGTGCCTTGAGTGAACACCTCAAAGACCAAGTAAACCTATATAATTATAAATAAAGCATGATATGGTGGATAACGCAATGAAGATAATTTCGCCAAGTTTTTGAGTTGGCACACGCGTTTCCCCTGTAAGATACGTATTAGTTGTCGATGATGATCCACCCAGAATTAGCGGAGCCCCCCCCCCCCCACCCCCCCCCCCCCCCCCCCCCCCCCCCCCCCCACCGCACCTGCCTCAATCCGTAGACGCCTATACGCGCCTAAAATCTAATGAGAATACATTTTTATGCGGTCGTTCGGAAAAAAGTTGTTCGTTACTTGTTGACCTGCAAAGACTGAGTGACTAGATAGAATAATTGCCTAAGATGGTCAATTTTAGAAATATTCTCACTGTAATTCGGAAGTTTCTGCCCTCACTGTATTCTCCTTACATAATGAACTGCAAAACGATGATCAATCTACTTATACTATTCACGTGTTTGTCTCAACCACATAGGTTCCCAATATGTTTATTCTCACAATTTGAAACAGTAAAGAATGGAGATTGACCACTTTTGGCACCGCCCCCCCCCCCCCCCCGCCCCCCCCCCCCCCAATGTGACTGCCCTGGAACATCCTCCATATTCTCCCGACCTGGCACCGCCTGATTTTTTTCTTGTTCCCTCGCCTAAGATCGGCACTGAAAGGGGCAGAGATTCAAGGACGCTGAGGACTTATAAGACTATCTTCATTGCACACGGACAACTCCATCAGTGCTCCGATCTCCTCCCTTAGATCACACAAGGAGGATTTCAGCACAGTGCACGAACTCCGTAGAACCGACGAGAATCCCAATGTGTGTATAAAGGAATCACACATTCTATAAATATTGTTGTGGTGGGTAGGTTTATAATTTGTAAATTTTGCCAGGGCAGCGGTCTTTATGACCTACTCTTTTATGATTTCTAAATGCTGTTGGATTTTTAACATGCGCAACTTGCACACGGGACCTTGTCCGAGAAGACTAGGCATCCGATCTCACTACCAAGGAAATTGGGAGTATGACATCATTAGGACCACTGGTTCTGAAAAAAAAAATTCCATAAAGTATAGTCCCTCTACTGGGTATCGAACCCGGTACCTTTAGAATTCGAGGAGGACACCATACCTGTTAACCACTCCGACCCCCTAATTATAATATTTATGATCCGAGACTCGCTGGGATGCGCATGCAATGGCATCATGCAAAACTATGGAATCTCATTCAACGATTGTAGGCTGGTTAGACAGTATAGCTGAAGATCAGTCACATAAAGGAGAAACCAGACAAAATCAGAAACTAGACAAGAGGCAGAAAGCATTGCAAACAAGATGGAAGTATTTGTATATATGTTGTTGTTGTTTTTTTTGGAATTAATTTTATAAATTTTTTCCCCTGCAAAGCGTTCACAACACAAGCAATGCTCTTCAATGGGAATTGGATGCAAAGACATGCGCAGATCTCTACCAATCATTAGTAGATCACTTGCACGTACTGTGGAATGAGTTCCAAGGACACGAAGACATAATAGGAAATATCTTGCCAGATATTGACTTGGAAAAAAGCCAAATGCCGAATGTAAATCAGATTTTTTGTTAACTCACGCACAAACACACAAAAGATAGTGATGGAAAAGGGCCAGAAATAGATTTAATAAATCCGAGAGACATCTTTTGCATAACGTCTTTCAATGCTAGGGGTTTCCAAACGGTTTGGCGCGCCACACTGGTGCGGCGCGACAGGATGGCAGTTGTGGCGATAATATTCAAAGACCACAAGGATTTAGAGACATTTTTAAACAATTCATATGCCAAAAATAAATATGAAGGTTATTTTCTTATCTATTTTTAAACTTTTTAATAGCGTTGTAAAATAATAACAATTTGCGTAGTTATTTGCAAAAAAAAAAAAAATTTATCATTCTGATTATTTCCCTTTATTCAGCCTTTACGTTGCATTTTGGTGGTCAGTCAAATTTTCTGAATGTGTCTCCAGAGTGTATTCCTTTGAGGCAAGGATTCACAGATTTTCACTTGTGTATCTAAAGCATCAGTTTATTCTTTTTCTTTTACCAAAGCGGTGGAAACCAAATTATTTTACAATTTAAATTCTCTTGACGCAGTATTGTAAAAATATAAAAAAAAAAAAAAAAACCTCAAAAAAACTCTAAATCTTGTTAGATTTTCATTCAAATTAAACATGCGCAGTGGATGGTACTTACTTTGAATGTTGATCCACATGGAGCATTCTCTATTGCTACATCTTTGGGTCCCATATCGATACAGTTCGGCTACAATTAGAATACGCATGGCAAAATCAGTGCCATTACCTGGCAATATGCGACAAAATTACTTCTCTTTAAACTTTCCTTCAACGATTACAATTGCTATATTTTTTATAATTTTGTTTTCTGCAACAACTAAAGTTTTTGCTATAAAATGACTTACAGCTAATTGCTGTCGAGTGAGTTTGGTTTTTATATATGTCGATACAGTTTTTTTACAATTTAAATTCGTTTGACGCAGTATTTTTAAAATGCTGTAAAAATTTAAAACAAAAATACTCTAAATCTTTTTAGATATTCATTCAAATTAAAAACACACCGTGGATGATGCTTACTTCGAATGTTGATCCACATGGAACTTTTGTCTTTTTTTTTTTTTGGTTCGGTTTTTGCCTTCTTCTGGCGAGGAGCGTTCCTTTCAACCTATTTGGTTATATCAGAGCGCATTTACCATGAAAATAAAAAGTCAGCTCTGTTGACTGCTAACCCGATCAGCGTTGATAGATACTAAGACCTGAAAAGGACTACATTATCTATGTGCTAGCATAAAGCCCGAAAAAGTACTCGCCAGCTACGCCAACGCCCGAGATTGTTGTATGTATATAGAACAATTTTATTTTTTTTTTAAATGTAAAACTTTTGCCTCGTTTTGGCGAGGCGCGTCCTGTTCAACCTAGTCGGTTATATTAGGGCGCATGTCCAAATATAGAAGACTCTTAGGTCTGAAGATTATAAAAACATATATATGGAATAATAATGTTGTTGTTGTTGTTTTCGTCTACTATGCTGCTGTAATACCCTGTTCAACCTGAAAGTTTGGTTATAATTGGGGTATATAGGGTGTTATCGTCTTCACTGGTATCTCGTTCGTAGTCCTGGAGGTGATCGGTCCTGAAAAGGACCACTAGTTGGCTGTCTGGGTTCCTCTTTGTCCGTTTGTGGTGCCGTGTCGCGCTCATGGTGTTTTTTATGTCCTGCCTCAACTATCTGGCTCGTTTTGTTTTGTGTGTTTCTACGCTCATAGTTTATGTTGCTTTTGTCTTCTTGCTCTCCTGTATCTGTGACAGTGCTTTTTCAATTATCGTAGGTAGTAGCTGTTCTAGCGTTTCTTGGATGATTTCTTTTACTGCTTGGTTGTTCGTTTTAGTTTCTCCCGTGCTGTTTGATGATATTTCCTCAATGGCTATTCTTTCTGCTTCTATTCTTTTGAGTATTTTTGTGTTTTCTTCTGTCAGCTCTTTCAGTTTCTTGACATCTGTTTCTACTTGTTGCTGGATTCTTTTCATTTCTTCCATCACGTGTTTTATGTTCTGCATGTTTATCGCATCTTCTCCACTGTCGGTTAGCGTCAGTCTCTCGGGTCTTGTCGATCCTTCTACCGTAACTATCATCAGATTGGTATCTTTCTTGGCCCAGGTTTTTAGTCTCTCGACCTGCTTGATTTTTAGATTTGCGTTTTCATCCTGAAGGCGTCTGTGGACCTCGGCTTCGGAACAACTGGTATCCACCCCTCTGATGACCAACTTCTTTGTTGTTATGTATTTCTCCACCACCACTTTTATTTGGTGGGGCAACTGGACTTCTTTTGAACTAGATTCCAGTTCGGTCATCAGCGAGGTGGTTTTGTCTGTTTTGTTGAGTGAAAGCACTACTCCCTTTTCGTGCCTCCCTACTTTAGCGATGGAATAATAATCACTCGGTTTAATATATATATATCGAAACAGCTCCGACGCAATTAGAATCCGCGTGGCAAAATCAGTCCTATTAAAATTACATAGTTATAAAAACGGAAGTGCTACATAAAACTAGGCTTTTTTCAAGTTTCCCTTAAACTAAAAGTGTGTAGTTAAACATTTTCAATTATCTTGACAAATATGCAAACGTATGGTTATTAATTACAAACATAAAATAATAGTTTCAACATTTGTGTTACGTCCCTTGATTTCTCTTGAATTTCTTTCCTTTGATTATGGTCCCTGATATATGTAAGGAAGGTAAACTATTTATGGGAAAAGTTTAAATAATTTTTTCTGTTATAATTACAATATTAAATTATGAAATAAATCCACGGCGTTTCAAACCCAGTACCTAAAGAGAAACTGTGCCAATTCATTAAGTAATAATAAGCCAATGCGGATTTGCATTAAGAACATAAAAACAACACGATTTTGCCTTATATATATATATATATATATATATATATATATATATATATATATATTATATTATATATATATATGTATATATATGTATATATATGTATATATATATATATATATATATATATATATATATATATATATATATATATATATATATACATATACATACATACATACATACATACATACATACATACATACACACACACACACACACACACACACACACACACACACACACACACACACACACATACATACATACATACATACATACATACATACATACATACATACATACATATGCCTATTTTTTTTTTCCTTAACCAGCGGCACTTGGGCTTTCAGCCCTTCGGCCCAATGACATGTCATTGCGAGGCTGGGGAACCTGAGGACTTTCCTTCCAACCCACAGACGGTTTATCACAGGAGCCGTTCAGGTTATTCAGTCAAATTTCCGGCCGTAAACATTTCTTCAAACGCTGACGCCCGGGTTTGAACGATGAACACCTGGTCGCCAGTACAACGCCGTAGCCATTACACCAGCGCGGCTCCCATATATGCCTATATATATATATATATATATATATATATATATATATATATATATATATATATATATATATAGAGAGAGAGAGAGAGAGAGAGAGAGAGAGAGAGAGAGAGAGAGAGAGAGATTCTATATCAAATAAATTTTAATAATAATAAATAGTTTTTAAAAATGTAAATTATAAAGATTGGTTTGGTTTGGTTTTAAGGGCTATCTTCAATGCACACGGACAACTCCATCAGCAGTGCTCCGATCTCTTTCCTTAGATCACACAAGGAGGATCTCAGAATAGTGCACGAATTCCGTAGCACCGGCGAGAATCCCAGTGTGTGTATATATAGGAATCACACATTCTATAAATATTTTTAGTGGGTAGGTGTTAAAGATACGTAAGTGGGGTAGGAGGAAACTGTTAATGTAATAGCTGATGAATGGCAATCAGCATAGGTCGGGCTTACGAATGGCCGACAGGTGTATGAATATGTAGATGTCACATACGCGAATGTTAAAGTGTTCTGGCATACCTGGTGTTAAGTCCTAATTCTAGTCAAGGGGAGTTTATCTGTAAAAATATTTGTAAGTACAAGTCGGACCTTTGTTAGCTCATTTGTTTAGCTGTTTATGTGTTTAAAATAACTTCGCGTATTTTCGCGAATGTTCTGGTTGCAGTATGGTCCAGAACGTGGGTGAACGAAATTCATCTCAGGCGCAAAATCCGCGCTGAGCTGTTTTTTAGGCGGGGAAAATTTATCGTGACATTCGAATGCTGGGAGAGCTGAGTGAAGGGACTGACGATTATGGTCAGTATGTCCCGATATACAGAATTGTTTTGATAAAAGGGATTTTGATATTTCCTAAGATTTCATAAAGCCGTGGATATGAAGGCTTTAATATATTCTGCAGAATGTACATTCCTAAAGATTTTTCGGGCCATTGGATAGGCCGTTATGTGTTGATATCTCCGATGAGGGAGATTTGTGAAGGTCGACAGATTATTATTGTAGGGAAGGTGTTTTTCTCCCATGAGTTATGTTGAGTCTGACGATACAGACATTATTGTACTGCGATATAGGCAGCCCCCTTTGTGAAGAGATAATTTGGACCAGGAAACTTTATCATGATGAACTGCTGTGCTTATGCAGCTGTTGTGCTTGGATTTTGTATGCTATGTACTTAACCACCTACGGATTTGGTGTTCATGAGATGTATCCTATTTTGCTGTGTGCTGTAAACTGTGACAATGTACCTAGTGATGTCCTCGTGACTGTCGAGTATTAAAACAGTGTAGAACGATCAGGAGTTATAACCTTTTGCTGACTCCTACATGTGTGTTGGTGTGTGTGTGACTATTATTGACTTACGTTAGAACTACATGCATTCGCGTTATTTGATGTCTGTACACTCACACACCTGGTCGGCCACCTGTAAGCCCGACGAATACTGATGTGCCTTATCAGTTCACCTATCATAACAGAACATTTACCATCCTTCCTGAACCACCACAGTTCTACTCCAGTATTAGCTGTAAGTACCCAGCGTTGCCCGGAAGTCTCTCACCTTTCAACAAACTAAGATTCAACAGACGCAGACTTATCAGTGGTGGTCTTCTTCTTGAACATTGCCCATAAACAACGAACATGTCATTATCACCTGGACAAACTGGAACCTCACACCAAGCAAAACATAGGAGTCAGAGAATGTCGGAACGAGTGGTAACGTAATACAGTTTATTACGACAGACTCACGTAGACATCATGGAACGACATTTCATAACAAATCATGGAGCATCAACGGTTCACAGCATAATCATACAGCATCAGGTACAAAATATCCGTCACATCGGTTGCATAAACCACAGGCCTCAGCACAGTACACTTTTACAATAAATATCCCTCAGGAACAAACTTCCAACATCTTAAATATCTAGTAAGTAAATCCAATGGGGAAAAAATAGGCTGCGTAACAAAGCAGCTCACAGTATCTCTTATTTCATAACAGACCATGGTAAACATCCATCAGAAACAAAGGTTTGTATGAATATCTTCATCAATAATAATAATACTCGCGGGCGGTATACTCCATGGCCTCGAAAATATATCTTCAATAATCACAAAATTCTCCCCTTTACAAAAGAGACACCCTGGAACGCACTAGCGAGATGGGACCGCCATCTCGAAGCCCTGCCAGCAACACACTGTCACGAGATTTTCGTCTCTCAGTACAACTCAGTAAAAATTACACAATCGCCCGGACCAACCGCGTGAGACCACAGTTCAGCTCAACCGTCTCTCCCCAAACTAACACTAAGAATATTCGACAACTTGCTTTATCATATTTTTTAAAAAAAAGACTGACACAGACTCAGATCGAGCTATGCTCAAAAATTACAGAGCACAAAGCCCCCAACTGAAAAAAATCATCTCATCACTAAAAGCGTGCTTACTAGCGTGTGTAAGAAAAATCCGACCCGTCCATATGAGTCTTTAACACTTAACCCCCATTAATAAAAATATGACTTAACAGAGTATTTCTAATTTTTTAATTTATCCAGGGCAGCGGCCTTATGGCCTACTCTTTACGATTTCCAACTACCGTGGGATTTCTAACGCACGCAACTTGCACACGGGACCTCGTATTCTTTCGCCGTTATCCGAGAAGGCTAGGCATCCGATCTCAGTACCCATGAGACCAGGGGGGAGTATGACATCAGTACGACCGCTGCTTCTGAAAAAAAAGTCAATAAATTATATTCCCTCTGCTGGGAATCGAACCTGGTGTCACGGAATTGCCTCCCCTGCTTTGCAGCAGTGGTCCACCAGTTGCCAAAACTCAAGAGTATCTAATATGGGTCTTCGGGAGCCGCGCTGGTGTAATGGCTACAACGTTGTACTGGCGACCAGGTTTTCAAGGTTCAAGCCCGGGCGTCAGCGTTTGAAGGAATGTTTACGACCGGGAATTTGACTGAATAACCTGAACGGCTCCTGCACATAAACCCTCTGTGGATGGGAAGGGGCGAAGCTCCTGACCGGGTTGGAAGGAAAGTCCACTGACCCCCCAGCCTCGCAATGACATGTCATTGGGCCAAAAGGGCTGGTAAGCTCGAGTGCCACTGGTTAGAGAAAAAAAAATGTGGGTCTTCAAATGTGTCTACCTTCGCAGAAGATTACTCTTGGCAGAGTTGTAGATAGAAGGATAATGATGCTTCTATCTCAAGGATGTTTCTTAAGATATTTTCAGAAGTCATGAACAGTGCTGCGTTGGGCAGGGCAATTTTTAACTTACATCTGATCCGCCGCCTATTATGAAGAATTGAGCAATTATTAATTTCAGCTCGTTCAAGCCCCCACCCTGATTTACTCATTGGAATTATTATTATTATGCTATAGCTCTGTTTAGAGTGTATTTAGTAAATTGACTGAGACAACCATGCAGTACATTCAAAATGACTAAATCGACGTTAAATTTTTATATTTACAAATAACAGATTTAATAATCACTTAGGTTTAACAAGGTTTTAAAAACATGACTAATTATTTATCAGATAGTTATCATCACTCAGCTTTTATGTGTTACTTAGCTGTCAGTGACGGTTCTGCTCCTTCTGATGGTTTGGTTCTTGGTAGACTCGGTCGCTGATCCCGCTCGTCACTGCTCAAGGTTGTAGGGCGTAGCACGTTCCCAGAAGTGTCAGGGAGTGTCTACGAAGTTGGTCCCTCGTCTTTAAGCCCCGTCTGATGATGGTTTTCTAGATTCGACTACAGGCCACCTATACCCTTCTTGTTCCAGAGATAGTACCCTCAGCTGGTACCACCAACTAGTACGGTAAATAAATTGAAACAAATACCCTCTGAGTATTGAGTTTCCCGACACATAGTTATGTGTCCCCTTCTTCCTATTCCACCATCCCATCGACCTCAGATTTTACCCTCGATGAGAATTAAGCTTAGTCCCTCGAGAGAAAACGATCTTTACATTTAAATTGAATAGCTTTTATATTTACTTTAAATTTAAATGAAAAGGTTAATAGTATAGATAGAATATGTTTACATTTACATCTACACTGGTTGAAAATTGTTCACAATATAGATTGAATATGTTTCAGTTACATCTACACTGGTTGAAAAATGTTCACAATATAGATTGAATATGTTTCAGTTTCATCTACACTGGTTGAAAAATGTTCACAATATAGATTGAATATGTTGTCAGTTACATCTATACTGGATGAAAAATGTTCACACTATAGATATTATGTTTTCATTTACATCTACACTGGTTGAAAAGCTTGAAAACTGTCATTATTTTTAAAGTTAATATGTTTATATAGACATTTACACTTGTTTGTAATTGTAAATATTATAATTAGAATGTACATCATTTCTTTCATCTTTCCATCCCTGCTACAAATGGAACTTGGAACTACCTATGCTTTTAGTTATCTTTAAGAAACTAGCAATAAAGCAGTCACGAGCCCTATCAGTGGTGGTTCATGAAATCATAACTCTAAGGTTGACGGCCTCAAATGACTTGGACATCCACTAGGAATTTTCACTTATTAATATTCACATGGCAATATATACATATTAGTTCACATGTTAGTAATGAAAATATAGAATGTAAAATGTACAACTTAGCCAATTTTGGCTCACTGGCTGTTTGCTCAGAGAAGTAGGTTAAGGCACTAGCAGATGCCTTTTTTTCACGTGTTCTTGGGGGTCGTTACGTTGACAATGAATTCCCACTATGACTCCGTGTGTTCAGTTTCCTCAGATCCCGGTTTTCCTTATTAAAATGATAGAGTTTTCCTGGGCTGTTTAAGTCCTTCAAAATGCTCCAACAAAGTCCGGTCTGATAAATGGAATTCTGATTCTAACTTCTGTCAATCTGGTGGCCGTCTTGGCAAGGGATTCTCACAGTGAACTAGACTTGCAAAAAATGTCAGATTATATTGCCTGTCTTCCCCCGCATTTGTTTGTTACGATGCTAAGCAGAGCGCCAATCGTTTCAAACATGCGTGTTTTGTGGGGTAATTCAAAATTATTTCCGCCTGAAATTATGTGCGTGATGCAAAAGGTCACGTCTCCCATATATGGCAATAAAACATCCGATCTTCTCTCGGTAATATTTGCAAATAACCTCTTACATCTGCCGGGACTATTACAACATTTCCGCTCAGGAGTGTCCGACTGATAAGTGCGTGTCCGTAATCTGTCCACAGACGGGTAACACTGACAAACAACATTTTTCTTTCTTATATAAGAATAAGTGTTCTTAGGTCAGTTTCTTGCGCTGATTTCAAATCTGAAATCCGTTTATCTCTATCACGTCGGGTTCTTAAGATATTTGTGAATAAATATATTTTTGGGAAACCGTTATTTGCTCCGTTTCATTTTTACTATATAGCTTATTAAAAATTAATAAAAAGCAACATAATTCTACTTTTTATACTGCTAAAAGATGCATGACATATGTTACGCGATTTTTCAAATAGTTACTGTATTTTGAAATAATTATGAGCAAAATATGGCTTCTAGAAGTTGTAGAAATTCGGCTGATCTGTTCTGTTACGTGTGCGGATATTTTACCGATCGTGTTGACCAGAAAAACTTTACACCATTACTAAAGAAAGCATATGAACTTTATTTCGATTCGAAAGTTGATGATGCAAATAAATCTTGGAAGCCAAATGCAATTTGTTCGATACATTGGCAGGTTGGTTACGAAAATCGCCGAAGCATAAGTCGATGCCTTTTGGAGTGCCAGTAATATGGCGTGAACATACAAATCACACTACTGATTGTTACTTCTGCTTGACAAATATCCATGGTTTCACTTTTAAAACTAGAAAGTCTGTGGTTTATCCAAATATTGAATCGGTTTCGAAACCAGTGCCTCATGATCCAATCACGTGTCCGATCCAAGTACCACCAGAACAATATCCGTTGGACGTAAATGAACCATCAGAAAGTGATAGTTTACCTGCTTTAGAAACTAATTCTGACTCAGATTACATACCGGTGAATGATGGTGTTTACTTAATTAACCATTCAGAACTTTCAGATCTAATACGTGATCTCGCTCTTACCAAAGGACAAGCGGAATTACTCGGTTCGCGACTCAAAGAATGGAATCTTTTAGCGCCCAATACTCCGATATCTAAATTTCGTCATAGACACAGAGAACTTGTTCAATACTTTGAGATGGATGATGACATTTGCTATTGCAAAGATGTAAACGGTCATGAGCACATAGTCAACGAATGGCGATTTTTCATCGATTCTTCCAAGACTAGTCTAAAAGCCGTGTTATTGCATAACAGAAATTTTTTTTCATCAAATCCAGTCGCCTACTCTGTTCATATGAAAGAAACTTATGACAATATGGCTAAACGTTTGGAAAAAATAAAGTACAATGACTACCAATGGCGGATTTGTGGAGACCTAAAGGTCATTGCAATTCTCACGGGCATGCAGACTGGGTATACTAAATTTTGTTGCTTCCGATGTGAATGGGACAGCCGCAACAGACAGGAACATTATGCAAGAAAGGTGTGGCCTATCCGGGATCGTATGCAACTCGGGCATAAAAATGTAACACGCAAGCCATTAGTTAACAAAGACACCTTCATTTTACCACTGTTACATATAAAGTTGGGGCTCATCAAGAATTTTGTAAAAGCGTTAGATAAAACGAGCAAAGCTTTCACTTATCTTCGAGAAAAGTTTCCGCAAGATAGCGATGCAAAGATAAAGGAAGGTATCTTTGTAGGACCTCAGATTAGGAAAGTTATTGCAGACAAACAATTCGAGAACTTGTTACATGGTAGTGAACTTCGCGCATGAATGGCATTCAAATCGATCGTCGATAACTTTCTGGAAAATCACAAATCTGTCGACTATGTTGCATATTGTTAAGCAGTGCATAGATGCATACATAATTATGGGCTGTAACATGTCCCTCAAAATCCATTTGCTCGACTCGCATCTTAACTTTTTCCCTGACAACCTTGGCGAAGTCAGCGATGAACATGGAGAATGATTCCATCAAGATATCGCCGTAATGGAGTCACGTTATCAAGGACGGTGGAGTGTGACTATGCTTGCCGATTATTGTTGGATGCTTCATCGCGATGTACCCCATGCCATTCACCGACGAAAGTCGACTGCAAAGAAATTCAAGCCTACATAACTGTTATACTTCTTGTACGAATGATGTTGTAATACTGTATGCGTTGTTAAAAAAACTTCAATTGCGTATTTCTAGAGATCCCGACCTGATAGAGAAAAACGGTTTGCAGATTTAAAAACAGCGCATTAAAATTGACCAGAAAAACATAGAAATGTTAGAGAAAGAAAAAAAAAGTTTTTTTTTGTTAGTCAGTGTAATTTATCGCCCGGTACGCCTTATCAATGCTTAACCACGGTCGCTGTAGCGATTTTAGTGATAATCTGTTGTCTGATGTCGGCCACACCCGGGATTAACCAATATGATTGTCGGCTTTCCCAGCAGGGAGGAACGGGTAACCAAACAGACATGACGACTTAACACTGAGAGGAGTGTAAGAATGTTTGAACATATAAAATATCTGCTACATAGCAGAGAAAGAAAGAGGTGCCGACCATGAAATGCACGCAATTAGTCAATACACCAAATGTCACAGAATACGGCCGTAGTGGACAAGAGAGCGACCTAAAAATTATGTGACACCTGGTCAGCAGTGAGAAATGCAGTCTGCGACCCATAGCTAGACTGCTTGCGACAGGGTCAGCGAACCAGAGCTGACGAAGACCCTACTCCACCCCCAAGTGGTGGTCCTGGAAACAGGCTGCATCAATGCAGTCTGGCTGAGTGAGTAGGGATCAAAGAGGGGAGGCTAACCCGGTCCCAAAAATACCGTACTGAAGTCGGATGTGTCGGCCGAAAGGCGAAAATATAGCAGGTGCGCTGTAAACGGACACAACGCAACCAAGGTCCTTTTCAGGACAAACGAAGAAGAAGAAGAAGAAGATGTACCTTTCGCAGCCAAGGTGAAGAATCCTTGACATTATCTATGTGAGGAAGCAACACCGTAATGAAATAATGTAGTCTGCATTCTGTTGCGTAAAACGGAACACTGTCCCTCTCATGTGATGCTGCGTACCAAAACGCACTACAACAGAAATGTACGCAAGTTGGTTGTGATGTGACTTGTGCGCAGGTAACACCATAGTGAGACGGTTGGAGTTGGTTCGACGATGTGACCGAGAGTGGACGTATGCGGTTCATGTGAGAGACGACTCTCGTTGGTTATCTATATAAATAAAAGGCAAAATACAGTTGTTTGATTGTATGTTCTTAATACAAATCCGCATGCCTTATTATTTCTTAATGAATTTTGGCACAGAGTCTCTTTAATTACCGCCGGGTAACGCCGTGTAGTTATTTCATAATTTAATATTGTAATTATAACAGATTTTATTGAAAGTTTTTCTTTAAAATGTAACGAAGCCATTTAATTCTCAGGGGCCATAATCAAATAAATAGACATCCAGGGGATATCAAGGGACGTAACACAAATGTTAAAGCTATTATTTTATGTTTGTAATTAATAACCATATGTTTGCATATTTTACAACGCAATTGAAAATGTTTAGTTATACACTTCTATTTTAAGGGGAAATAGAAAACCCAGTTTTATGTAGCACTTTCTTTTATTTTAACTATGTAATTTTAATGGCACTGATTTTGCCACGCGGTTTCAAATTGCATCGGAGCTGTATCGATACATATATTAAAACCAAAGAATTTCTTTTAAAAGATGAACCAAAAAATACCAATTAATAAAAAATTGCTGAGACTCAAGCTGGGAACTGGATATTTCATGATAGAGGAACCCACATGTGATGAGTGTCAAGAACCAAACACAATTAGGCACTTTCTAGTGGACTGCAAAAAATATGACCAACAGAGGCAAAACATTAAGACATACTGTAGTAACCACAAGGTAGAAATGAGTGTAGAAAATCTCATAGGCACAAAGAGCCCTTCAGAAATGCAAAAGTTAATAAAACACTATATTACAAAAACTAAAGCTAACATATAAAAATCAAATAAGGAATTGAACCAGTAGTCCAAACTGGTGAAAGACTCGCCCCAGAAACATACAGATTAACCAAATAAACCATCCAGTAAAAATCAAAAACATACTAACTTAGAAAATAGCATATATTGGAATTTTTTTTAAAAACCATGTTGAACTATAACTACAAAAGGAAAAATACCGACTAGAGATAATATAATATAAAACAAATACAAACAAAAACATATTACAATAAAAGAAACACGTCCTGATATAACCAACAAATCCATGTACATGGTAGATGGTTGAAAGGGGCGTGCTACAAAATGAAGTAGCAAACACATTAAAAAAAAAAAAAAAAAAATTTCTTTAAATTATAATAAACATATAGACAATTTGGTAGAAAGCTGTAGGAAAAACAAAGCAGATTTTCCCTTTGATTTAACGTCAACAACAAACATGAAACTGTACGGTATATACTTCCCATCTCACCCGAACCGCACACACAAAGTCACATGGCAGAACTTAGTCGCATATACCACAGACACACTTCACCGCTACAAATACAAAAATACAACCATTTTTTCCAGAAGTGCTATAGTGAACTGCTTTATTATTCCAAAAATAATTTACATTGCTACAGTCTTTGACCCTCCACAACATACGGTGACAGAGATAAACAAGGAGATTAGGCGTTTTGTTTTTGGACACACTTTATTTAGCATTAAACATCAAACACTCATGCAAGAGAAAAGATTCGGGGGAGTTGGCCTCCAGGATATAGGGACAAAAATAAAGGCACTTCGAATCAGACATGTAGGAAATATAATAAGAGACCCAGAATGACACACATTAGCCCATTACTACGTAGGGCTTAGACTTGCTAGACTGAGGCCAATAAAGAACAATGTCCCACACCATTACGGCACACTACCACACTTTTACAGGACATGCATACAAGCCATCAGAGGACACGAAATTTTAATTAACCAGAAAACAAACAAAATTTACAAACACTTAGTCAGGTTACATGCACCACCTTTACACCTAAGAATTAAAAGAGGTTACAATTACTTTATAACAGATTACACTGAGATTTTCACCGATCTTCACAACAAAAGCATCGCACCAAAAGCCAGAGAAGTCACATATCGACTTGTATATAACATGACACCAACCACAGAAAGAGCAGCACACAGATTAAAACGAAAATCACGATGCAAGATGTGCCAGGCAAATGTACAAGAAAGTGAGGAACACATTTTCTATAAATGTAGTACAATTATACCAGCACAGAGAATCTTACAAGACATACTGGACACACATACGAAAACAAAAACAGACATTTTCAAAGCGATTATGCTTAATTCAATTCCCAAGACACTACCAGACATCCATTTTCAATTAATTCTTTTACTCTCGGAATTTCGATTTATAATTTGGAAATGTCGGATTCATTCAGTATTTGAGTACAAAATTATCCGTCCAGCTTTTCTCCTAAATTTGTTTCTCCAGCGAGTGACGCTTATTTTAAAACCTGTCCACTATCCCCAGCTACCTGTACCTGTACCTTAAATCCAAGCCTTAAGTTTATACGAAGGTCATTTTCCTATAACCTCTCCCTTCCCCCACCCCCAACCTCACTGCCAATTACGTGTTATTTCACCACCTGTGTTTTTTTTCCTACCTTCCCCACTCCCTTTAACACATATCCTCATCCTCCTTCCTCCTTCCCTACACACACAGCGTTAGAGGTGAGGGACTCCATCACCCAATATTTTTATCTTAAGTACATGTGAGAGAGTGTGTGTGCAAGTTAAAAAAAATTTTCATCCTCCCCTTTGTCATGTCCGCAGAGAGAAGCCTGCCTTTAAATTATTATTATTTTATTTTCTATGTATCTATTATCATTATTATTATTGTCATTATTATGTTTACATTTTAAATGCATATGTACATGTGTAGTCTATTTATTTTGTATTTATTCATTATTATTATTTTGATTAAGACGGATGATGCAAAAGTAAGAGTTTTTATAGGACAATTCGAATGCATATATACATGAGTAGTTTATTTATTTTGTTATTATTTTAAAACGGATGATGCAGAAGTTAGCTTTTTATAGGATAATTTTGCACAGGTCAGAATGCGTGGGTGTCCACAGAGAGGAACAAAAAAAAAATGTTTTTAGGAAACTTTAATGTTATCCGTTCGCCCCAGTTTCTACATAGGGTACTGTGACACGTTGAAGATTTACGATAGCGATGTCCGGCACCCGTAATTAAGGGCTTGGGACAGAGCGACCGCCAAGCATTCAAACAGTGGTCGTTAAATCGTGGCAGGGAAAATCGGAACACGGGACATTTTTGTTGACGGTGTATCTATGGAACGCTGTGACACGTTGAAGTTTTACGACCAACCAAATGTGTCCGGAACCTGTAATTATGGGGACTGGGACTATGACAACGACCGCCAGCATGGAATGTCGGAAATAGCGGTTGAAAATAGGGGTTTTTTTCAACAGGAGTGGGTAAATGACTGTGTGCAAGGAATGAAAGGTTTTTTTTCTTTGTTTTTTTCTAAACAGCTGCTCATTGCATTTTCATTTTTATACTTATTTTCATACTATTGTCAATGTTTCAATGCAAAGGGCTTTGTAAATTTACACGGAATGTGAATAAAAATGTTAAAATAAAAATAAAAAAATAAAAATAAAAAAACCGTCGCTTGAAAAGATGGTCAGACAGATTATACGTAAAATATGTCGCTGACCGTCTGAGACTTTCCCCATGCTGTCCTGCATAAAGAGTAAAATCTATAAAGGGGAAAAATGAAATGCCAAAAAAAAAGCGAACCGAGAGAAAAATGAAGGGAAAAAAATGATACTGCCGTAGGGCTGGAGGTGTGAGAGATCACACAAAAAAACAGAGACAGATATTCCGTCACAAATATATCTACATAGTAAATGAATACTATGATTACAACAACAAAAATGTGCAATGTATATTTAGAGTACAAGAAAGAGTGTGTAAATGAGTGTGTGCAAGGAGTGGAAGTTTTTTTTTTTTTTTTTTTTTTGTTGGATACAGCTGCTCACTGTATTTTCATTTTTATACTTATATGCATGCGTGGGTAGGGGTCAGACAAAAGCTGGTACCCTGGTCCTCCAGGTTGGGGGTTTTAGCACAGGGCCGACACCCCTGTCTGTGTAAAAAATCACACACGTTACGGAAACAGCAATAAATGGAAATACTTGAATGAATAAAGCGAGAACAGCCTTTGCTATTCTCAACAACATTTGGAAGTCTTCCCAGTACAGCACAAACACCAAATTAAGACTGTATGAGAGCTGCGTACTTTCTGTGCTTCTCTATGGTGCGGAATGTTGGAGAGTAACAGAGAAGGAAATGTCGAAACTGTCCTCCTTCCACACAATCTGCCTAAGGAAAATTCTCCGAATCTTTTGGCCAAACACCATCAGCAACCAAGAACTACTTATTCGGAGTAACCAGGAGGACATGCACACCATCATAGCTGGCAGAGCTGGAGTTGGGTTGGCCATGTCCTCAGAAGGGACCCTGATACCATCGCAAGAACAGCTATGCTATGGACCCCCGAGGGAAAGCGAAAGAGAGGCCGACCAAAAAACAACTTGGCGGAGAACTGTGGAAGCTGAGATGCAAAGAATGAACCACAGTTGGGGCACTGTACGAAGGATGGCCGCCGACCGAGCAAAGTGGAATCAATTTGTTGCTGCCCTACAAGACGCCACCAGGCGTGATGGCCGCTGACTGCTTTGACGGTTGGCGGTTATGGATCAAAGAAGAAAGAAGAAGAAGAGATGCATGCTATTATTGTTAATGTTTCAATGCATATGTCATTGTAAATTTCCACGGAATGTGAATTTAAAAAAAAAAAAGAGAGAGAGAGAGAGAGAGAGAGAGAGAGAGAGAGAGAGAGAGAGAGAGAGAGAGAGAGAGAGAGAGAGAGAGAGAGACCAGTGGGTACTTTCCACTGCAAATTTTTACAAACAAACAAAAAAACAAAAAAATCCTTGTCTTTAACATTATTCGAAGCCAAATTTAATTTTGCTTTATTGATCAGAAGAAACTGAATAAGTAAGCATAAATCATGTTGGTGCAAGTATAAATGTGTGTGGGAACGAATGTATACAGTAAATGGTTTTTTTTTTTGGGTGCCAATGAAAGTGTGAGTATTTATATGTATTACACAACGTACTCTCCTTATATCCCATTTTGTAAAATGCACATGGGTTTGTATAATTGAATGAAATACAAACAAAAGTTAAGAAAAAAAAAAAAGACACTTCTTAGTGGATAGTTTTTGTCTATTCAGGTTTTTTTTTTTTGGTGGGTAGGCTATTTCTTTTTGTCCAGTGTTATCACTAAAAGATAAAGAGCACGCTCGATAATCCCAAAAAAAAAGGGTGTAAAATTTCTTTATCTTTTTTTCCCCCTTCTCTTTTTAATCACCACTATCATCACAAAAACATGTGCAATGTATAACTTTATAGTACACGAAAGAGTGTGTAAATGAGTGTGTGTGCAAGGAGTAAAAGTTTTATTTTCTCATTGTATTTTCATTTTTATACTTACATTCATGCTATTATTGCCAATATTTCAATGCATAATGGCTTTGTCAATTTCCACGGAATATGAATAAAGATGTGAAAACTTTTAGAGTACAAGAGTGGGTAAATGACTGTGTGCAAGGAATGAAAGGTTTTTTTTTCTTTGTTTTTTCTCATTGCATTTTCATTTTTATACTTATTTTCATACTATTGTCAATGTTTCAATGCAAAGGGCTTTGTAAATTTACACGGGATGTGAATAAAAATGTTAAAATAAAAATAAAATAAAAAAACTGTCAAAAAACAAAAATGTAGGGGACCCCTAAATATACTAAGGATTGTTAAAGGTAATGGATGGGGGGCCAGCAATAAAATAATGCTTATGTTCTACAAGTCTTTCATCAGGGGGAAACTGGATTATGCCAGCATAGTCTATGACTCAGCTGCAGCTTCTAACAAAGCAAAACTGGACAGGATTCAAAATGCAGCCATGAGAACCATTACAGGTGCATTTATATCGACACCAGTAGAAGCGCTAGAAGTAGCTCTTGGCATACCTCCCCTTGATCTAAGACGGAAAGAACTGAGAATAAATTATTGGAGTAAAGTAGCACAAGAAGTGACCCACCCAGCACATAAAGCATTTGTCAAAATTCAACCAAGTGTATGGGACGTCTCCTTAAATAAAGATAGATATCCAACAGGGTGGAGAACGATAGAAGACCTAACGCAGTTCAAAGAACTATCAAACACAATTGAAAATAGTAATAAATACAGAAGCAAAATACCACCCTGGGAACTAAAAACACCAATCATAGACTACTCACTTACTGAAAAGATCAAACAAAACATAGAAGATAAGGAAGCCAAAATGATAAGTAGAAAGTTCATAGATCAACTAACTAAACAAAGTCTGGCCATCTACACTGATGGATCCAAGGGTGATAGTGGGCAACTAGGTGCCGGAGTTGTAATATCACAATGGGGAATAAAAAAGAGCTTCAGTGTAACAGAACCAACGAGGACGTGCCAGGTCAGAGAAGAATTAAAGATACCATCAAACAAAAAACTGTGGCGTCTCCGTCTCGGTGCAGCATACTTTATGATAGAAGAACCACACTGCCAAGAATGTCAGGAAGAGAATGACATAGACCACTACCTGATCCACTGTAAAAAGTATGAACAACAAAGGCTTGAATTAAAAACTTACTATAGAAATCACAATATAGACTTAACAGGTGATAAGGTTTTAAGTATAGATGCCCCAAGAGATGCCCAATCAATACTTAAAAGATATATACATAAAACAAAGGAAAACATATAAGGTTAGTACTTCAGGAAAAACATCCAACTAAATAGAAATTAAGCAGCAAGAACTAACAAAGCATTAACAAAAAAACTAACTACTCATAGGACAAGGAAAGACAACAAGGTATTAAAAAAAAGGGGCAACAACTCAAAATGAACAAATACTAATACAAATTAAAACCAAGCGTAAAGGACAATAGTTATCTATAAACAATACAAAAAAGTAAATAAAATTGACAAATACTAATATAAATAAAAATCAGCAACTGCAAAAGACAATAGTTAATTAAATTGAATACAAATTAGTAAATAAAATGACACTAAATATCCCAATTATAACCAACTTTCAGGTTGAACAGGGTAGACCAAGATGGAACGAGAAGAGGCAATAACGGTCAGAGGTTAAGTGCCCGATCTCCACCCATCAAAACAACAACAACAAATTCTTTAAAGACATTAAGAATGCACTATCGCAATTTGCAGATGACTGTGAAATTTGGCGGTCTGGAAAAAACCAAAACCATGTTTACAAAAAGCTGCAAAATCAAATAGACAAAGTGTCAGAATGGATGAACATTTGAGAGTCCCAAGTTAATGTAAACAAAACAGTTGGTATGATATTCAGCAAAGAATTTTTTTTTAAATAACAAAATCAATATAACCATTAAAGGACAGAAAATAGGTACCTCCCCAACAACTAGATTCCTGGGCATGACTTTAGATAAACAACTAAATTGGAATAAACATATAGATAATTTAGTAGAAAACTGTAGGGGACTCCTAAATATGCTAAGGGTAATAAAAGATAATGAATGGGGGGGGGGGGCAGCAACAAGATAATACTTATGTTCTATAAGTCATTCATCAGGGGGAAACTAGACTATGCTAGTATAGTCTACGACTCAGCTTCAGCTTCTAGCAAAGCAAAACTGGACAGAATCCAAAATGCAGCCATGAGAACCATTTCAGGCGCATTTAAATCAACATCAGTAGAAGCACTAGCAGTAGCTCTCGGCATACCGCCCCTTGATCTAAGACGGAAAGAACTAAGACTAAATTTTTGGAGCAAAGTAGCACAAGTGACCCATCCAGCACATAACGCATTTGTCAAAGACCAACCAATATGGGATGTCCCCTTGAAAAAAGAAAGATATCCAACAGAGTGGAGAACAATAGAAGATATAATACATTTAAAAGAACTATCAAACACAATCAATAATAGTAATACATATAGAAGCACAATACCACCCTGGGAACTAAATGCACCAGTCATAGACTACACACTTACTTACAAGATTAAACAGAACACAGAAGATAGGGAAGCCAAAATAATAAGTAGACAGTTCATAAATCAACTCACAAAACAAAGTCTGGCTGTTTACACTAATGGATACAAGGGCGATAGCGGGCAACTAGGTGCAGGAGTAGTGATACCGCAGTGGGGAATGTGGTGACAGATAAACAATATAATTTAATCCACCACACTTGACAACACTGTGACACTCACATACATAAAACACTCTACAAGGATATCTTAAAGGAGTCACTGATAACTTTTCAAATAACAATATGTATTCATTGCTGTTATGAATGAATATGTGTCCTGATTCAAATACAAAGGGAACCAGGAATCACAATCAATTTTAATTACAAGTTATATGTACAGAATTTCTCAATATGAATATTGTAGTGACATATATTATTAAAGTATCCTATGTGTGTCAGTTGTGTAGTAGTAATATGAGGTAATACTGGTTTTGTTTTGTTCAAGCTCTGTTGGTATTTGTCATCATGACTTCAATAGTTTGTCTTTATTGGAACTAGTATTGGAGATGTTCTCAGTTCCTGTTATTAAAACAATTTACTTCCCCTCTTAAGTTTATGTTACAATGTTATTTTAAGATGGGGGTACATAATTTTGAGCTCAGCTGGCCACATCAGCTTATCTTGCGTGATGGCGGCAGGAAAAGACTCCTCTGCTCGATTTCTCCCCTGTGCTCTGGAGACACCTCACTGATAGCTAAATGGACCAAGGAGTATGCTGTCCGACTCTGGATTCAGCAAAGCTCTGACCAGGTGCTGCTCAATACCATCAAGACCACGGTCCCTGAAAACAAGAAGGATGTACCTTCTACTTCATAACTAATTGATACTCTCTTTTTACACTGAGCACAATACATCACAAACATTGAGTTCAGAGCGTTAGGCCAACTGTCAGCTTCATCTGAAATACTTTATACCAGCATTAACCTCCTTAATGGTTACTACGCCTCTGCACTTCCAGCATTATTTCTGTCTAATCAATAATCTAGGTGTCAGTGTACTGTTTGGCCATTCCATGCAGTTTTACTTTCCTCCGACACCTTCTGTTCAGGCTGGAGCATTATAGGCTTTACATCATGTTTGCTACTGAACTACACATATATACAGGCATAAATTAACAATTCACATTCAATTTTCATTAAAAGATACTGAATGTTTCAAGCTTACCACAATTCATGGAAACAAACACAGATACGTTGATTAGCAATGAATTCTGGCACAAATACTGGCACAAATTCCCATCTGCTTATGTTCCAGGCTTTTATTTTAGCAAAAATGTGAGCTGGCTTCAACGCACTGTTGCTTTATCAAGCTTATTTGAACTAGTGGTCTCGAACTAACGCTCCTAAGTGAGTATATCAGCGAGTCTGGCCAATGGAGCCACGTTTCGACAAGTGTTTGAAAAAATTTTAACTTCCTACGTCTCCCCTAACAACCAAAGATAGTATTTATAGTCCGACCAATCGTGTTTAGTCTTATATTTGTTGCGCTCCAATCAATTTGGAGTTTACATGGTAGGCTATTTCCGTACGCAAGGTTTTTTTCAAACACGTTATAAAAAATTTTATGAGCAGAAATGATTTCATGCTGTCAGGCATCCCCACTATTTTATTTTGGTTATAATTTGTTAATTCCTAGACTATTTGCGTAACGTTTTACATATTCTTTGTCAGCAAACCCTAAGGAACCCAAATATACAAATTTAAAAGAGCTAAGTGGCTGCGTTCAAAATATGCAATTTCTTCTACCTCCTGTTTCGAAGATGTGCTGTCTGGGTACTGTAATGTTTTCAAACGTAAACCCATCTATTGTCATCTTTTCTAATAAGAGTTTTTCAGGATTTAAAAACCTAATTCTGGGAAGGGTAGTGAATTTATCACTGTCCGTCTGAAAAAAAAGTTAGTGCATGTGGCCTTACACGCGTGATAGTAGTAATTGTGTATCGCGCGACGCGTGTTGCATGCGTTCCTGATTTTCAGCCCTCCCTCTCTCTTTCTATTTGAGTCCATCTGTTCGTTCATGTTAGGATTAATTTAGGTCATTACGCAGTCTGCCTCTCAATGTTTTTCCAAGAAATACAGCACACGTTTCATTGAAGAAAGCGGGTAATAATATAGTAGGCTTTTACTATCAACGTGAAAGCGTTACAATTTGCAGACGAAGCAGAAAACAAGGGGGATTTCGAGTACATTCTTTGTGACAGCACTGTTATTTTACCATTGCTCTTTTCTTTATTAGAATTTATTTGTTAGGCTTTATATTTACCTTTTAATTTATATATGTGGATTAGAATATTCCACGACATCTCCCCTCTTAAAACAGACATTATATGTCAGTCCTTTATTCTATATACACATAGATAAATGTAAGTCAACTTGACTTTACTCTGCTGTGGTGCTATCATGGTTTTATGTAGTTGGGTCCATTCAGAGTAGGCACTACTCATGAAATCTGCCTCAGACTTCTACAACCAATAATATATTTCGGTTATGTTACTGAACAGCCGCAAGTGTGAGTGCTTGTCTTAATGCTGCTTCGCAACCCGTATTCACCATTTCTCTTCTCTGAGTCTGCGCAATGACATGTCCAGAGAACATTATATTTCCCTCAAAAATGTACGTTATGAGGAGATAACATATACCTGGTGATAGCAGAGTTTTAGTAGTGGATCCCATAATCTTCTTATTATCCTGTATGAAACATTCGGAATATCCTCAATCAAAGAGGCAACTCAGGGATTCATTACGTTCCTCCGAAATGTTTACATCCAACAATTTTCTCATCATTCTAGAGAAGACACTAGGCGCATTCTTCAATCCAAATGGCAATCTATTAAACTCATAGTGTCCTTCTGAGGTACTAAAAGCTAGGTATGGTCTAACCTCAGGCTTTACTGGATCTGATAGTATCCTTTACTCAGATCCACTTTTGAGAAATATTTAGCTTTATTTAGTCTGGCAAACAGCTGATTTGTATCCGGCAATGGATCCACCTGTCCTTCTGTAATAGCATTCAGTCTCCTGTAATCTATACAGAGTCTATGTTCTCCAGAGGGCTTCCTTAAGAGTACAACACCGGAACTATATGAGGATTCACTGTGTGAAATAATTCCTCCTTCAATAGATAGTCTATCTCTTCCTTCAAAGCTTTCTCCTTAGCAAACGGAATCGAATATGGTTTCATACAGACAGGTGTGGGGTCTATCAGTTTCATATCATATTCCAATAGGTTTGTATGCCCTGGTCGGTCTGTTAACACCTCTGCATGATTATTTAGAACCTGTTGCACTCTCTCTTTCTGAGTTTTCGTTAAATGTGTACTGATTTTCACCTGTGCTGCTGTCTCACAGGGGTGTAATGGATACTCAAATGATGAAAGTGGTTCCTTTTTCATCTCCATGGCGATGGACAAGGTCAACAAGTGTGTCTCCTCCTGATGTTCTCTTTCCAAATATTTCTTCAGGAGATTCACATGATAGATTTTTTCTTTCCCCTTCTTATCTATCTTATAATTTGTTCTAGATACCTTCTCTAAAACTGTATATGGACCCTGCCATCCAATTTGTAACTTATTCTGACTCCCGGGCAAAAGAAGCAGTACTTTCTCTCCCACAGCCAAATTTCTGTCTTTCGCCTTCCTGTTATAATAGGCAGCATGTTTCTTCCTGGCTTGTTTCAAATTTTCATTGGCAAGTTTCCAGCCAGTTTTTAAACGAGTGGTCAGCTCATTCACATATTGGTATGAAGATGTAATGTTTTCTCTGCCTTTTCATCAGTCCACGTTCTTAACAAAGCTACATATGGACCTTTAATTTTGTGGACCTATTTGTCCATGCACCGGTATGGTCTCTTCCACTCGAAGCTTTATAGTGATGATTTTTCCTCCCAGAATTATCATTCACAAAACGACCGCTACCAATTTTTTTTTGGGGCTTTCTCCCCACTTAAAATTCTTGATGAGAGATTTCCTCTCTACATCTCTTCCTCCAGTTTGTTTAAGTCCGATTGAGGGATTTTCGGCTTATCCTGGGGTAAAGACATCTTTTTGCACTCTCCGCATAGTGGCCATTGTAAAACAGTTAAGTGAAGCTTGTCCGTGAAAAGGGGCTTCCCATTCCATTTGGTCCACTTTATCAAATCTATTTTTCTTTTTATTATCAGGCCTAATTTTGCCCGTGGCGTGTCCAGGTCCTGATCCATGTTCCCACTTGTGGGTGTTCCCTCATGTGCTATGCTACACCTTTCTACAAAATTCTCAATGTCCCATCTTGCTTTGGGCTAATAATAATTGTGAGCCACCTTTTGAATGATGGTACCTATCTTCTCATGGTCCCCATCTGGTTTCACATGTAGGCTCCTTATTAAGTCTGCCCTATATCTTTTAGGAAGTACCAGCTGTCCCTGACCTTTGGATCTAGCTCCAGTCTTCCTATACATCAACTTGTTTTTCATGTAAAAATCTCCCTTGCCTGGAGTTGTATGACAAGTTGACAATTTTCTGAAACAAGGCTTGAGTGTTTTATCCCCAGCCTGTGCCTTCCTCATCTCTTCTGGAGTGGTATCTAACATAATATCCTCCTCCTGTCTTGAGGTCGACCTGACCTGAAGGGTTGCCATATACACAGGTTTCCTTCTGCAACGGTCAGTGTCATGATTGTCCATCTGACAATTCTTACACCACCTTTTTCCTTGGTTGAAAGATTTTCTTTCATCATATTTCCTTTCATCGAATTGTGGGAATTTATTTTTATTTTCATACCGTGGCCTATCAAACTGGTGCTTACCTTTGTTTTGATCCCTAGGATCAAATTTATTAAAGTTCTGTGGTGCCCTAAAGTTATCCACTTGTTTCTTTTTATTACCTGTTACCTCTGCTTGAGCTGCTTGATACCTTTCAGCAACATTTAGCAACTCACCCAGCCTCTCTGCACCTTGTTCCATGAGAAACTTTCTCAGGTCTGGAGCCATGGACTCTCTTAATTGCTCTATAAGGACCATTTCCTTAAGATCTTGGGTTTTCCCCAGAGAAGTCCATTTCTCCAAGTATGTCTCTATTCGTGCAGAGAACTGGTGATAGGTTTCACCTGACAGTAGTTTAGCATTCCTAAATTTTTTCCTATAAATTCTGCATTCTTTTCATATCTTAACAAAAGAGCCTGCTTTAGCATGTCATAATTTTCCTGATCACCTCTGCTCATTTTTGCAAAAACTTCATAAGCTGCCCCACGAAGTCCTTGAGATAACTTTAAGCTCCACCTTTCTCTCTCTAACCCATACGTGGTAGTAATAGTTCATACCTATTTATATAGCTCTCAATATCATCGTCTTTCTCAACAAAATGATCTAAATGAAAATTCATAGCTGAGGTTGAGGCTCCTTGGCTAGCAGTGGCATCAGAGGCAAAGGGACTGGCACCATTTTCAGGAGCATGGCCTTGAAACTCAAACTCCTTAGTCGTAACTCATGTTCCCTTTGTAATCTTTTCTCTCTTTTCTGCTTCCCTTCTGCAGTCAATCTTCTTTCTTCTCTTCCCTTTCTGCAGCTAATTTCTTCTCTTCCCTTTCTGCAGCCAATCTTCTTTCTTTGCTTCCCTCTTTCTGCAGCTAATTTCTTCTCTTCCCTTTCTGCAGCCAATCTTCTGTCTCTTTCTGCTCCAATTTCTTAGCCTCAGCCTCAATCTGCAACCTCTTAGTCTCAGCCTCAGCCTCAAATTGTAACTTCTTAATTTCCCTTTCAGCCTCTAACTTTCTTTCGGCTTCAAATCTTCTTTCTTCGCGTTCAATAAATTTGTCACATTCCGTAGTGACATAGGCAACCATAACTTGCCCATCTAATCCTAACTCTTTTGCAGTCTGAACAGCAGCAGATCGAAACTTGGCCAGGTCCGCCATTGTCTATCAGGTAAATTTATACAATGTCTAACCAACAATTCAATCTCTAATATATATCTAATGGACAACACAGGCACCGTGAGCTCAACCTTATTTAATTCCACCCAAGGATACCTTTT
Source organism: Oreohelix idahoensis (assembly GCA_024509875.1). Classification (NCBI taxonomy): domain Eukaryota; kingdom Metazoa; phylum Mollusca; class Gastropoda; order Stylommatophora; family Oreohelicidae; genus Oreohelix; species Oreohelix idahoensis. Next base: position 371,142 of record JAMPIV010011258.1, on the reverse strand, counting down.
AATTCTTATATTCCCTGAAGTGAATTACCCCCAATATTTTTAATAGTGAAAGATTCAATATCCCAAGAGCGAGACCCCAATATATGTGGTGAAGTGGGATGTTATAAATATTTTGGGGGACTTAGTGTACTGACTGAGATCAGCTGTGAAGGTATCTATATCTAATAAGAGTAGTGTATTATAGATAACCTTACTTGCTGCCACATATATATATATATCTCAGTCAGAATTATTCTGGAATAGTGTGATGACTACGTTGTATGTCTAGGGTATGTGTATGATGAAGTGTAAGTCATAACAACAACAGACAGATAAACAATTTAATTTATTCCACCACACTTGACAACACTGTGACACTCACATACATAAAACACTCTACAAGGATATCTTAAAGGAGTCACTGATAACTTTTCAAATAACAATATGTATTCATTGCTGTCATGAATGAATATGTGTCCTGATTCAAATACAAAGGGAACCAGGAATCACAATCAATTTTAATTACAAGTTATATGTACAGAATTTCTCAATATGAATATTGTAGTGACATATATTATTAAAAGTATCCTATGTGTGTCAGTTGTGTAGTAGTAATATGAGGTAATACTGGTTTTGTTTTGTTCAAGCTCTGTTGGTATTTGTCATCATGACTTCAATAGTTTGTCTTTATGGGAGCTAGTATTGGAGATGTTCTCAGTTCCTGATATTAAAACAATTTACTTCCCCTCTTAAGTTTATGTTACAATGTTATTTTAAGATGGGGGTACATAATTTTGAGCTCAGCTGGCCACATCAGCTTATCTTGCGTGATGGCGGCAGGAAAAGACTCCTCTGCTCGATTTCTCCCCTGTGCTCTGGAGACAACTCACTGATAGCTAAATGGACCAAGGAGTATGCTGTCCGACTCTGGATTCAGCAAAGCTCTGACCAGGTGCTGCTCAATACCATCAAGACCACGGTCCCTGAAAACAAGAAGGATGTACCTTCTACTTCATAACTAATTGATACTCTCTTTTTACACTGAGCACAATACATCACAAACATTGAGTTCAGAGCGTTAGGCCAACTGTCAGCTTCATCTGAAATACTTTATACAGTATTAACCTCCTTAATGGTTACTACGCCTCTGCACTTCCAGCATTATTTCTGTCTAATCAATAATCTAGGTGTCAGTGTACTGTTTGGCCATTCCATGCAGTTTTACTTTCCCCCGACACCTTCTGTTCAGGCTGGAGCATTATAGGCTTTACATCATGTTTGCTACTGAACTACACATATATACAGGCATAAATTAACAATTCACATTCAATTTTCATTAAAAGATACTGAATGTTTCAAGCTTACCACAATTCATGGAAACAAACACAGATACGTTGATTAGCAATGAATTCTGGCACAAATACTGGCACAAATTCCCATCTGCTTATGTTCCAGGCTTTTATTTTAGCAAAAATGTGAGCTGGCTCAACGCACTGTTGCTTTATCAAGCTTATTTGAACTAGTGGTCTCGAACTAACGCTCCTAAGTGAGTATATCAGCGAGTCTGGCCAATGGAGCCACGTTTCGACAAGTGTTTGAAAAAATTTTAACTTCCTACGTCTCCCCTAACAACCAAAGATAGTATTTATAGTCCGACCAATCGTGTTTAGTCTTATATTTGTTGCGCTCCAATCAATTTGGAGTTTACATGGTAGGCTATTTCCGTACGCAAGGTTTTTTTCAAACACGTTATAAAAAAATTTTATGAGCAGAAATGATTTCATGCTGTCAGGCATCCCCAATATTTTATTTTGGTTATAACTTGTTAATTCCTAGACTATTTGCGTAACGTTTTACATATTCTTTGTCAGCAAGCCCTAAGGAACCCAAATATACAAATTTAAAAGAGCTAAGTGGCTGCGTTCAAAATATGCAATTTCTTCTACCTCCTGTTTCGAAGATGTGCTGTCTGGGTACTGTAATGTGTTCAAACGTAAACCCATCTATTGTCATCTTTTCTAATAAGCGTTTTTCAGGATTAAAAAACCTAACTCTGGGAAGGGTAGTGAATTTATCACTGTCCGTCTGAAAAAAAAGTTAGTGCATGTGGCCTTACACGCGTGATAGTAGTAATTGTGTATCGCGCGACGCGTGTTGCATGCGTTCCTGATTTTCAGCCCTCCCTCTCTCTTTCTATTTGAGTCCATCTGTTCGTTCGTTTTGGTAACGTAATATAATTAATGTTAGGATTAATTTAGGTCATTACGCAGTCTGCCTCTCAATGTTTTTCCAAGAAATACAGCACACGTTTCATTGAAGAAAGCGGGTAATAATATAGTAGGCTTTTACCATCAACGTGAAAGCGTTACAATTTGCAGACGAAGCAGAAAACAAGGGGGATTTCGAGTACATTCTTTGTGACAGCACTGTTATTTTACCATTGCTCTTTTCTTTATTAGAATTTATTTGTTAGGCTTTATATTTACCTTTTAATTTATATATGTGGATTAGAATATTCCACGACAGGGAATTAAGAAGAGTTACAGTGTAACTGGAGGGGCTTCGATTTTTACCGCGGAGATGGTAGCAATTCTAAAGAGTTTAGAAATAATCGAAGATAATCCGCCAGAAGCAGTAACGATATTTACAGACTCACTGTCATCACTACAAGCACTAGAACGCCCAGGTAAGTGCAGCTGGCCAGACATAAAGGAAGAAATTCTAGCAATTAATACATCAGAGGATGCAGGGTGAGACTAGTGTGGGTTCCAGTACACACAGGTATAGCTGGTAACGAGATGGCAGAATAAGTAAAAACAATATAAGTGCAGGACTTCGAATATCGGAGATTAAGAGCCAAGTGAAGCTAACCATAAACGAGGAATAGAAAACAACATGGAAGGACAGTAGTAAAGGCAGACACGCATTCAAACTTCTAACATTTATTACAAATAAGGGAGGGAAACCTGAGGCCTGTAAACAGTAAATTAATATGAAATAAATATAAAGGTATGTTATCAGGCACTCGCAGGAAATAAAGAAGTAGAACACCAGACAACAGAAAAACAACAGACATGAGTGGCTTACCCAGGATTTGAACACTGGACCTTCCGTGCGACAACCCCGCCTAGCCATGCAAGCGAATCACACTATTGACCTGCCATTGAAACATCATTTTTTGATGATGCGTAGATGGCAGAGCGGATAGTGTGATTCGCTTGCATGGCTAGGCGGGGTTGTCGCACGGAAGGTCCAGTGTTCAAATCCTGGGTAAGCCACTCATGTCTGTTGTTTTTCTGTTGTCTGGTGTCTACTTCTTTATTTCCTGCGAGTGCCTGATAACATACCTTTATATTTATTTCATATTAATTCAAACTTCTAAAAGAACCAACAAGGATGTGCCAGGTCAGAGAAGAATTAAAGATACCATCGAACAAAAAGCTGTGGCGTCTCCGTCTCGGTGTAGCATACTTTATGAAAAAGGAACCACACTGCCAAGAATGTCAGGAAGAAAATGACATAAACCACTACCTGTAAAAAGTACGAACAACAAAGGCTTGAATTAAAAACTTACTATAGAAATCACAATATAGACATGACAGGGGGATAAGGTTTTAAGTATAGATGCCCCAGGAGAAGCCCAATCAATACTCAAACGATATATACATACAACAAAAGAAAACATATAAGGTTAGTAACAATGACAATATTAACAAAAATAATACTTCAAAATAGACATTCAACCAAATAGAAATTAATCAACAAAAACTAACGAAGCATTTAAAAAAAACCAGAAAAATGAGCACACTTACTAACTACTCATAGGACAAGGAAAGACAACGAGGTTTAAAAAAAAAAAAAAAACACCAACTCAAAAAGAATAAATACTAATACAAATTAAAACCAAGTGCAAAGGACAATAGTTATCTATATACAATACAAAAGAGAAAATAAAGTGGACAAATACTAATATAAATAAAAACCAGCAACTGCAAAAGACAATAGTTATTTAAATTTAATACAAAATTAGTTAAAAAATGACACTAAATACCCCAATTATAACCAATTTTCAGCTTGAATAGTGTAGACCAAGATGGAACGAGAAGAGGCAATAATGGTCAGCTGTTAAGTGCCCACTCTCCACCCATCACCTTTTCAAAACAACAACAACAACTGTGAGGATCAGCATCCATTGTGCGCGTTTAATCTGACTGAAAATCTATTTTAAAAGTACTATTTTTACAGCATTTTTAAAATACGTCGTCAAACGAATTTAAATTGTAAAACAACTGTATCAACATACAAGGTATGTAAAACCAAACTCAACTCGATAGTCTCTTTTTTTTTCGGTGCAATTATTTTTATGTAATTTTATAGTAAAAACTTTAGTTGTTGCAGAAAACAAAATTATTAAATAGTTTTAATCGTTGAAGGACCGTTTAAGTGGAAGTAATTTTGTCGCATGTTGCCAGGTAACATAATTTGGTGTCAACCGCTTTGGTTAAAAAAAAAAAATTAATAAAAATAAGCCGTGGCTTTGTGTCAAATATGGGTCGCCGAATATTCCGCGGTGAATATGTGTATTTTCGTACCATTTAGAGAGGGTTTGGATTAGGGTTAACCATAAATACCCATATTCACTGGAAAATTAACGTTATGCCAGTAGAAATCGTAGATTTTTTGATCGCCATCTCTACGTGTTGCTGAAGCTTTTTTTTTTTTAATTATTTGCCACTGTTTGGCAAACTGTGTTGGATTTGCTTTTCAAGGTATTCACCCCTAGATCTACGAGTCCATGTTGAATGGTCCTCGACAATTAACACTGTAGCTCTTGGCTTTTCTGCCATTAGGACATTTGTTGAGTTGGAGTCTTGAACTTCAGCCTACTGCCCGGGTATTCTGGCTTTTTAAAGGATCCTCACATCTGGTTTTAAGAGGGGTAGGGCGTCGTGCTATGCATTCCCCGTTATCCGTGGGGGGATCGTCAAATATGAAGGTTAAAATGATGTGCTTTGGGCTCTCCCAAAGCATCGCCGTATCCTGCATAGTGCCACTTCCCAGCTCCCTAAACCTGTCATCTGTTCATTGTGAGATCCTCCTGCACGCAACCTACAGGCTAGTGCCTGGTACTCGTAAGTGATTCATCCAAGCTTAGTGTGCTGTGCTGAGTTCTCCACAGAGGGAATAGTGATGCTGGGTCACTTTGATATGGCTACTGAAGCGTTGGCCAGGCAACTCGAGGGTTGCCTGTTTCCAGGATGCACCACGTGGAGGTGCTTCGTGATCTTGGTTAGAGATTTATCCCTGGAATTCACTCGAAAGCACTGTGAATTCTATCGCATCCCAGAACATACCTCATTCACTTGATCCACTTTGTATTGAAATGGACATGCTTTGTCGTTTAACTTTTGGTGACCAAACCGTGGATTAGAAAACCGATAAAGAAGCTATTTTAAATAAATATGGTTAGAATTTCAATTCAAATAATAAAAACATTTGTATATCTTAATATTGTTTGTTACCGTTTCACATTTTGTGGAAAAGGTATTTTAAAAAAAAAAGGGGGGGGGGGGGGGGGGGGTGTAACATTTTCATTGTTTAGGGACAGAAAGTCCGTAATCTGGTACTGCTTAGTATGAACTAAATAGAGGCCTATGCTCCAAGGGAACTGAAAAGGCATATAAATATCTCAGTGAAATAAATACCAAAATTAAAATGACGTGTCAGTTTTAAAAATGGAAAAGAATTGACTAAATAACTTTTGACAAAGCCTCGTGAACATTTTTATTTAAATTTGTGACAGAAATAGTGCAATTAAATTTTAAAAGGTTTATCATTACATAAGCACTGACAAGAAAAGCATGACACAGTACAGCTTTATAAAAAAAAAGGTGCGCGCCAGCCGAGGCATATTTAAAAATCTTTTCTCGCAGGAGAAGTGGTAGGAATACAGGAGAATGCAGAGAAAATGGCTGGACAATAAGTGAATGGACCGAACTACATCCTTATAGAAAGTTAAGATACGAGGAATGGAAACCTCCATATAAAAAAAAATAGCGCGCAATGAAATATGTCCCAGGACAGTGTCGACTATTCGCTAAAATTAGAAACTACTGTGCGCAAAATGTGTTGTGCGCACACAGCTAGTCATGTGATCTTAGTGACTACATTTTTATTTTGGTGTGAATATTTCCGTTAAGTTCAAGTTCCGGTGCAAAATAACCGTTGTTTACATCGCGATATTGTGATACAGTACTGTCTACAAGGTAAGAAAACAGTTTTAGACATAGTAAATACTATTTCGTGCTATGACATAACCTCTTGGTGGGGGAAAAACTAGTTTCTCAGCTCAAAATCCACAGCAATGCCGTTCATCCTTCACATCGGCAAACAGGATGTGGAACGTGGGGAGGCAAGGCCGGAAGTATTATTCATAAACATCCGTTTAGTTTGACCATTTCCTCTTCCTTTCTTTACAAGTTTATAATTGTTAAATGGCACCAGATTGATGCCAGATTACTTTCTGTTTGCTTAGAAAATCAGACATGGCACCCATGCACTCCAATTCAGAATGTGGGCCTCCGCCATATTTGTTGAGACGTCTCAGTTTCGGGTCTGCCTTGTCGGTCAGGGCCGTCGGCAGCAAATCAAATAATTCTTCGAGTGTAATTTGGCAAAAACTAATCGCACCATTGATAAAAAGGGCAGTGCCTGCCATACTGAAATTAGTGGTCGTTATACAGCCCAGCCATAGAATTATCCTGCACATAGTCAAGTCCAACTTGCTATGTTTTGGGAGGAATAAGGTAGATGGTTGTCAAAGCTGCTAGACTGAGACACCCGCTCCACGTGTGTGACTGATGCACATAATTTATTTCCTTCTGCTCTGACTAGTACTACGATGAACTATTTTTAACTTGAAAATTTACTTTTATCCTCCTGTTATTGCTGCATTGTTCAGAATTATAATTTAAATAGCAGACTTTATTAAAGTTTGAACGGACTCGCGCTACTTTTTAGCGAGGGAAAGGGTTGAACAGAAGTGCAACGTGTTCTTCCATATCATCTAAATAAGTCGTCCACGTCATTAGGGTTAGGCCTAGGTTTAGGATTTTTTAATCCTAACTCTTACCCCTTATTACTGCATCTCTGAACTCTTTTTTTAAAGTAGTATCGAACCACAGTACTTCATTTCAACTGAAACAGCAGTGAGACTATGCTGCCAGCCATCTTGTGGCAAACGGAGTTAGGGATAAGATTAGCATTAGTGGTTATGTTTGTATCTAAATTGTAATACTAAACCCATAACCATATATTCTTTAAGGTTGAATTGGAGAACAGTGGGCCATCTGTTTTATACTGCCTCAAAAAGAATTCAAGACATGTTAAGTTTAGGAATCCTAACCCTAGTGACATGAGTGATTTATTTGCATGACATTGAAGAAGATGCCCCACTAGCCTATCCTTCATTTCAAAATTTTCTTGAAATAAACACTTTATAGCACTATTCTTAACTCTATAACCTTGTTTGCGACAAGATGGCCAACTCTACGGTAAACCAATTCAACCAGTGTGTGTAGTTGAATATTTTATTTATTTCAAACCAGGGCCATTAGTATTCAGAAGGCTCATCACTACACTTATATAGGTCCAGATTAGTGACTTGCATATCAGCATCCTAGATGATTTTAAGGTAGTCCCAAGCAGAAATTGTTGTATGTAAGTGAAGTGTCGTTACTTCACCATACTAAGTCCAGCTTTTGTATGCGATAGGGTGGCTGGTTCCATTCATCACTGCCATTGCCTTCCATAACACAAGAGCAGAGTCAAGTACCATTTACAGCTGGGTAGACTGGAGCATAATGCTACCAGGATTCGCTACCAGAACCTATTGACTTTGTCTCGAAAGGAAAGCGCTCTAACAGCGCAGCCAGTTGAATGCTGTCATAGAAGGCGTATCTGCCGAAGGACGATTTGATTTACCATGTCAGACTATGTTCTCTGGTGCTCATAAACAACAAAATACTGATGCTTGTTGATTATGAGGAGGGTCACTGTCAAATAGTACCTGATATCGCTGCTATGTAGTTACAGTTGCTCTGATATGGTTGGTGCATGAACCACTAGAAAATCATATTGCAGTGCGCCAAGTGATAGGCCTATCATTCATGAACTCACTAGCGCATCATAAAATAACAATAAAAACCATCAGGATGGGCTCAGCATTATTTGGAATGGTATTTATCAAGTTTTCAAAGTTGACAACACCATTTCTATGAGGAAGGATTAAAATCAGCACTAAATCCTACCAATTTTATATTCACCATCATTGTCATCATGTACACTGCTGCCAAAATATGACTTTTTGTGTTAGAAAGCACTTTGACTGCAAGTGACACAACATTGAATGTAAAAAAAAAAATGTTTATTTCCACGAGTATGGTGAAAGTCATCTTGTGCAGTTTTTGTATGGAGATTGTGAAGATATTAGTAAAAACTACTATGTTCTTGTATTTTTCCTTTATAAAACTGATGCACAATAACATAAAAGTAAAGGTATTCTCACAGCAGATACTGCTGTTGGGAAGTGAAATGTTAGAGACTTCACCATACTAGACTCAACTTGTTTATTAGGTGTGGTGGCCAGTTCCCTCCCTTGTTACCTTTGCCATCAATAATTCAAGGACAGTCAGATACTCATTTACAGCTGGGTAGACTGGAGCGTGACTACCAGGTTTCTATTAAAACACGGTAAACTACTGGCAGATTCAAGCACAGTAACTGCTGAGAGAGTAAATCACCAACCGCTTAGCCCATTCGACGCTAAACCATAACATACCATTTTTTTTCTCCCTGTTACTTGCACTTGCAAAGTGACCATCCCCCATGCTCAGCAGTTCCATTTTGAATACCTTAATCTTACTTATCGCGTGACAGGACATGATCATAAATGAGGATCAATGGGTATCAGCCAGATTAGAACCAGTTAGCTACCAGGTCTCACCCATTTGTGGCGGGACCCACAAGGGGAGCACAGAATAGTAACACATTTACTTACCAAGCAGGTTGTAAATAGTGCCTAAGGAGGGTTGGGCATGGGGCTGGCTACACTTTCCTGTCGAAACTTTTAGCCACATAAACTTCAACAGCGATATGCATATCAGCTAATGAAAATAATTCAACACAGCCCCCCCCCCCCCACAAAAAAAGTTCCCCTGGCAAGGAGGTTTATGATGCATCCCACAGAAAGATGAAAGGAGTCTGGGATGCTGACTCATTTTTTTTCTCTTGTAAAAAAATCTCCAGATTTGAAACACACGGAGAAGGGAACTGGAGGCAGAAATGAGAATGATGAGGAAGACCTTGAGCTAATGGCACATGACAGGAGGTCTTAGCTTGAGTTTGTTCAAGGTTGTTGCTCCTTGAGGAGCTGATGGATAGTGAATAAATGACACTACCAAGTTAGGAGAAGAAAACCAGTTTGGCGTAGCCGTACTTTAGGATAACTGAGCATTCACTAACAGATAAAGGTAGTCCCATAGGAGATACTACTGTATGCAAAACGCTGAACTGGAATCCCAGTAGGATATGCAGAATACATTGGTCTAAAGTTACCTGGATATGGTCAGTAGCAAACAAAAAGCAACCAATACACTGCTGCAGGCAACTGGAAACATTTGGACACATAAGCAGATATGTATGGCTTGTGTTTGTACATTGTGATCACGATTTACGCAAGGGTTATATCCCTAGTGCTATAAAGCATGCATGTACTCACTACATGAGATTTGCATAAATTATCATTGTCTCCATATAATTCAGTATGTTACAGATAGAGGGAGTCTTCTGCTAGGTAGATTAAAATAGAAGCATAGGAAAACAAACATACAAAAGATATGTAAAAAAAAACAAATCCATAAGATTTTGAATGGTCTATGAGAGAATTATCTGAGTAATAGTGAATTTTTTTGGTATGTGGTTTCTCAGCTTGTGTTATTTCAGATCTATTTAAAATGAGATGACGTAAATTGCTGTTGCAGTGTATATATGTTTCACAGTGATAAAAATATAATGTTTTTGGCTTGTAGAGGGGAGAAATATTTATTTTTTATTACTTGAACCTGACTTGACGTATCATAATTATTTCAGTGGTAGAATGAAGAGGGCAGCTTCTCCTGCATTATTAGAGGTCGTCGCTGAAGCTATAAACTCTACAGATGCTGAAATCATTACTGAAATTGTCACAGAAATGCCAGGACAAAGCATGAAACGACCGAAAATCGAGGAGGAGGAAGTCTGTCTTGATGATGGGTACAGTTCTACTCAGTCACCTTCTCTTCAAAACTTTCTTGTCAGATATATTTTGTTTGTTTTTTGTTTAGCCCGTTAAAAGTGGTTATGGAGATAGCCTCACTCATTGGCTTCCATGCCATACAAGGAACCCATGTATTTTTCCTTTGTTATTTCTTAAAATAAAAGAGCTGGAGATGGATATGTATATATTACCCTACGTAGTTCCCAGGGGTCTCTGGGGAAACACCGGTTATTACTAATGCTTCCTCAAGCATGTCATAAGTCACAACTAATTTTTAGGGGGGGGGGGGTGTTGGCAACCTTCCGTAAACAAAAAATAGCCACAGACACCATCAGTGCTTCGGTGCAGACGTTCTGTAAAGGGACCAGCTACAATGTTGGCGCCCCCATGCTCCATAATGAGTAGAGGGCAAAATAATTATACATGTACTTACTTAGTCGTTCCCCACCTACCATGAGGTGTAGAGGTTTGGAAGAGAAAGCGCCAGACTATCCTGTCGGCTGTCTTCCTCCTTGCCTGGTTCCATTCTAGTCCTCTGTCCTTCAAAGATTGTCTAATGTTGTTCTCCCAGCGGAGTCTGGATCCCTGGCTCTTAGTTTCCCATGCTTGTCGTGGTAGCCGATCTTCTCCCATTCTGCAGACATGGCCAAACCATCTTAGTTGGGACTGTTCTACTTGGGTCTTATCTTATCTGAAATGCTTGGGAAATTTTATGTTTTGGAAACCGGGATTTAAAAAAATTTTCAGTTAACGCCAAAATTGCGATTATAAAAAAAAAAGGTAGCCCAAGTCATCTGAATTGGTATTGAAAACTAGCCTGAAGCAGAATATTTCGACTTTAGGGTGTTCCGGATCTGTACATGCATGTATGTGTGTGTGTTTGCGCACTCATGCCCAATCTGTTTTCATGGAGTTGTATAATAATAATATATAAAAAGTAACGGCAGTCCCATAGCAGATACTGCCATAGGGGAGTTAAGTGTTAGAGACTCCACCATACTAGGTCCAGCATCGAGAGGTGGGGTGACCAGTTCCCTTCCTTGCTGCCTTTTTATTCCCAAAGTCCCCATTTACAGCTGGGTAGTCTGGAGCATGTCGGTACCGCGATTCAAACCCGGCACCTTTGCAACGAGTGACCAGCGCTCTAACCACTGTGTCAATCAGACGCTCATTGTATAATATGGCAATTATTGTTAATCTTTTTGTGTCACCTCGTCTGTTATGCTTAGTGGTGTTTGGTGTTGGACTATAAAACGTTTTTTTTTTTTTTTGCTTTAAATGTGTATTTCGGTAGGGTTGTAATTAAAATGTGTACGATGAGGCTGTGTTTAAAATGTAATACTTGTGTTCTACTTTTGAATTGTATTAATGATGAGCTGTTATGTAAATTATAATACTTCACTTTTACTCTTAATTTGTGTGAATAATGAGATGTTAGGTAAATAGTGATACATTTGTTTTACTTTAGAATTATATATGACGAAGAGATTGTCCAGCAACCCCCACCGCAGTACCAAAACTTGATCATACAGCACATGGACATAGCAGAGCCACTGTCCACTCTGAAGCATTTGTTGGAGATCAGACTACAGTGTTCACTGGCTGATCATCAGTTTTATTTGCAAGACTCTCTAGAGGTAAGTCCCCTGTTATATTTATGTGCAGTGGGGCTTCAAGCTCCATGGGGACAGAAATGAGGGAATGAATAGAGGTAAGCATTATAAATGATGGATCTCGTGTTACTGTGGAGGACTTTTACACAGACACAAATGTCACTACTAGGGGTAGGAGAATAAAACAAATAATTGTATGAGTTTTACTTTTACCGCGAGGGACATGTCAGTACTATTATATGGCTGTGAAACATGGAGAACAACAGACAACAACCAAAAAGCTACAGACTTTCATAAATGGGTGCTTGCGTAGAATAGAAGGATTAAAATGGTATGACAAGGTTACCAACGTGGAACTGATGACAAGAACCAGACAAGTGCCAGTGGAACAAGAGATGAGAAGAAGACGATGGTGATGGATAGGACACAAACTGAGGAAACCTGTTATCATTACAAGGCAGTCCTTGTTCTGGAACCCCCAGGGCAAGAGAGGCAGATGTAGACCAAGAAGCACATGGAGAAGAGAGCTGGAAACAGGTGAAAATGATGAGTAGAACGTGTAAAGAACTTGAGATGATGGCATGTGACAGGAGGATTTTGGATGTGTTTGTTGAAGGCCTATGCTCCTTTGGGAGTGGAGGGTTATGATTATGATGAGTCCAGATTTTTACTGTATTATTTTGGGGTTGTGTTTGGTTTCTTTTCCCTACTTAATGTTTACTTTCTGCACCCGGAAGCGACAGCCATTTTGTTATTTCATTGCACGATTTCTGACCAACTAGCAGGTTTTTCTGGTTGTATCCATTTTTATTTATTTTCTCACTTTTTTTTTACTGTACTCTTGCTATCTTTCCTTTCCCTGATGAAGGTCGTGTAGCCGCAACCTAGGCAATTTTCTATGTCTATTGTTCTAGTAAGACCAACTACCTTTTTTAATATATTGTAAATTCACCCACATTGTTTTCCCTTTGCGGTTATTTCAATGTCGTCACACTGGTAACAGCTTTAGATAATTGTTATTGCAAATAAATGTGTCTGATACAATGAGCATCTGTGAAATAGTCATGTTTTCTATGTATTCTAGCTGGACAGCAACAAAAGTATAGTTGACCAGTGTGTCCACGGGGAAGGAATGGTACAGATTAACCTGGAGGTCAAGTCACAGCCTGGAGTCAAGCCCAAAATAAACATTTTGGATATTCTTAAAACTGCAGAGGATGAAATAGAGGAAAAATATGGTGAGTGCACATTTTTTGTTCTCTCTAAAGTTTTATAATTTAAAAAATGAAAATTGTCATAGAACACACATCTTTCCTGTTTACATATTTTACTTATCCTGTTTTACATTGTAGATCAGCGGTTGCCAAACTACGGCCTGCGGGCCAGATCCGGCCCGCCAACCTGTTTTGACCGGCCCGCCAACCTGTTTTTGGCTGGACTCTTATTGTTGATTGAAGCCACACTCTTCACAATGAAATAACACACAAATGTATGTTTGAAATAAATAATTACATGTCATATTACAAATTATAAAACAAATTAAAACAACAGATTCACTATATTTTTTTTAAACAATAATTTCAAGACTGGTATACAGGTCTTGGCAGATGTGCAGTACAGTAGTTTGGCGTTGCTTTCTGTACGTGGTTCATTATATATGTAATACTAAATATCAGAACATTGTTTTTTTAAGGATTTTATAGGTCTGGCCCTCAGGTGTTACCTTTTACCATAATCTATCCCTCGGCCAACCTTAGCTTGGCCACCACTGTTGTAGATGTCAGAAATTGTGTCGTTTACAATAATCATGACTCAGAAATGAAGAATGAAAAGATTGCCACAAGTCATTCCCATTTCTTTGCTTTTCTTTCTACTGTGTTGAAGAACCATCCTATTTACAAGTTTCTAGGCAGGCTGCAGTGTATTTTTCTGGTGTGTTCAAAATGTATTTTTTTCTGTCATTGGTCATGTGGGTAAGGCATATACATCATGTAGTGTCGGACGCCCTCCCACCCAACCCCAGGGGATTTTAAAAAATCTGTCTTAGGTGTTGACTTACTTAAATACCTTGTTTGCTACCCTTGGGGCTTGAAAAGCTGCTAAAGCTATCTCTTTCTTTCAACACCCCCCCCCCCCAAACACCGGCATAAAGAAGAAATAATGTCTTGAACTGCTCAAAGCAGGAGAGGGCACTGAAAGATGGCCTCTTCCATCACAAAGACACCTGATGACTGGCAAAGCTGATGAACACAGTACGGATACTCTATGTAAATGCAACATCTTGGAGTAAAATGATACCCTGTTCACCATATCTACTGTAGACCAGGGTTTCTTGACCTTTTTTGTGCCATGGACCACTTTGATTGTATGGACTCCTTAATTAAAAATTTTTTGTTACATACACGAACCCCCTAGAATCCATTCATGGACCCCCAATGGGTCTCTGGAGCACAGGTTAAGGAACCCTGCTGTAGACTAAGGTATTAATAGAAAGGACTGGAGCACACGCAGAGCAGAGAAGGGACACAAATTCATTATTACATTTTCTAAAGGGGACAAACACAACAGTGTACAAACAGCAACTACATCAGGCAATCTCAGAAAATCTAATATTCAGCATGCAGGATCATACTGGAGTCTTGTCTGTGCTTGAAAGGGGCATGCCTCGTGGAAATTAGAGAAACTTTTTATTTAAATGTGTGTAGCTAATCTTCTAACTACTGATACAACTTCAGCTCTACTTGTGGAGTAGACAATGTTTTTTTATTTTCTGGTGAAGGTGATTAGTGTAGGGTGAGTGAAACGGAAAGACTGTGGCAAATTAACATTGACTTTGTTAATACATAACTGGATAATGCACTTCTCAAATTCTCTCTAAAGTCAGTGCACTTGAAAATCAGTTGTTGCTTGTCCTGTTCATAGGTTTCTTTGATCTCTTCTTCGTGTTCATAGGTTTCCTTTATCTCTTCTTCAGTCAGTTGGTGTTAGCAGTTGTTATTTAAATTTTTTTTAATTCACTTTCAAGCTAATCTTCATTAAGGGGGGGAAAAAACAGTTTTTTAAACTTACTTGTTGCATAATCTGCTTACTTCTAGTGCTGCCTGTTTAGTTGCAGAACAAGCCATGCAGTCAAATCAAAGCCAGAATACCAAGGTGGTGATTCCATTACCAGAAGAATCTGAGAATGTGACTAGGTGGATTGTTGATCAGGACTTTCGAAGAGATCAAGAGAGGCTGAAGATTCCATTTGGTTAGTGTTGAACACGTTTGTAATCAGTTTCTCATTGTTCTTGATTGCATTTGGTAATTGTTTATTCTTGATGTTTGTTCTTTTGTATAGTTATTTTGTTAAAGATTCTGTTTTGGTAGAGTTTGGCCTTATTGTTTGTAGTAGTCTTGTATAGAAAGAGCTAACAGTAATAAATCTGTATTCCAGATCCGGCCCAGTGGAGTGAGATTCATGTCAAACATTGGATTCAGTGGGCCGTGAAAGAGTTTCGCCTCCTGGGTGTTAACGTTGATGCCTTCAGCTTTAATGGGGAACAGCTCTGTACAATGACACACCCTGAGTTTGTGCAACACATTCCTCACGACCCCGGTGATATATTTTGGACACATTTGGAGCTGTTACGGAAGTGCAAATTTGTTGGTGAGCTGCTCCGTGTATCAGTGTTCTGTTTATGATAATAACAATATTAATTTTACTGTCAAATAATGAGGGCTGCAGTTTTCACACACTCTAATGTTTGATCATTGTAATGTAACACAGCAAACAAACATATATTTCTACATTTAAAAAACTTTTTAACGCCAATATGACAGATATTGAATATTATTTTTACTCACATTACTGGCTACCTTGCCTCATATACTTGTGTCAACCTTAAGCTTGGCTTATATTTTAAAAACAGCACATACAGCCAAAACTGTATAAAATCGAATCACCCTATAAAATCGTATGAGTAAAGTAAATAATACGCCATACAATATGTACACATTTAATCATCATCACCTGTTGAAAGCATTACCAGGCAGTGATTGTTCTAGAATTCCCAGCGTAAGATAGGTGAGGGGATATCAAGGAACACACGCGAGAAGAGAACTGTAGACAGACATGAAGGGCATAAAGAAGACAGGAAATGACCTTGAGCTGATGTCACGGGACAGGAAGACTTGGCATAAGTTTGTTAAAGATCTATGCCTCCTTGGGGAGCTGAAGGTTGAAGAGATGTTCCTTTTTTTAATATGGAACATAGAGCCACTACTCCAGCTGGCCTCTTTGCAGGAAGCCTGCTCCAAGCATTCAAATCTCTTGCATTTAATTCTTCTTCTTCTTCCATCCTTAGCCACCAACCGGCAAAGCAGTATGTGGCCAGTACGCCTAGTGGCGTCTTAGGGCAACAACAAATTGATCAATCTATCGCTGCTTCCACCACCGCCTAGTGGCGTCTTTGTGGAACAGAAACAGACCAAACAATCTATCGTTGTTTCCGTAATCAGATTGGTTGGCAAGCAGGTGATCAGCCCACTGTGCGAAGTTTTTACGGGATGGGGTAAACAGCCCCATGCCCAACCCTCCTTAGTCGCTTTTTACGACATGCGTGGTAGGGTGCAGTGTTACTATTCTTTGCTCCCCTTTCGGGCCCCGGCAACACACGGGTGAGCATTTAATAAAGAATACATAATATAAAGTGCCAAACCATTTGATTAAATTAACAGGAAACAAGTTGAAAACATTACCAGGCAGTCCTTGTTCTGGAATCCCAGCATAAGAGAGGTAGAGGGAAAACGAGGAACATATGAAGAAGAGAACTTTGGACGTATGAAAGGCATAAAGAAGACATGGCAAGAATCATCTTCATTGCCTTTCAGCTGCCCAAGGAGCATAGGCCTCCAACAAACAACATGCCAAGTCCTCTTGTCACGTGCCATCATCTCGCGCTCTTTCTCCATCTTCCTCATCGTTTTCACTTCTGTCTCTGGTTCTCTCATTTTGATGGCATTTGTGGGGTGGGAGGGAGTTGGGTTAAGGTCTACAAGGTCTGTCCGGAAAGTAATGAGACTGATTCCGTAAAATTGGTTTATTTCAAGACATGCTTACATACACTTAAAATTCTTCGAAATAACATCCTTGAGCATCAATACACTGTTGCCAGCGGTTCTGCCACGCGTCGTAGCTCGCCTGGAAGTCTTGAACGGGGATCTCTTTCAAAGCACTTGTCACGGCAGCTTGCACGTTTTTAACAGTCCCAAAATGGTGTCCTTTCAAGCTGGATTTGAGCCGGGGAAACAAAAAGAAGTCAGCCGGGGCAACAAAAAGAAGTCAGCCGGGGCCAAGTCCGGGCTGTAGGGAGGTTGAGGCAGCGTTGCCACGGTTTGTTTCGCCAGAAACTCTCTCACTAAAAGGGACGCATGAGCCGGCGCATTGTCGTGGTGAATAACCCAGGTGTTGGCCATCTCTGGGCGGACACGCGTGACTCTGTTCTTCAGCCGTTTAAGCACTTCCACGTAAAATGCAGCGTTGACCATTTGTCCAGGTGGTACAAACTCCTTATGGACAACACCTTTAGAGTCAAAAAAGACAATGAGCATCGATTTCATCTTCGATTTGCTCATTCGAACCTTCTTTGGTCGAGGAGACTCGGTAGTGTGCCACTCAGAGCTCTGCCTTTTCGTCTCCGGATCGTACTCAAAGACCCACGTTTTATCACCGGTTATCACTTTTCCCAAAAAATCAGGTTCACTCCTCACACTGTCCAAAAGCTCACGGGAAATCGACACACGGCTTTTCTTCTGTTCGTTGGTCAAAACCTTAGGAACCAATTTGGCACAAACTTTCCGCATCTGCATTTCTTTCGTGACGATTTCATGCACAATGGATTTTGGAAGTCCCACTTAATCTGCTATCAATCTAAGACTCAGACGTCGGTCAGAGTCCAAAACCGCTTTCACCTTATCCGCATTGCCCGAAGTGTGAGACGTTGATGGGCGCCCTGTGCGTTGTTCATCCTTGACGCTCTCTCTTCCTTCTTTGAACGTTTTGTGCCACCGAAACACTTGTGCTTTCGATAAAGCATCCTTCCCGTAGGTTTTTTGTATCATAGCAAGCGTCTCGGATTTTTCAAGTTTTACACAAAACTTGATCGCGTATCGCTGCTTGACATTCCTCTGCATTTTGACCATTACGCGACGCTCAAACAGCTGTCCACTTCGCAAGCGATCCGCACTCTGTAAAAGCTCAGAGCCAACTGACGAGAAATCTATCGTTTACCTAACATCCCCCACCAACCGTCACGCCTGGAGACTTCGCCACCCGGCCCTTCTGATTGGCCCAAGAAAATCAGTCTCATTACTTTCCGGACAGACCTTGTATGTCTACATTTTTGTTTCTGGGTGGCACTTTCTAAGTTTCCTTCCCCCTTGTTTGGTTATCCTGTTTTTTTTTTTTTTGTTTAAAGCACTCCTTACTTTGCTGTTTTTCTTAGTTTTTTTAATTTTCCCCACACGTTAATTAGTGATATATTATCATTAGATGAGAAGAAGATGCTGGCGATAGATAGGACACATATTGAAGAAAGCTTTTGATAGCGTTGTATGGTTATCCTTGTTCTGGAATCCGAAGAATGAGAAAATTAGAGTGAGGTTGAAGAACACATGGAGAAAAGAACTGGAGGCAGAAATGAAAGGGGTGAGGGAGGCATTGAAAGACCATGAGCTGATGGCATTAGATAGGAGGAACTGGAATACATTTGTTGAAGGCCTTTATATATCATCAGTTTATCATGGTTAAAAACGTTGTGTGTTTCAGCTGTCATGCAGCAGCCAACACCTCATGCAATCACTACAATCACTGTCTCTACTTCAGACACACAGGGCAAATATGGTAAGTTGAAACAAAGATTGAATTAATTTTTTTATTTGTACAGTGATTTCAGTATCTGCGAGTCACAGGCAATGGCTACAATCCACAAAAACCTGCTGTGAACCTCATAAAAGGTAAAGAAGTGGTCACAGTAACAAGAAGGTGCATGGTTTGTAACCAGATAATACGTCATGGCCTCGACACCCAACCCCTGTAGACTCGAGTGGAACAGTACCAATTATGATGGGCCCTGTCTGCATGATGGGAAAAGATCAGGTACTACGACAAACATGGGAAAACAAGAGCTATGGATCCAGATTTCCAGGACGGCCTAGAGTTTGCTGGGAGGACAACATCAGACAATCCATAAAGGACTGGACTGGAACCAGTCAAAAGTAAGACAGCCATTAGGATAATATGGATCTCTCTCTCTGGCAAACCCCCACACCCCTCGGTAGAAGATGAACAACCAAGTAAGTCAGATTTCAGTATGTAATTGAGCTGTGAAGTAAATTTGTGAGATGGACAAATTATTATGAGTGATGTAGTAGATGTCACCTTTTAAATGACAGTTGCTTGCTTCTCAAGGTGAAGTTACTGAGTTCAAAACCAGGCAGCCTCACAATCCAATCTGTCCAGCATTAAAAAGGTACCTTGAGTTATGAAAGGCAAAGGGAACTAGGTATTCCAAACTGAATTTTTAAATTACATATTTCTGTTAATAACATATGTAGATGGGTAGATCTATTTATTCTAAGCATTTTGGTACCAAATTTAGTGCCCTAGATGAATTTGTTCACAAGTTATGCAATTTTGAATATTTGAAAAATTGGGCATGTTGCGCAACTAGTCAAAATGCCAACTTTGAGTGGTCATAAATTTAAAATTTACAAACACACACTGACAAAACTTTGTAAACACACTCTCGTGTAAACAGACAACAAACTCAATTTTTTTCATGAATGTCAAAGAATTAAAAAGTTCATATTTTATTTTTTTTTTTTTTTTTTTTTTTCTTCTATAACCAGCGGCACTCGAGCTTTCCAGCTCTTTCGGCCCAATGACATGTTATTGCGAGGCTGGGGGGTCAGTGGACTTTCCTTCAAACCCGGTCAGGAGCTTCGCTCCTTCCCATCCACACGGGATTTATGTGCAGGAGCCGTTCAGGTTATTCAGTCAAATTTCCGGTCGTAAACATTTCTTCAAACGCCGATGGCCGGATTTGAACCATGAACACCTGGTCGCCAGTACAACGTCGTAGCCATTACACCAGCGCGGCTCCCCGTCATATTTTATTAGCTTAAAAATGGCTCGAGGCCCAATTTTGCAAAAATTACCAAGGGAGTTAAAAACTAACACAAATTTTCATTTTTTTTTAAATCATAAAAAATCAACAATTGTATCAATAGTGATAGAAATTACACCAAGTTATCAGGAAATTCAAGCTCTTTAAAAACAAGCATCAATATACTAATCACACAAAATACCTCTCAACATAATTGACTGCTAAATGGAGCGATCTGCAGCAAAAAATGAAATTTCATTGAACTTTAAAAAGTCATTAAAAATGTACAAAGATGAAAATTATATCAATTTCTCAGGATTTTTATGCCCTAACGTGGAACATATACTTTAAATGTTCAGCCCTGACATAATAATAAATATTATGATTATAGCAAACAGTCCATTTCATACATAAAAAATACAATCTTTCCTAGCCTTCTTAAAGGTCCTCGGAATGATTTGTCGCAAACGATCTTCGTCCATGAGTTGCCCTGGGTATAAAGGGTGGAACCATTTCATAGCCTGAAAAAAAAAAGAATATAACAATATTTTTGATTACCAATATTTTCATTTGGCAGTAAATCTTAACTTAGCTTACAATGTTGATATTGTTGTTGAACTAGGGCTGCCGAGCTTCTCGCTCTTTAGCAGCCAATTCCAAGTTGATAATACCAAAAGTGTTGAGTTGGAAGTCATGAGCTCCTGAATTATGAATGGTATCTAGTTTTTATTCACCAACTTAGATTGCTACATTTCATACCTTTCTCTGTGGGCCCCGACTTCTCTCCATAAGGTGACACAACTGCACAACAACTCTGTTTGTCAGTGGTGGGGCGGTAACATCTTGGGTCTACCTTTGCCAGGCCGTAGAAATCTATTTTCCAACAATTTGTAAACATCATCCACTGAAACATGTACAACTATAAGAAGTTTCTGTAGTGTTATATTACACAGGAAAGGTTTATATTAACGTATTCTTTCAAGGAGAGAAGTTTGCAACGGATGATTGAGTCCAAATTAGTAGCCTACAAAATGATTTTTTATGAAATATGGACAGTATCTCCCGGGGGGGGGCGCTGTGCTTAGGGCATCAGTAGGCCTTAATCCGGCCCTGGCTATAGGCTATTGATAATTATGATGTAGCCCTATTATTTTCTTTGTGTGATCAGTATATTGCAGACTGTATGCTCTTAGTCCCCACACTTTTAAAAATGTCTAAACTTTTTTATTTGTTGTCCAATTTTAAAAATTAAAGTACCAAATTTCATCTTTTCCCAAGGGCTTCCAAACTGCACTGTTTTCTCTGGTGTTTCTGTGCAAACAAAAATCACTTTGTGGTACCTATTTATAGACCTAGGCACTTGCGGGAAAGGTAACGTCGGCCATTTTGTGTCGATCTGTAAACTAGACTGCAATACCTAATTTTGAAAGACCCAAACTCGATTTAATAAATATCATCTCTTAAAAACTCGCCTAATTAAATAGGGAAGGTTCAAAACACCAACATTGATCTCACCCAGTTCACGTCGTATCTGACAACTGTAGTTGAAGCACTGAATGTAGTTTTTAAACATGAAAACAAATTAATACGTAATGAAATCACTTCCCAAAAAAACAGAATATATTCTTACCTATACATTCGTGTAAAATTTGCGTTCGATTCGACTCAGCCATGATAGATTTTCCGTCTCACGTTGGTCCAAGTTAGCGTGCAAAGTCAGCGGCCGTTAGACTTTAGTGTCTTGAGTAACTAGCGGCTATATGTGTGTAGGTTTCATGGACCACTCCCTGGCTTCGCTGCAGATCACTTTCATTTTTGGAAATTATTTAGGAAAATGGTGTTGCTCTTTATATTGATATAGGACACCTGAAAATCAACCGTTTTCCGCGGAAAATATAGCTTTTTTGTCATAAAATCGCAAATTTTACAATCTTATTCTTTAAATATGTCCTAGGCACCGTTGAAAAGGGCATACACTGCTGAAGAATATGAGACTATTTACAGCAGCCTCACATCATTTGCCACGCACTGCTGGCGATTTGAAAAGGGTAACCCCCTTACTTCACCTATGTCACGACTGCGCGAAACTCGTTTACATATACTTTTTAAACACTTAAAAGACAAACTCATTCATAATACTTCAAACTATTTTTGCACCCATATAGACAATAAGAAAATAAGCTTTCTGTTGATACCAATTTTATTTAAATGCTATGTGAAATAAAGTTGCACTCCTTGGCTGAAGTTACAGAGTTATAGACAAAACGAGAATTTTGAGCCGTAAGCGGTTAAAAACGGGCGGTTTGGGGTACATAAGGGAACTGATCACTCCACTTCACAAAGCTGAGACCTAGCATAGTGATATCTCTGACACTTCACTCCCCTTCAGCAGCATCTGTAGTGTGACTACCTTTACTTTTTTGTCCACATAACCTAATTTATTCAGAGATTCATCCTTGCTGGCACACTCTACATGTGAAAACAGCTGAAATTAACATATGTTACGGAGTGAAAACAGCTGAAATTAACATATGTTACGGAATTAAGTGACATACAGATTTAAACTAAAGCAAAAAAAACAACAAATGAAACAGTAATATTTAACAATGGGACATGAACAAAATGTTAACCAAGGTAGCTCTCTAAGCATGAAAACAAAACAAAGGTAACCAAGACAGCGGGCTGGATGTGTCAGTTGGAATGATCATAAGCAGCTTTCGTTTAGCTTAAGACAATGTATGGTGTAGTAACATGGATAATGAACGAGCAAACTGGAAGAGAGAATTGAGGTTCTTGAGATGTGGAAATATAGAAGATAGTGCACATCTCATGGAAAGAGAAGAAAACAATTAAAAGAGTTTCTAGAAAAGCTAGGATTGACAATCGAATTAATGAAAGTCAAAATAAAGGTAGCAACAAAAATATTTTGGCCACATAAAAAGACATAATGTCTTGCTGAAGACCATAATGGTAGGAAGAGTTGAAGGCAAACGGGCAAGAGGAAGATGGCGCTTTAAGTGGGAAGATGACATCAAGAGATGAACAGGTAAGAGTATCAGAGTGCACCGTAATGACAAGAGACAAACAACATTGGAGGTCCATACCTGCCGCCCTTTGTTGTGGAGATGGCTGCTGATAATGAGTGGTCACTAGGTAGGTGTAAATTACCCTTGTGTGGGTAATTTTGAGCTTTCTCAGGGTACAGCGGTGTTGATTTTAAACTGTTAGGCTAATTAGGGTTAGAATTAGATTATGTAATCTTACACAGTTTGTCTTGTATATAAATAAAACAACCTGGTTTTCTTCATTAGTTTTTTTGTTTTCTTTATTCCGTCAGTGTAATACATAGTTCCTGTAGGTCAAGGTAACAGCAGTTCACCAAGCTTGTGACACGGGATATTGGTCAAACCTAGTTGCTTACCACTCACTGAAGGCATCTTATGTGAGAAATGAAATGCATTTGTAGAGCTAAAAATACTGTTATCATCAAATTAACTTGGTATAACCGAAAAGACTTCAGTATTGCAAGTGCGCCACTAGCAGTACACTTGAAATGTGCAGCCACTTCATCAATCGCCCTTCAGCTCTGCAAGGAACATAGGCCTTTAACAAACTTATGCCAAGTCTTTCTGTCTCGTGCCATCAGCTCAAGGTCTTTCCATGTCCTCTTCATGTCTGACTCCAGTTCTCTTCTCCATGTGCTCTACCTCTCTTACCCTGGGGATTTCAGAACAAGGACTGCATTGCAATGCTATCAACAGGTTTACTGACGGCATGCCCTATCCATCTCCATCGACATCTTCTCATCTCTTGTTCCACTGGCACTTGTCATCAGTTCCACATTAGTGATCTTGTCATATCACTTCAGTCCTTCTATCCTGCGCAAGCACCCATCAGTGAAAATCTGAAGCTTTTTGGTTGTTTACTCAAATAAGCATGATGTCCAACATGGTGATGGCCATGTTGTTGAGTTTAATGAATCATCATCAGCACTGGAATATAAAATTCAAGTATAATCAATTTGAACAAAGTCCAGCTTCGATAGTACGGTTAGAATAAGGAATCACATTGAGAGATTCATTTCTGAAGCGATGAGATGAACTCCATAAATGAAATGTACAAGATGGTCCATAAATGAAATGTACAAGATGGCAAAACTACAAGAAGTGAATAAAAGAAGAGACTAACGAGTACTTAAAAGGCTGATAAACCACCCAATGAATGACAGACTGGAAGAATATGGCCAGAGTAGACTCCTTTTCTATTGGCTGGATGTCTGAGGGACCCCATGGATCTGATTGTTTAGAAGCTCTCACATTTTTCTGGTTCGTCTCATTTTGCTTTGTCATATTGTTGAGTAAATTTCCATTCTTGTTGTTAATAAGGCAATTTGATTGCTTAATTTTCCCTCTTTACTACCTCGTCCAGATTTCTTCTGGCCATGTATGTGTTACTGGGAGCAAGGAATAGTAGCACTGCAGCATACGATGCTACCTTAGAGGCAACTTTAAAGCCACTAAAAACTTCAGTCGGACAAATACCCTGTGTTTTGATTTTTGTTTTTCTTGTGTCTTTATTTCTTGGGTGGTATTGAGATTGATAGCGTTAGTATACCATTTTGTCCACATATGAATGTAAATTTTACAATTTCAGGTCGAGTAAGAACAGTTGGCAAACACAGGCCTCGGCCACCTCGAATAACTGGTGAAGACAGAATGTCTCAAGGGAACAGAACAGGTCAAGTTTTGTGTTAGTTGTTCCCATTCCCAAGGGTTCTTATCCCCAGGGGATCTCATTCCCAGGGGTCTCATGGGACAAAGAAAGAATAAGACAGTAATTCCCTCAGGCATGTCTTACACGGCAGCTAATATGAGGTTGTGTACAGTACTGGCAACTTCATCGTGTAAAACAGATTGCTACAGAAACTGGCACTACAAGAGCATGTGAAGGCTTTTTTTTTTTTTTGCATGCTTCCTGCAAGGGAGCCAGCTTGTTAGAAGATGCTCCATTAGTCTTAACATTTTATAGTGATGGTGCACTAGGGACCAGAGGTTATTTGTAACTTCATTTGTTGGTATAAATAATTGAGTTTTGTCCAGCTTTCTATTGGTTTTATCTTACATCTGTTCATTGTTTTGAATTAGAATGCAGTTCAGGGTATCCTTCTTTTTTTCTAGCTCCCTCTGGGGCATTGGCAGATTTCCTTAACTGTGTCTTCACTGTGCAGGCCAGCACAATTCACTCTAGGTTTTTCTTGCTTTTGCTGGCTTTTCTGTTATTTTTGTCAAGTTTCTTTATACTTTGCTTTTTTGCTCCTGGGTTCATAGCTCAGGGGTCTTGTTGTATGCTTTTCTTTATTTTAGATACATGATTTAAACATCTTGTCTTTTGTATATCAAATGTGGTACCTGTCCATTTATTTATTCTGCAATTTATTATATTTGTCACTTTTAGTCATTATCCCTCAAATTCATATCTTTATAGTCTTCGTTTAGCACCATTTATTTTTCCCACGTAACATTTTTCAAAGAGCATTAATATTAAAACAGAAACAATAAATTCATCCTACTTTGTTGTTATTACGTTTTTTTAAGTTTGACAAAGAAAGAAAATGTATTAATTATTAAAGTATATTTTTTCACAGGTAATAATGGCCAGATTCAGCTGTGGCAGTTTCTTCTTGAACTCTTAACTGACAAACTGTGTCGGGAAGTCATTGCTTGGGTTGGTAATGAGGGAGAGTTCAAGTTGGTAAACCCAGAAGTGGTGGCCCAGATGTGGGGTCAGCGGAAGAATAAACCCACTATGAACTATGAGAAATTGTCCAGGGCACTGAGATACTATTATGACGGTGACATGATTGCAAAGGTATTTAATATATTTCGTCGCCTCTTTGCTGTTTTGCCATATCCTATGAGAATGAGCAGTGTTAGGTGTTATTTTAGTCTATAATTCAGTGTTAGGTGTGTTCTATGGTTTGTCATAGAAGAATCACATGCATCTGTTCTCTTCTGCTTCTGCAGCACCCAGATCCCTGTCGGTTCTTTTCTTCAACCAAAGTCCTTCCCAGTTCCTCTCCCTCTGATCTTGTATCTGGAGTGTCTTGGATTTACCCCCTAATTAACCTAACAAAGATAATGACAATAAATGCAGGAAACAGTAACAGTATTGCACTTGAAGAAACACCTCTACAAGATGTAGAATCATATACATATATCTTGGCTGCAATATACACTGTTGGAGGGATAGGCAAAGATATCAAAATAAGAGTACAAAAGGTTAAAGGAGCTTTCATTGCATTGGGAAATAAATGGAGATCAAAAGAAATCAAACACAAAAATCTGAACCTTCATCTCCTATTATAAGGCTCTGAAATATGGGGAACAACAAGCAAGAAGCTACATACCTTCATGAATGGGTGTTTGAGGAGAACAGGATTGAAATGGTATGAGGTCACCAATGTGGAACTGATGACAAGTGCTAGTGGAACAAGAGAAAAAGATCCTGGCGGTGGATAGGACACACATTGAGAAAACCTGTACATAGCACTACAAGGTAGTCTTTGTTTTAGAATCTCCCAAGGTAGATCTGGTAGTGGGAGACTGACAAATGCATGGAGAAGTAAAGTGGAGGCAGAAGAAATGAAGGGGAAGATAAAGATTTTGAGCTTATCGCACAGGGCAGTAAGACCTGGCATGAGTTTGTTGAAGGGTTTTGCTCACAGGGGAGCAGTGATGATGAAAACTGACATAGGTCACTTACTTACTTAGTCGTTCCCCTTCTACCGTGAGGTGTAGAGGTTTGGAAGAGAGAGCGCCAGACTATCCTATCGGCTGTTTCCTCCTGGCCTGGTTCCATTCTAGTCCTCGGTCAGCATAGGTCACAACAGATTGAAATACCGTCTATTCAACATGCTAAAGCTAGTAACTACTGATGAGTGTAACTGTGACACCAATAAAATGACTGCTGAACGTCTGGCCATCACATGTACCATTCCTGGACACGCTGTATGAAGACACCAGCAACCTCAGGCTGACCGCTGCTTTCTTTAAACATATTCAAGTTGACTTCTCAAAGAAGAAAACTGACAAACCTTGTTTCTAGGTTGAATGTGGTTTGCCACTCTATGAAAACGCAAACCTCTAGTTTAAAAAAAAAAAAAAAAAAGGTAACTATAAACTGCTTACCAAGATAAACCTCAATTGCAGTTTTCTGGGCATGTTTTGAGAAGAGAAATGAGAAACCCTGTGACTATACCAAATTGTATGTTAATCCAAAAAAGAAGACGAAAGGCAAAAAATACTATCCACGTGACATGGAGAGGAGACAACAACAGAACTAGCGGAGGCGCCATAAACTAGAAATTATAAAGTATCCCATTGGGGATGTCAGAGACAGAATAGGGGTGCTGCTTTCTCAAGCAAACCATAAGAGGCAACTAATATATAGTGGGGGGGGGGGGGGCGGGGGGCTAGCACCCTCATGATGTAAAACAAACTACTGCAGAAACCACTGATACAAGAGCACATGAATGTTGCAGGCTTCCTGTCGAGCTAGCACTAGCACTAACCAGTGGTGGCTACATGGGGAATGACTAGGAAATGGAAGAACGTGATTGCCAATATCTGTCTAAATACATTCAAGAAATGCTTCATTTACCGTTAAATAATATTTTCCACAGGTTAATTGTAAAAGATTTGTGTACAAATTTGTGTGTGACCTCAAGATGTTGTTGGGCTACACGGCAGCGGAATTGAGCCGACTGGTCGGCACCGAGGAAATGTCAGTTGTTGAGAGACGCCAGCCCCAGCATGTCCGGCCGAGAGCAACATTCATTGCAACCATTAAGGCTGATGCTCAGGCAGCTGCTGCAGCTGCACGCCTCCTTGAGCAGCATAATGCTACTTCACGGATCATTGGACACAGAACACAAGTTGTGCAGACTGTAGATTGATTGTGTGAGGAATTTGATTGACTGTGACTATGGGGTGGCTGAAGTGAGATGTAAGGGATTACTGTACTCTACATCATGTGTGCATGAATGTGTCAAATGTGTTATTTATGCTACTTAACTCTTTAAGTCCCAAAAGCCGATATATCGTACTTCCTTCCAGACCCATTTGATCCAGTGAACGTTAAATCGGCTTTCGTATCTTTTGCTCCTTTCTAGAGCTGTTTTCTAATTTTAACAACCCAAAACGTCATTTCTGACAGGAAGTACTTTCATTTTAAATACCTCGTATTTATGCATATGAACATTAAAAAATGTGTTTTTTTTTTCCTAACAACAACAATAAAAAAGCACTGGGGTGGCCATTTTTGTTTGGGCCAAACCCAGCTTTTTGCTTGGGACTGAAATAGTTAAGTTTCCTGGTTCAGTGGTTCTCAAAATGTGGGCCTGGTCTTCAGTTAACCTAGTCATCATTTTGAATTGAAGACCTTGCCTGAGGACATGATGAAGAAACGTTTTGAGTTTCATTTTTTTAACATTAAACTTTTGTGATGAATGAAAGCATTTGGAAATTATGCAATCAGCTTAAAGTGAAAATTTATAGCTGCTGTCTGAAATTCTAATTTTACACAGTATCAAATTTAGTTCTGATGTAACTGAAAGACACTTATTTATAGTTGAAAGAGATGTAGCATTAGGAAATGAGGCAAACTATGTTTTTTAAATTAAAGAAGAAAGCATGTTCAAAACTGTTACTCTGGTATGACGCCACAAGGGAAAAGATTAAGTATTATGTACAAGAGACTCACATAACTGCAAAGTGAAAGATAACCAGGACAGATGTGATGAATGCTTCAGAGACATTAAAATAATGGGAGAATATAGTGACTAGCCTGTGCATAGTTGTCACCATGTCCCTGACTTCTAGTAGTAGATTTGTCATCTATTGATTGTTTAACCATTGTTCTACTTTTATGCTGCTTAAGGAATACGGAACCACCACTGTATTTGACCCCCTTACAAGAAGCCTCACCAGAACATTTTTTTGCAGTATTGGTTCCTTGTAGGCAGGCTCATGTTTTATATGATGTGGTTGACAGTGCCATGCATAGCTTCTCAATGGGTGCCTCTAATGACATGCCCAAGGAAACAATTGGGTCTATTTTTGGTTGTCAGCTCAGAGAAACACTAGTATTTCATCACTATCATTCACCCTATAGCTCCTTGTGGAGCATAGAGCCAGGCAGCTCATCCCCTTGCAGGAAGCCTAGCACCAGGCATTCATGTGGTCTTGTAATGGTGGTTTCTATAGCAGTGTGTTTTCAGTGATGGGGGGGGGGGGGGGGGGGGGGGGCCGCCCCAAACACAGCCTCATATTAGTGGCTTCTTACAACATTCCTGATAGAGCAGTGGGCCTTTTCTTTCTTTGTCTTCTCAAGGAATTATTGTGTGGCAGCAGATAAGATTATTCTTAATACAGAAGGCTAGAATGGGCAGGCCAAAAAGGGAAACACTTATTACATTCAACATTTTTAAAAAAAACAAAAGTTTTGGCGAGGCATGTCCAATTCAACCTAGTCGGTTATATTAGGGTGCATGTCCAAATATAAAAGACCTTTAGGTCTGATACAGTAATGATTTATTATGATTGACATTCAAGATTTGATTTGTGAAAACTGGTAGCAACATATAACACTGTTTCTCTCAGAAAGAGAATTATTCATATTTATCATTATTGAGAGCACCTTTATATTTCTGAAGATGCCATCCAAATGTGTTTAAAACAAATAATTAAAATATCTAAAGTAGTTTAGGAACACAAATATCATGTGGCTTGCTTATTAAAGTATCTTGCCTTGTAATGCTGCTGAAAGTTTCATAGCTGAGCCCCAGCTCACACACAAAGTGTTCCTTTCATTATTTTTTTTTAACTCTTTTTTCTTACAGTCCTCCAACATTTCAGTAAGGCATGCTGCTTAATTGCAGGAGTTTAACAGGTTGTTGTTATTGATCCAGAGTCGCTTGGGCTCTCACCCTTCGGCCCAATGCCATGTAGTGATATCTGCATGTTTTCGCAAGTTGTTTTGGGAGCTTAACGAGAGAATTTGGAAGTTATTTGGTTTTACTGTTTCCCTCCAAAACTATTTTTATTAGTTTAGAATGTTGCATAAATGAGAAGAGTTTCCCCTGTGTAAGGGCTATGAATTAGGATAGCCACCCCTTTGTAAGGATAGCTATGCTTTGCTGCTAAACATAATACTGTTCAGTAATACAAATAAAATTTCTACAAACTTATCTTAAACCATTATCAGATGTAGGTTTTTATTAAATTTGACTCAGCCTTTGACTGGGTGTTTTGATGTGCGGGTGTGTGTACATTATATTTGTCAGTGTTTGTGTGAAATTGAAGGCTGGCTTTCTTCTTTTCACATTACTCATTGTTAACCCTGTGCACCTGATATTGCTTCTTTCATTTGAGATGGGGTGATGTGTAGGTAATGTTCACCCTGAGCACCGTCTAAGACTTTCGTTTACTTTGTACTTGGTATCGGAGTTTACAAGAAAGTAGGTTTGATGCACAAACGACCTCGACCGGTGATGGACACCTAGTCTGATGCAGTCAGCTCGGAATTATGTGCTCGATCGGCATATCCAATAAAGTTAAAACGCTCCGGCACGGAACATTAAACTCCGATACCAAGTACAAAGTAAATGAAAGTTACGATATGATCTGGACGGCGCTCAGGGTGAACATTACCGATGTGTATATAAAATATTAGCAATAAATAATATGAAAACACTGGAACATGCTTGTAAAGTGTTGGTTCTTCTCCTCCTGAAAGCCAAGTAGGCAGCTACCCATTTTGAATGTTCATGTTATTAGCTATGTCTCAAATGCAATACCGTAACTATTTACTGAAACTGTTTTTGTTGTTTTGTTTTTTTTTAACTTCCAAACATTCATAATACATTATTTTCCATGTCTTTAATTTGAGTAAATAATGAATTTGTACAAAACATTCATTTATCATAATAGAGTGTTTATTCTAAGAATTTTCTAAAAAATATTATAATATTAGGTCTAGTAATTTGTTGATGGTGAATTTTAAATTTAGTTCAGGGTTTCTTAAACTTGTTTGTACCGTGGGCCCTTTTGATTGTCTGATGAAGGTTGTGGACCCCTTTGATTGTCTGATGAAGGTTGTGGACGCCTTTGATTGTCTGATGAAGGTTGTGGACCCCTTTGATTGTCTGATGAAGGTTGTGGACGCCTTTGATTGTCTGATGAAGGTTGTGGACGCCTTTGATTGTCTGATGAAGGTTGTGGATGCCTTTGATTGTCTGATGAAGGTTGTGGACCCCTTTGATTGTCTGATGAAGGTTGTGGACGCCTTTGATTGTCTGATGAAGGTTGTGGACGCCTTTGATTGTCTGATGAAGGTTGTGGACGCCTTTGATTGTCCAGTGAAAGCTGTGAACCCCTTTGATTGTCGAATGAAGGCTATGGATCCCTTTGATTGCTCGATGAAAGCTACGAACCCCTTTGATTGTCCAGTGAAGGTATAGACCCACCTTTTTGGAAAAAAATTTACTTAATAGCATACTTTAAAATATTAAATTTTAGGTTATGTACAGGGACCCCTAGAATTCATTCATGGACCTCTTATGGGTCCATGGACCCTAAGTTAAGAAATCCTGATTTAGGTTATGACAACAAAAAAATGTAACGAATAATTCATTATTACTGACTTGCTTGAGGCCGCTGCGGCAATGTAGACATCATAATTAAGTATTTGTTTTGGTATGGATTATATGTATTACCTTGTTCTGTAGACTATTGCCTTCTCATGTTATGAGTCTTTCACTTGTTTAAATAAGCCACTAGCATTCGTGCAGAGCAAAACCTTCAGGTGTCTTATTAGTGCAACTGAAATATCATATGAACCAGGTAGCAATAGACACCAAGTGAAAAGGGTCATGTCTGTCTGTTTTGGTTAAAGGTGTTAAAATGTAGGATCTTACTGCCAACTTGGTCGAAATTAGCACTGTCATTTTATGCACTGAAGTAAACTAGATGTAATTTTGGACTATTGATGTAATCTGTGTATGCGCATGTTTTTAGACTAATTATGCAAACTAGGTATAATAACATTTAGGCTAGCAAAGTACTGTCGATGCAAAATTAGTAGTTGCTCCCGTTTATACATTTAAATCTGTGTGACACACAACCCATCAGATTGATATGAGATCAACTTGGAAGCATTTCAGAAAAAGAAAAGTATCATGTCCAAAAATCTATCTCAGTAGCAGTAGGAAAGAGAGTTCTTCAGTATTGTATGGAACCAATCCAGTCATATGGAAGTGAATCATAGATGATCCATATAATCAAGAAGATACTGGAGACTACAGAGATGTGATTTCAAAGAAAACTCTTGAGCATTCCATGGATTAATGAGAATGTACTGAAAGAGGCCAGTGTGTAAAGGGAGGTTATCACTTAGATTGGAAAAGGAGTTCACACTTTTGGGGATGTTAGGAGAAGAGAAAAGTTAGAATATAAGATGGGAAAAAAGCAGAGGATGGCAAAGAAAGAAGTTACTGGACAAATTTAACATCATGTCGTGGAAAACGGCAGTAGAAGTGATACACAGTTCTAGGGCCAAACACAGTAGAGAGTTATGGTCATCTATGCCAGTTGACAAAGCATTTGAAAAGCTAAGTTAATCCCTTGACTGCATGGTAGATAGGTGTACAATTCTGCATAAGAGATTCCTGGAAAAAAAAAAAAATTGGAAGTACTGTAAACTTTATAGAAAAAGTCTAACCATTAAATCACTTCAGAATTTAAAGGGAAGAAAATTTAAAAACATTGAGCAGCACAGCTCTTAAACTTCTTGAAGTTGGACATAGGCCACATAAACAGTCCAGACCTGACTTTGACCTTTTTATTTGTCAGTGTCACTTCCTTTTTTTTTTTTTTTCTTTCTTTCTTAACCAGCGGCACTTGGGCTTTCAGCCCTTCGGCCCAGTGACATGTCATTGTGAGGCTGGGGAACCTGAGGACTTTCCTTCCAACCCGGTCAGGATCTTCACTCCTTCCCATCCACAGAGGATTTATCACAGGAGCCTTTCAGGTTATTCAGTCAAATTTCCGGTCGGAAACATTCCTTCAAACGCTGACGCCCAGGTTTGAACCATGAACACCTGGTCACCAGTACAACGCCGAAGCCATTAAACCAGCGCGGCTCCCACCAGCAATGTTGTATTCTCCACTACCAGGGGCTATAACCCCATATTACTACAGGTTGTCAGTGTCACTTCCTTCCAGCAATGTTGTATTCTCCACTACCAGGGGCTATAACCCCATATTACTACAGGGTCTGTATCCTTTTGTCTGAAATCCTTGGGGGCAGCTTTGTTTCAGAAATATAAGTATTTAAACCAATAAAACGGTATTGAATCAGTTTTACAAATAACGGTTCATAAGAAACAAGGGACGTTTCGGGTTTTACCCTTCGTCAGCCACAAACAGGTGACAAAGACAAGAATTACGTATAGGTACTACAAAACTAAACGATGATGAGAAATATACAACAAATGAGCGATACAAGCAGATGGAAAAAGTAAACAACAACAGTGATGAGAGAAAAAAACCAATAATAATACAAGAAAATCATAAAATCTAAAAGAAATACTGAAACAAGAAAGTAAATAATAAACGAAATGAAAAAAAGAGAGTTAATAAAACTGTGGAACTAGTAAAAGTACACTCAGCTCGATCCAAAGAATCTGTGAAAGAAAGCAGTAGTATTCTGTCACAGAAATCGCAAGGAAGTGATGTACGATAGCGACAAAACAAAAGATATAAAAAGATACGAAACGAACCAAAACAAAAACATAAGAAGATAGATCTAAAAGACAACGAATAAAGAATGAAAAAGAGAAAAGCTACCAGAATTTATGCAAAATGATGTTGGATATTCAAACCATCGGGAGCTAAAACGTCCATTTTAAAAATAAGACGATTCTCCAACGAAAAGCGAGTCTTGTCATTACCGGCACATGAAAAGAGGGCAGTGACATGAATATCGGAATTATCTGAATGGTCAGGCCTATTGAAATGAAGGGCCACCGGTAAATGTTTGTCATGATAGATGTCATTCAAGTGCTCACGAAACCTGTCTACTAAACGCCTGCCAGTTTCACCAATATAGGTCATGCCACACCTCTTGCAGATGATAGCATAAATCAGGTTTCTGGATTCGCACGTAAAAGACTCTCTAATGATAAATTGTCCTTTCGGAAAAGTGACTGTCTGAGTTTGGAGTACAAACGGACAGGTCTTACATATCCGGCGTTGGCACAGTTTAGTACCAAAGTAAGACGGGCTAGTATGTCGCAAGCAACTGTGTACAAGAATATCCCTAAAATTACTATCCCTACGATAAGCTACCAAAGGTGTATCACGAAACAACTCTTTGGTATCAGGATCAGAGTTGAGAATAGGCAGATGTCGAAACAGAATTCTCTTTACCGCCAGACAGTGAGGATGGAAAGTTAGAACCAGTTTGAGTCTGTCAGATTGGACAGAAGGTTTAGTAGTGAGTGCCGTCTGATGAGTGACGCTTGTGATATGATTAAGGGCATCAGATAAAACATGTTCTGGATAAAGACATCGGTGAAAGAACTCAAGCATCTCTTGAGCTCGCTGATGAAAATCATCGTCATCGTGACATAACCGACGCAAGCGAAGAAGTTGAGAAAAGGGAATGGAATTTTTACAACTAAGAGAATGCGATGAAGTATAAAGAAGGAAACCATGAGCACCAGTAGCCTTATAATAGACAGACGTTTTAAGACAAGTAGGGCTAATAGTCACA
The DNA here is from genome assembly GCA_024509875.1 of Oreohelix idahoensis. NCBI lineage: Eukaryota > Metazoa > Mollusca > Gastropoda > Stylommatophora > Oreohelicidae > Oreohelix > Oreohelix idahoensis. Next base: position 336,256 of record JAMPIV010011258.1, on the reverse strand, counting down.
GTGATGTCAAGGAAGTTCACTGAGGTCATAGAGATTTCAGAAGTGAATTTGATGGCAGGATTGAAATTACCAACATAGTCAATAAATCGACAGAGGTCTACCTCAGACATGTCTGTAATGCCAATACCATCATCAATATAGCGGCGGTAAAACTCGGGTATTGGTCCATCATAACTTTGAAAGACCAAATATTCAAAGTGGCCCATAAACAGGCAAGCGTAACTAGGGCCCATCTTAGTACCCATAGCGACACCACTGGTTTTAGAAACCAGATTCTTCCAGTTTTCAGATGTTGATGTGTTCGAAAATCGCTCAAAGAAAACTTTTGATTCTCAAAATTGTCAGGTTTTCAGATAAAAGTATACATACCTGTAATTGTCTACCTGAAATGTCCTGTAACAAACAATGAAAAAAATCTCACCATCATTTCAGGACAATATGGAAAAGGCAGTGCATTGCACAGTGGAAAAAAAATATAACGCCAATTTTATAAATGTGCATCCATTGCAATCTTTCCATGGTTTTTTTTTTTTGGGTGGGAAAATGTAGAAACAATGCACATTTCATTTTTTTTTTTTTATAATGGTACATTGACCATAAGTCATTACAAGTTTTGACTACAAAGAATCAATGTTGACATGGGATGGAAAGGATGAAATGACAATAGGAGAATTAGCGGTCTATCAGGAGAATTAGTGGTCTATCAGGACGACAAGCACAACATAATTATTTCCTGTCATGTTTTGGTGAGTTACTTGTTCATAGAGATGCTAGTTTTTAATCATGACTGCTCATCAGCTGTCAGTGAGTAATACAAATGTCATAACTTAGGTACTTATGCTGCAGTGTCGTATATCATGCGGTTACGGGGTTCAGCTGGATGCAATTATGACAGATAAATGACATTATGGAATGTGTAAACCTGTCTTAAACTAGTGAGATAAACTTTATTTTGGATTGAAATATTATGGGGAAACTGGATGTAATAGTTGTTTTAACTGTATCAGTCATCTTTATGAAATATTTTGGAGTAAACTGGATATAGTCATATTTTGGGAATTCCCTATTCATTTAAAATAAATTTGCCACAGTAACCGCCACTTCAAGAGCATGTGAATGCTTGGTGCAGGGTTTCTGCAAGGGAACCAGCTGCTATGGTGGCTCTATGCTCCATGGGAGCAAAAAAGTAAATGATATTGGAATTAAGCATGCTAAACTTTTTTTGCATGTACATAGATATTGCTTGTCTTGTAATAATAAACATAATGAAATTTGAGTGTGTCTGCTTCAGGTTTTTTTGTGTTTTTTTTTTTTTTAAGGACCATTTTCATTGGCCACAGACAACTCCATCAGTGCTCTTATCTTCTCCCATAGATATCATAAGGAGGATCTCAGAACAGTGCACGGACTCCGTAGCACCAACAATGATCCTAATGTGTATACAGGAATCACATTCTATAAATATTTTTGTGGTAGGTTGTTGTTGTCGAGATCCCATAGCTGCTGAGCATGTCTACTCTTTGCAGCCCAATGCCATTCTTAGAAAATTGCAGGTTTTCTGCAGCTGTTTTAATGTTCCATATAGTAAGTTGGTGACTGTCTGTAAAAGTTTTTTCCTGGCATTTGTGAGTGATGGACACTCCATGAGGAGGTATCCGGTTGTTTCATAGGGATGAGAGCAGTGTCTACACATAGGCAGGTGCTGAGGGTTGATACGGTTTAGATGGCTATTGACTCTGGCGTGTCCTGTTCGGAACTAAAAAATAAGACTTTGATTTCTCCTGCTGAGTCAGTCTATGTTGTCGTTGTCTTTTGGGCGGGTCCTATCATTAAAGACATTTCGGCCAGTCAGCCCGTTTGCCCATCTGTTCAGCCAGATTTCCCTTGTGTTGTTTCTGAGAATCTGTTTGTGACTGTTCTCATGCTGCAGGGTCTGTCCTTTTGTTGTTTAGAGGCTCCTGTTTTAGCAAGTCTATCAGCTGTCTCATTTTCAGTTAGATCACTGTGTCCAGGGATCCATTGTAGGGTTACACTGATGGAGTAGTCTGTGATCAAGTTGTTAACCGCTCTTCCTATAAGAAAAATGTCTTTGTTTTCATATGGAGTCTGTTTAAGTCCTTCCAAAACAGACATGGAGTCTTTGTGGTAGGTAGGTTTCCTAATTTTTAAATATTGCCAGGACAGCGGCTGTATGGCCTACTCTTTACAATTTCCAACTGTCGAGGGATTTGCAACTTGCACAAGGTGCCTCCTATTTTTTTGCCCTTATCCGAGAAGGCTAGGGATCCGATGTCACCACCCAGGAGGTTAGGAGGAAGCAAAATTGAGTATTATCAGGGTGTAATGGATGTTGAGGTTGTCTTGCTCCAATCTCTTTTTTTTTCTTTCTTTGATCCCTAGCCGCCGACCGCCAAAGCAGTCAGTGGCCATCACGCCTAGTGGCGTCTTGTAGGGCAACAACAAATACCTCCAATACTCAGCTGTAAATGGATACTTGAGTTTGGGAAGGCAAAGACAGTGAGGAAGGGAACCAGTCACCCTACCCAGTATAGTGAAGTCTGTAACACTTTACTCCTGCATGGCAGTATCTGCTATAGGAGTACTATTTTTATAGTTTAGGGGTGCCAGTCTTCCGGAATCTGAAGCTTTGGGTGTATATTATTATGTCTTCAATATAACAACTCCCATGGTTGTGGGTTTTGTACACTGTTTACCATGTTTATAAAATAAAAAAAGATATTTATTTTCAGAATCACAGGTGGCTGCATTTGTAACCTGACTCACATGCTGTTATTTTGAGTTTTTTGTTCCTAGTTTTACTGACAGGCACTGCCGTGGTACAACATTGGAAGGTTAGATTGTGTAAATAATGTTAAAGGTTTCAGCTCTGATCTTAGTGTTTTGTGCAAGTCTGGAAGCTGTTGATCTGTGTTGTGAGAATATGTGAAGGTGTTATGTCACAGCATGCTTAGTTTTGTGCAAGTCTTGGGGCTATTTATCTGTTATGAGAATATTTTAACAGCTTAGTAATGGTAATTTTGTACAAGCTTTGGGACCGTTATCTGTGTTATGAGAATATATGAACAGGCCATATGACAGCATGTGTAGTTTCATGCAAGTCCTTGGACTATTCATCTGTTATGAGAATATGTGAGCAGGTCATGCCCAGCATATTTTGTGCAAGTCTTGAGACTAATCAGCTGTTACGAGAATACATGAACAGGTCATTTGTTTTGTGCATGCCTTGGAGCTATTTATCTCTGTTATAAGAATATGCGAATAGCTTATGTCATAGTATACTTACTTCAGTGCTAAAGTCTTGGAGCCACCGTTAGTGCTGCGAGCAACATTCCCTCCAAATCAGTGATGTAGCTGAGAACAGTTTTATATTTGAGGTGTAACAAGTTGTGAAGCTTGATTGGGGTAATTTAATAACACAGCTTCTACATAGTAGTCTGGCTGGTGCATGGTCATGCAAGTGTGCAGTTTAAAGGGAACATCGGTCATGAGAAAATGTAAATAGCTCATGTCACGGTGCATTTTAGTTCCTGAGCAAGTCTCCATGCAAAGTTGAAATATCACATTGTAGAACCATTTTTATGTGTTATAATTAGGGCTGGGGTTGATTTAAAAAAATATTAGTGGAATTTCTTTAATCAAAGGTTAATACAGGGTGTCCATAAAAGATTGTACCCTTTTCATAAAATGTATTCTCGGCCCCATGACGTGGTACGAGGATGCTTTCTATCACAAAAGTAAGATAATCTCTGCAAGTTTTTAAGCATACCTTACAAAGACTCAATATGTGGATGGCCATGAAAGAATGCACCTATTTCTTCTTTTTTTTCACCTTCTTGACCAGTGTGTTGAGAGATATTCTCATTCGAGTGTGGGAAGAAATGGATTATCGACTAGATATCTGTCGCATCACGAAGGGTGCACATATTGAGTCTTTGTAAGGTATGCTTAAAAAACTTGCAGATATTATCTTACTTTTGTGATAGAAAGCATCCTCGTACTACATCATGAGGCGGAGAATAAATTTTTTCAAAAGGGTACAATCTTTTACAGACACCCTGTATATGAAATTCAAACAATTTGATAGATTATAACAAATCATAAATAGATTTTTTTTTTCTTTAAACCGCTAAGGACTTGTTAGTTGTTATAAGGCAACAAGATAGTGAAAAATACTGAAAAAGTTACAACCAGACAATTTATTATTGTTGACCATACTTTCCAAATTTCATATCATAAACTTCTAACATAGAAAATGCTCTTGCATTTAAGCAAAGAACGTTAACATTACTAAGAATGAAATAATTTATTAAAATTTGTTTTATCAATGAATCAATTTTTAAAAATGTTTACCATTTAATTAGGTACCACAAACTGCCTCTTCGCGCGGCAGTCGAGAAATTCTGTGACGCGCATGCGACGCCCAATTTGGGCCCTTTTCAACCTCGCTCTGCCTAGTAATTAATTTGCCTTTTCTAAATAAAAATTATATCTTCTGGTTCCTTGATCTTTCTTCTTTCATAATATGTCAATTATAACTTTCTGCGTGTCACTGAAATTGAGTGAGACAAAAAACAAAAACGCCATTAAAACCGCTCTTGCCGTGCGCTAGCTGACTGGCGCTCAAGAGAGCGAAATTCGCTGAAAGGACCCCCATCTCATTCAAAGCGTCGGCGCTGTGTCCTCAAACATGCTACATTCATACGGTTTTCACCAATGAGAAGAGCGGAAACTGAGCTTTACACACATGTAACACGAGGCACATATTTGTTATAGGAAGATATCGTAAATTCGAAGTGAATGAGAAAGTTTGGATTTTAAAACACATCTGGGAGGCCTACCTACACTCGTGTTACATCAAACAAACGAGCAACCATTCTGCTAAAATCGTATCAAAGTTTTAAAAATCATAGTAATTTGATGAAAGAGCGAACGAACGTTAAAACACAGCACCTCCAACACATTTCGGCGTGTAAACATAAAGGCGGATGTTCCATCTGACAAACCCGGACACGACGGGCCGGCTGTACGAAACACAGCACGAAATGACTCAGGCGCTGAAATGAAAGTTTCACCAATGGAAGTTGACCCAATATGTTTTCTGAGTAAGTTTTGAATTTTGTTTTATTTCTATTCATTTCAGACCTATTTTGTTTATTTGCAATATAGCAACGGCAAGTGACGGAGGGCGGATGTATTAGTAAAAGAACAGCCAAATGTGGCTGCTCGATTCAGACATTTAGACAGAACGTTTTTCGTTTTTTAAGCAATTTTGGGGGTGGGGTATTGTTGATTATGTAGCTATTTGGTTGTTTTACCGGACCATCACCATTTTCTAAACATTCGGTATCAGAATTAAGGTCTAACACTTAGTAACAGCTTGTAAAGCCGCTGACCTACTTTCGATAACGTTATGGATGTCAAAGGTCATGTTTAGAATTTAGCTTGCTACACATTTGTGGACGTTAATATTTTTTTAAAAATTGCCTCTCTCGCATAATTAACCTTTTTTTTTCTCAATTATTTCAGAGGACAATCGTTATGATGCACATTTTTCAATGACGGGAAGAGGCAGACGTCTGGCTCTGCCACGGATTTCTACTGTGACAAATAGACTATTGGCACAGTTCTGTCTTCTGAAGGACTAGGAAAATGCAACATCGGAGCAAGTACGTCTTGTTGTGTAAAGTTTATATATCATATTATTTCCTCTCATTCTCTGATGTTAAAAATCATTAGGCTACTATGTAGTTGAAGCTTTCCTAGAAGCCTCTACAGGTTTTGAGTTTATTTTACAATTACAAACATAAAAGACAAATGACATAATCTATGTAAAAGAGAGACTTACAATCTACTGTATAATTAATATAATGATTTAAATGGTAAATGCAGTAAAAATTAATGCCGCAATAATTAACAAAGGGAAAGAAAAAATAATTTGGCCGACATTTTTTGTATTAATAATAAAATAACACAATCATGCAATTTGTCCTCTTCCCGTCCCTCCCAACAAATTTCTCTCAGGTGACCTCTTGGTTTCTCTGTGCTACACGAACAGAATGTGAGTAAAGGACAGCTACAATACAGGTGCCAGATGTCAGTACAACAAGCCAGTGCCCTGAGAGGAGATTCACTTGAGGACTTTCTGAACACACAATTATCTTTTGATGCAGCTGACCTCAAGTGACAGTGAGTTGGACACGGACTAATATGTAATGTTTCTTTGTTTATAAAAATCAAATTTTAAGCAGTAAAGGTTGTTTCAATCAAGAAAATAACCATCAATTTGAATTGTACAACTCAAATTACATTAATATGGAAGTTTTCAGCTCTATAGCTGCAATATTCATGATTTTATGACAACATTTGGAATTTCGTGAGATTTTTCTTCCGAACTGCAAATTTAGCCTTCGATCCATTTTCACATAATGCAGTTTTATAGTATTCAGTATTTCATGTGGCTCAAAAAAATTAAGCATCAAGTATATAATGCTCTCTTTAAGCTCAGTAAATCGTATTTCGGTGCGAAGATGTTTGAAAACTTTTGTAATTCCCCACAATTTTGAAATGCTGTAACTCGGTTGTTTGATGTCCGATTTTTAAAATTTAAAAAGGAAATTTCATGGCTTAAAGAGATCCATTAAGATCTATAAACAAAGACACTGTAAAAACAAAATGAAAAATCAGTTTGTGGTACCTAATTTAATTAACCATTAAAGATCACAACCCTAGTTATAACCTAATAATACCATGAACACCTACATATCTGACTTAGTATGTATAATTTAGTGACAACTTTAGGAGCCATTTACGTCTATGCATTTTTAACATGATGACCATTCTTCGGGGTTTAACATGAGAATTTGTAAATCAGTCAAATGCAACCTATTATTTGTAACTACTAGCAGACCTAATGTATGTCAGTCTTGTGTACCATTGTGTATATATGGCCGTGGCATGTAACCTAGACCATAGGTATATTTGTATCTTAATAGTGATAGGTCGCTTTTGATCTCTAGTTGTATTTGGCCACGGTCTCTTCTGTGTTTATTATTACTTGTGGCCATCTGGTATGGAGAATGTTTTTGTGTGCTTTAGAGGAGGGTTTCTTAACCTTTTTTTTGTGCCATAGACACCATTGATTGTTCAATGAAGGCTTTGGACCCCTTTGATTGTCCAGTGAAAGCTATTGACCCCTTTGATTGTCCAGTGAAGGCTATTGACCCCTTTGATTGTCCAATGAAGGCTATAAACCCTTCTTGCCAAAAAATACACATAAAAGCATAATTAAACAATTTTACAATTTTGGCGCCCCCCCCAATGGGTTCTAGGACCACAGGTTAAAAATCCCTGCTTTAGAGATATGTATGCAAAGAAAGAGGCATATGCTCACTGACCAGTGTTATATTTTTGTCATATCTTTATGCAGGATCATTGGAAAAATGGGACACAAGGAAAAGATCAGATTGAGGGATGTTTTAACAAGCATTTAGGAATAGAGGATATAGGTTGCTAAAAATGTTACAAGTGCTTAATGGCACTAGGGGGAGACTAAAGTTACTGTAGCTGTGTCTAATATAATGTGCATGGGTTTTGAGGATAACTGTTTAGCAGCCTCTCTCAACCTTCTTGTCCTGGAGGGACCCTTGAAATAATTTTCATGTCTCAAGGAACCCCTGCATACAAATTATTAGATATCCAGCTCATGGTATCTTAGCTGTTGTAAATATATTCTTTTTCTTCTTCTTCTTCTTCCGTCCTTAGCCACGGACCAACAAAGAAGTTCGTGGCCAGTACGCCTAGTGGCGTCTTAGGGCAACAAGAAATTAATTGTTGTTCCGTTACGCCTAATGGCGTTTATTGGTACAACAAAAAATAAATTGTTGTTTCCGTAATCAGAGCGGCTGGCAAGCGAGTGATCAGCCAGCTGTGCAATCCAGTAAAAATTATCAATGTTCTTTTGAGTAGAAAATGCTTATTTCTGTAGTTGTTTTATGTATGCCAACTTATTAGCCTACTCTGTTTCAGTGGCTCTCCCTCCCCACAAAAGGATATAAATTCTAATGTAAGTAGAAAAAAACTTAGTTTTCCTTTTTTTTTTAAATTTCCTACTTGATTATTTTTTTTAAACGTTATCCAATTACCGGTATGCCTAAAAGTCTTATCACAAATTTATACTCTACAAGATGCTAGTAAAATATGGTGTGTGCGCTGCCCACCACTGCAATGGCTAACAGTGCCCGGCATACAAAGTTTTAAAAAAAACTACGTTTATTTTTTTTTTTTTAATCTTGATGTTTCACGGAACCCTAGGGTACCATGGTTCCCCCGGTTGAGAATCCCTGCTGTAGTAAAGTGTCTTATTAACATTGTTCTGTAAAACCATACCTCTGTGGCCTGTGCAGAGGTTAGTAGTATTCTTCAGGTGCTGTTTCTAGCAGATATAAGCAACCATGTCTCTTCACATTTTCTTGTGTCGGGTGCTGTTTTGTCATTACTGGTGGTTGAAATTTGTTTCTTGTCTTCACATTTTCTTGTGTCTGGTGCTGTTTTGTCATTTCTGGCGGCTGAAATCTGTTTCATGCTATGTTATATAAAGTTAATGCTGAGAATGTGTCATTTTAGAAGCATTTTTGTTTTATTTTCTATTTTTCCCCCCATAGGTCAACCTGATGACTTTTCATTGTCCATGTGCATTATAGACATGTACATGTTATACGGTAGTAGAATGCATGTAGAATGTCACATGTGTATAATTATGAAAATAAGAAATATATTATGTTTGATTCTATCACTGATTTACTGTGTTATATATTAATGTTATGTCAGTTATGTTTACTACCCCGTATGTTTTATTGATTTCTTTGGTTGTTATACCTTTATTTGTTTGATTTCTTATACATGAAATTCCCTCACAGAAAAAAAAAATTAGGGATGTGTCTTATCATTGCAGCGAAATTTTAAATATTTACCACAATCATGACAATCAATCAATATGCATTTAGCTAACTAAGGAGCATAGGCCTTCAACAAACATATGCCAACCCCTTTTGTCATATAGATTGAACTTGAAGAAACACCACTAAAGGATGTAGAATCGTACACATATCTTGGTAGTAATAAAGACAAAGTTGACGGGACAGACAGTGATATCAGAATAAGAATACAAAAAGCAAGAGGAGCTTTCATTGCATTGGGAAACATATGGAGAACAAGAGAAATCAAGTCCAACACGAAAATAAGAATCTTCAACTCAAATGTCAAGTCAGTCCTATTGTATGGCTCTGAGACATGGAGAACAACAAAAACAACAACCAAAAAGCTACAGACTTTTATAAACAGGTGCTTGCGTAGAATAGAAGGACTGAAATAGTATGATAAAGTCACAAATGTGGAATTGATGACAAGAACCAGTGGAACAAGAGTTGAGAAGAAGATGCTGGCAATGGATAGGACACACATTGAGGAAACCTGTTGATAGCATTACAAGGCAGTCCTTGTTCTGGAATCCACAGGGAGAGAGAGGCAGAGGTAGACCAAAAAACACATGAAGAAGAGAACTGGATACAGAGGTGAAAATGATGAGGAAAACTTGGAAAGAACTTGAGCGGATGACACAGGACAGGAAGACTTGGCATGTGTTTGTTGAAGGCCTATGCTCCTTGGGGAGCTAAATGTTATTGATTGATTGATTTTGTCATGTACCATCACCTCAAGTTCTGTCCATGTCTTGCTCCTCATATTCATTTCTTTCTCCAGTTCTCTTCTCTGTGTGTTTTTTAGTCTCTCCCTGTCTCTGACCCTGGTGGATTCTAGAACAAGGACAGCCTTCAGCAGGTTTCCTCAAGTGTGTCTCTTTTCCTTTGCCAGCATCGTCTTCTCATCTTTTGTTCCACTGGCACTTGTCTAGTTCTTGTCAACTCTTGTTTCACTGGCACTTGTCTGGTTCTTGTCATCAGTTCCACATTGGTGACCTTGTCACTCCACTTCAATCCTTCTATTCCACGCAAGCACCCGTTTGTGAATATCTGTAGGTTTTTTGTTTTTGTTCTCTTATGTTTCAGAGCTGTACAATAGGATCGACTTAACATTTGAGTTGAAGCTTCTTATTTTTTTTGGTTGGACTTGATTTTTCTTAATCTCCATATACATATTTCCCAATGCATTTAAAAGCTGTTCTTGCCTATTGCATTATTATTTTATCATTTCCTGTTCCTCCAACTTTGTAAGTGTTGCTGCCAAGATAAATGTATCCTTCTACATCCTATCCAGGCATTTCTTAAGTGCAGTCTTAGCTGTCATTTCCTGCATTTATTATCATCTGTATATTTTCAGACCCACTTTCTGTGACCATATGTGACAGTGAGGCTTGTTACCCCGGCATTATACGTGCCAGTGAGATAGGTCGTACATTCTTAGTGGACCAGTCAAAATCATTGACGGTGACAAGGGCCCACAACACCTGTCGGGTTAAGAGGTTAATATTATCATTAGGGAGTTCCATCTAGACGACCTTGAGGAAGGGTGTGTTTTCTAAGTGTGAGCTGAAGAGAAGCCATGTTTGAGCTGTCTCAACTTTCGGGGAACCACAAAGACAAGTTTTAAGTTGAAGTTCTTAAAGTATTTCAGAAAGAAGTATACTGTATGTAGACTTTAATGATATCGTTTTTTTCACAACAGAATATAAGCGGTAGCTATATTTCTGTACAAGGAGAAAAGACTATGTTGAGTAGTAACCCATGTAAGTACGATCTCAATGTGTATTTCAATCCCCAGATAGGATTTGATTTATGTAGAAGGAAGAAAACCAAGAAAACAGTCACAGATGTATATGAGGACTCATCATCTGAAGAAAATAGTACTTACTTACTTAGTCGTTCCCCTTCTACCGTGAGGTGTAGAGGTTTGGAAGAGAGAGCGCCAGACTATCCTATCGGCTGTCTTCCTCCTGGCCTGGTTCCATTCTAGTCCTCGGTCCTTCAAAGATTGTCTAATGTTGTCCTCCCAGCGGACTCTGGGTCGTCCTCGGGGTCTGGATCCTTGGCTCTTTGTTTCCCATGCTTGTCGTGGTATCCGATCTTCTCCCATTCTGCAGACATGGCCAAACCATCTTAATTGGGACTGTTCTACCTGGGTCTGCAGGGGTAGGATTTAAGGCCTTGACGTATCGTCCTGCCGCGCACCACGTCTCCTCTCGTCACCTCAACCACCCCCCTCAGACACCTCACTTCCGAGGTCTGGATCTGGCCCCTATGGGCCGCAGCCACTGCCCATGAAGAAAATAGTAACTTTAATTATTGTAGATAAAAGACGCCACTACATGTACTGAAGAGTTGAAGAAACAAAGGAAAACAAAGGACAATGTGACCTAGATCGTGAGTTGCACGAGATTCCTGGGTACTCACACAATTTAGAAGGAAGAAAAGTAAATACGGAGACCTACAGTAAAACTACAACCACTACAAAGAATATTGATTGGTTTTCAAGCTGCATTTCTTTATTTATGTACTTTGTAAATAAACCTTGTTATATGACTCAGCCGAGTTATGCAGATTGGTCGAATGATGTTGAATGGGAAAAATTACAACACATAGGTACACCACTATAGCACCTTAACACCATCAATCCGAGAGAAGAACGAACCTGCTACATTCCACAAGAATCTACATCTCTAGCGGGAAGCTAGTAATAACACTTCTTCTTCTTCTTCCATCCTTAGCCACCAACCGGCAAAGCAGTATGTGGCCAGTACGCCTAGTGGCGTCTTAGGGCAACAACAAATTGATCAATCTATCGCTGTTTCCACCACGCCTAGTGGCGTCTTTGTGGAACAAAAACAGACCGAACAATCTATCATTGTTTCCGTAATCAGATTATTTGGCAAGCAGGTGATCAGCCCACTGTGCGAAGTTTTTGCGGGATGGGGTAAACAGCCCCATGCCCATACCCTCCTTAGTCGCTTTTTACGACATGCGTGGTAGGGTGCAGTGTTACTATTCTTTGCTCCCCTTTCGGGCCCCGGTAACACACGGGTGCAGTAATAACACTTGATGGACATTTATTGAAAAAAGTAGAATTATTTAAAGAAGATATTTATAAAAAGTAAGATATAGAGTACGCGGTCACATATAACCCTTATTTGGTACCATGCCCAACTCAACTAGGAGCACACGGTCACACTCGCATCAGGTGTTTTCATTTTGTTTTGCGTCTGGTTAAGGTAATGGGACAGAAGCGCCAAATGGTCAGAAAAATCTAGATCATCAAGCTGTTTAGTCAGTCCTTTTTTTTTTTAAAATAAAAAAACTAGGACCTCCTTATTTGTTTTCCTCTTCAACCAGCGTACGACCATCTAAATCTGCTGACATTAGACTTGACAAGTTCATTTTCCTGAATTTACAAAAAATATAATATCTCTTTATCTATCTACCTCTCTCTCTCTCTCTCTTACAAAATATAATATCTCTTTATCTATCTAACTCTTTCTCCCTCTTCCCCTCTAAAGGTGGTTGAAGAGACATGGTCCGCAACCAGACGATACATCAAGGCCTAAAATCCCACCCCCTGCAGACCCAAGTAGAATAGTCCCAACTAAGATGGTTTGGCCATGTCTGCAGAATGGGAGAAGATCGGCTACCACGACAAGCATGGGATACTAAGAGCCAGGGATCCAGACCTCCAGGACGACATGAGTCCGCTGGGAGGACAACATTAGACAATCTTTGAAGGACCGAGGACTAGAATGGAACCAGGCCATTAGGAAGACAGCCGATAGGATAGTCTGGCGCTCTCTTCAAAACCTCTACACCTCACGGTAGAAGGAGAAACACTAAGTAAGATAAGAACGCCGGCATGACAAGAGGCATCCCTATGGCACGCCAGTTCTTAACCCCCAAATAGTTCTGTAAGTTGTCCTTCATGAAGAACCATGCATGTCATATCTTCACAAGTTTTCCTTATTAAGTTAATGAATTTCAGGACTCCATAATTCCTCAGATTTTCAGTGTTTCTGTCAATGCTGGCAAATGCCTTTACCGATTTTGTTCAACTATTATTCTCAGTGCGGCTATTTGATCTGTACAGGATCTGTTTTGTCAAAAATCTGTTCATTCACTCTCAGTTGTCTGTCTATAGACTTATAATCTCTCCAAGGAGATCATGTTTTTTATTTTTCCTGGCACTGATGGTAACATTACTCCTCTGTAATTTGTGTGCTCTTGTAAATCTCCCTTCTTAGGCATCTAGACCAGATAACCTACTTTCCATTCTGCTGGTATTTCTTCTGTCTCCCAGACTTTACCAAGTAATTTGCATAATATCTCTGTAGCTGAGTCGATATCTGTTTTGATGGCCTCTGCTGGAATGCCATTTGAATCAGCTGCTTTTCCATCTTTTAGAAGTATTATGGTAGTCTCATCATCAGTGTTGCCACCCTGAATTTTGAGAAAAGAAAAAAAAAACCTAGATTTTGGGGACTTTAGGCGGTTTTTGGGGCAAAATCTAGGTTGTGTTCTTCAACTAATGAGGAAAATGACACCCAGACGGGACTAAAAAACCTAGATATAGGTGAATCCACCTAAAAGTGGCAACGCTGGTCACCATACGTCCCGGTTTGACCTGAGTTTTCCAGCTTTTCATGCCCAAATCGTGAGTCTGGCCGGATTTCAAATACTAATCAAGTCTCATAAGATTTCATGTTGTAGGGTTATTTATAGTAGACTCATCACATTTTAACACACGTTTTGTAATTATCGCTCTGTATGTTTATTGCCACATGTAACGGGAAAAAAAACCCACTTTGAATAATAACACGGTACTAGGTTCAGTCAATTAAAACCTTGTCATCTGTCTTAAACAGTATAAACAGACCGCAAGGTTTTTTTATTTTTGGACATGCGCCCTAATATAACCAACAGATCCTGTGTCTAAGTTGAATGAATCGTGCCTCGTCAAAATGAGGCAACATTTTTTTTTTTTAAAGTTAAAAATAATTTTTACATCAATATTGGATTAAACATTTACCAATGACATATTTATTTCACAAAGCTATTCTAAAATTGTGGTGTCCGACTAGCTAAGCAGTTAGAGCGTTTTCCTTTCGCGGCACAGTTACAGAGTTCCAGGAATCAAAACCATAGTAAATAGCAGTTTTATTTGGAAAAAAATAAAATATACAGCCAGACTCAATCAAGATTTGGAAGGGATAGGTGCACTATGGATCAGATAATCAAAATGGAACATGAAATCAAATTGGGATTTCAAAAGAAAGAAAAAATAAACAGTGACAATATTCATAGATATAGCTAGGGCCTATGATAAATGCTGGAGAGAAGGTGCTCTCTTTAAAATTAAAAAGATAGGAATTACAGGTACAATGTATAGATACTTAGAGAACTTCCTTCAAGATAGATATTTCACAGTACAAATTAACAATGACAAGTCAGAGTTGTATGAACAACAGAACGGCATTTCTCAAGGATCAGTTTTATCCCCTTCAATTTTTACTATATTGGTAAATGATTTGAATGAAGAATTTAAAGATATCAAAAATAATTTGACACAGTTCGCAGATGATGTTGCTATCTGGGAAACATCTAACAGTATTATATAATAATCTTCAAAAACAAATAAATAAAGTATATAAATGGATAAATAAATGGGGATTTCACTTAAATGTGAATAAGACAGAAGGAATCTTCTTCGTTCGTCCTGAAAAGGACGTTGGTTGCGTTGTGTCCGTTTACAGCGAAGCTGCAATATTTGCGCCTTTCGGCCGACACATCCGACGGCATTTTTGGGACCGGGTTATCCTTCCCTCTTCAATCCCTACTCACTCAGCCAGACTGCAGTGATGCAGCCTGTTTTCAGGACCACCACTTGGAGGTGGAGTAGGGTCTTGGTCAGCTATGGTTCGCTGACGCAAGCAGTCCTCACTGTTGACGCGTCTTAGGTCCCAGACAGTACAAATGATCTTCACTAAAATCTTTGATTGTTAAAAGCAATATAATTGACATAAACTTAGAGGCAACAAATTAGTACAGTCCAAACCACACGATACCTAGGAATGACACTAGACCAACAACTGAACTGAACAAACACATAGATAGACTGGTAGAGTCTTGCAGAGGACTAACAAACATGCTAAGATATTTGAAAGGTCGTGGATGGGGTGCAAGCACTAGACAATGATCATGTTCTATAAATCATTCATTAGAGTTAGAGGCAAAATTGATTATGGAAGCATAGTATATGATTCTGTAGCACATAGTCACAAGGTTAAATTAGATATAATTCAGCACCAAGCATTATGTACAGTTGCAGGTGCAATCAGATCAACATCAAGGGGTGCTCTGGAGGTGGCCTAGGGAGTCCTACCTTTGAAACTTCGGAGAAAGGAGCTAAGACTAAATTACATGACCAAAGTTATGTTGAACAAGACTTCTTCAGCTTTTCCACATTTCTTTCTTCTTTGATCCTTAGCCGCCGACCGTCAAAGCAGTCAGTGACCATCACGCCTAGTGGCATCTTGTAGGGCAACAACAAATTGATTCCACTTTGCTCGGTCGGCAGCCATCCTTCGTACAGTGCCCCAACTCTGGTTCATTCTTTGCATCTCAGCCTCCACAGTCCTCCGCCAGGTTGTTTTTGGTTGGCCTCTCTTTCGTTTTCCTTCAGGGGTCCAAAGCATAGCTGTTCTTGTGATGGCATCGGGGTCTCTTCTGAGGACATGGCCAACCCAGCTCCAGCGTCTGCCAGCTATGATGGTGTGCATGTCCTCTTGCTTGCTCCGAGTAAGCAGATCTTGGTTGGTGATGGTATTCGGCCAAAAGATTTGGTGAATTTTTCTTAGGCATGTTGTGTATCAATTAACAACTCAGAGCAGGTTCATGAATACCAGTAGATACCCCGACAGGTTGGAAATACATGGAAGAACTAGTAGTAGTACACTTGGATGCCCTAAATGCATCAATAACAGTAGTATATACAAGCTAGTGGTACCACCCTGTGAGCTCAAGAAACCAGATACAGATTATCACCTGGCAGGCATAATTAATAAAACAACTAATATGGCAACAATCAAAAACAAAGCCAGGAAATATATTCAACAAATATCAAAGGACAGTATTATAGCACACACAGATGGATCTAAGGGAGACGATAACAAATTGGGGATAGGACTTTATGTTCCCATGTGACAAATGGTGAAAGGATATAGTATAACAGATATTACATGTATTTTCACAGCTGAAATGGTTGCAACTCTGAAAGCTCTGGAAATCTTCTCTAACAACCCTCCTCATAAATTGACAATATTAACAGACTCACTTTCTGGTATTCAACTTTTAGTCATTCCCCTTCTACCGTAAGGTGTAGAGGTTTGGAAGAGAGAGCGCCAGACTATCCTATCTACTGTCTTCCTCCTGGCCTGGTTCCATTCTAGTCCTTGGTCCTTCAAAGATTGTCTAATGTTGTCCTCCCAGCGGACTCTGGGTCATCCTGGGGTCTGGATCCCTGGCTCTTTGTTTCCCATGCTTGTCAAGGTAGCCGATCTTCTCCCATTCTGCAGTGTCGTGAATTATTCTAATCCCCATATATAAATTAAAACGTAAATGCAAAGCCTAACAAATAAATTAAATAAAAGGAAAGAGAAATGGTAAAAGAACAGTGCTGTCACAATGACTGTACTCGAAATCCCCTTGTTTTCTACTTCGTCGGCAAATTGTAACGCTTTCACGTTGATAGTAAAAGCCTACTGTGTCGCTGCACGCTTTCTTCAATGAAACGTGTACTGTATTTCTTGGAAAAACCTTGAGATACGCAAGCTGATCAATGACCTAAATTTAATATTTCATTCATTCCATTTTATACACGGCGTAACTAAAAGACAGATGGACTAAAGGATAGAGAGAAGGGAGAGGCAGAAAGCAAGGACACATGCAACACTAAACACGCGTCGCGCGATACACAATTGCTGCCATCACGCGTGTAAGGCCACAAGCACTGGCTTTTTTTTCAAATCGTCAGTGATAAAAACACTACCCATACCAGAGTTAGGTTTTAAAATCCTGAAAAACGCTTATTGGGAATTATGACATTATACCGGTTTACGTTTGAAAACATGACAGTACCCAGACACCCTCAAGTTTGGAAGTGAGAAGGTAGTAACAGCATGACTATCCTAGAAGAAAATGCATATTGGCTCCATTAAATTCGTATATTTGGGTTCCTTAGGGTTTGCTGACAAAGAATATGTAAAACGTTACGCAAATAGTCTAGGAATTACCAAGTTATGGCCAAAATAAAATAGTGGGGGTGCCTGACAGCATGAAATCATTTCTGCTCATAAAATTTTTTTATAACGTGTTTGAAAAAAACATTACGTTACGGAAATAGCCTACCATGTTAACTCCTATTTGATTGGAGCGCAACAAATGTAAGACTAAACACGATTGGTCGGGCTATAAATACTATCTTGTGTTGTCAGGGGAAACGTGAAAAGGGGTACTTTTTTGAAAAGATGTGTAGACATGGTTTGATTGGGTAGAGCTGCGAATATACTCAATTCAGAGCGTCTGTTCCTTGCCACATCTTGTAATAAACCTACTAAGAAGCAGTGCGTTGAGCACCAGTGTATATTTTTTATAAAATAAAGCCTGGGACATCGGCAGATCGGAGTTGTGCTATATTCATTGCCAGTCAACGAAACTGTTTATTATTTCCATGAATTGTGGAAGCTTGAAATATTCAATATCTTTTAATGAAAATTGAATGTAAATTGATAATTTATGTTTGTATATATGTGTAGTTCAGTAGCGAACATGATGTAAAGCCTATAGTGCTCCAGCCTGAACAGAAGGTGTCGGAGGAAAGTAAAACTGCATGGAATGGCCAAACAGTACACTGACACCTAGATTATTGACTAGAAAGAAATAATGCTGGAATTGCAGAGGCGTAGTAACCATTAGGGAGGAAAATACTGGTATAAAGTATTTCAGATGAAGCTGACAGTTGGCCTAACGCTCTGAACTCAATGTTTGTGATGTATTGTGCTCAGTGTAGAAATAGAGTATAAATTAGTTTTGAAGTAGGAGGTACAACCTTCTTGTTTCAGGGACCGTGGTCTTAAAGTTATTGAGCAGCACCTGGTCAGAGCTTTGCTGAAGCCAGAGGCGGACAGCATACTCCTTGGTCCATATAGCAACCAGTGGGGTGGCTCCAGAACTCATTAAAGTAATCGAGCAGAGGAGTCTTTTACTGCAGTCATCACGAAAGATAAGAGAGTGTGGCCATGGAGCTCAACATTATGTACCCCCATCTTAAAATGACATTGTAAAATAAAATTAAGAGGGGAATTTAATTGTTTTAATGCCAGGAACTGAGAACATCTCCAATACTAGTTCCAACAAAGACAAACTATTGAAGTCATGATGACAAATACCAACAGAGCTTGAACAAAACAAAACCAGTATTACCTCAGATTACTACTACACAACTGACACACATAGGATACTATTAATAATATATGTCACTACAAGATTCATATTGATAAATTCTGTACATATAACTTGTAATTAAAATTGATTGTGATTCCTGGTTCCCTTTGTATTTGAATCAGGACACATATACATTCATGACAGCACTGAATACATATTGTTATTTGAAAAGTTATCAGTGACTCCTTTAAGATATCCTCGTAGAGTGTTTTATGTATGTGAGTGTCACAGTGTTGTCAAGTGTGGTGGAATAAATTAAATTGTTTATCTGTCTGTTGTTGTTATGACTTACACTTCATCATACACATACCCTAGACATATAACGTAGTCATCAAACTATTCCAGAATAATTCTGACTGAGGTATACATATGTGGCAGCAAGTAAGGTTATCTATAATACACTACTCTTATTAGATATAGATACCTTCACAGCTGATCTCAGTCAGTACACTAAGTCCCCTATAAATATTTATAACATCCCACTTTACCACATGCAGACATGGCCAAACCATCTTAGTTGGGACTGTTCTACTTGGGTCTGCAGGGGGTGGGATTTTAGGCCTTGATGTATCGTCTGGTTGCGAACTATGTCTCTTCTTGTTACTTCAACCACCTTCCTCAGATACCTCATTTCTGAGGTTTGGATCTGGCTTTTGTGGGTTGTAGTCATTGCCCATGACTCGCATCCATATGTCAAGACTGGGACATAGGTGGACCGGTATACAGCCATCTTCGTTTTCTTACCAACCTCTCTCTTGCTGAGGAATCCTCGATTTATGGCATGAAAAAGTCCCCTAGCTGGTTCTTTTCAAGTGGCCAACTCTTCTTTGATGCCTCCCTTTCGGTCTATAATAGCTCCGAGGTATTTAAAGTGGTTGACCTGCTCCAGGACCTGTTCTCCCAGCTTAATCTGATGTCTTCTTTCTTCTCGTTATATCACCATGGATTTTGTTTTAGAGCTGCTTATGACCATCCCTCTCTTCTCCAGCTCTTCCTTCCAGACTTGCAGGTTGGATTGGAGATGTGCCTCTGATTTAGCAATCAGGGCAACATCATCAGCAAATGCCAGCTCTGAAATACAGACCTGTCTCATCTTCCAGTACCCCACTGAATACTTTCTTGTTCTCTCCTTACATGCCTTGATGACACGGTCCATGAGGAGTATGAAAAGATAAGGTGACAGGATATCACCTTGTCTTACACCAGTGGCGGTCCTGAACTCTTCTGACTTATGGTTTGCTGTCCTCACATAATTTCTGCAAGACTTGTAGAAGCTCTGTATAGCATGAATCAGAGGTGCTGGAATGTTCTTCCTTGCCAAACAGTCCCAAAGTTTGCTCCAGGGGACCCTGTCAAACGCCTTTTCCAGATCTGGTATTCAAGCTATAAGAAACTTATGAGAATGCAGTAGACCTGAAATAGTAGAAGAGATATTACAGGCAAACACTTACCTATGCTCCAGAGGATGTTCCATTCTAATAGCTTGGATACCTTCACATGTTGGCGTAGAAGGAAATGAAAAGGCAGATAAAGAAGCTAAGAAAAGTAGACATAATAGAAACCAAATAAATGTGGGGATGAGTGAAACAGAGATCAAAACCTCAATTAAAAGAATAATAACTGTGGAACGGACAGTAGAGTGGGATGGAAGTCTGAAGGGCAGACGTGCATATAAATTGTTTAAGACTAGAGAATTGCACAATGTAGTAAAACAATATATAACGAACTAAAATTAATATATAAGGATCAGTGAGGATAAGGGGTAGTCTGATGGGGTGCTCATGTGGATGATGGCAGATAATTGGTGGATTGGGTGTCATCCCGGGCTTTCTCACCCTTTTCATCTTGTTAACAGGGCAGTTATGAAAGCATCCCTTTCAGGCAGTATATATACTACTGGACAAAAGTTAAGGGCCACCATTCAGTTTAGACAAGGTTTATATAATTCTTTGTGAGCAGGGTCGATTTTCCAAATGTCCGGTAGCTTGAAATCTCTCAAGAAGTCTCTGAATGGTAGAGTGGGACACTGCTAAACGTCTTGCAACATGATGAACAGATTGACCATCCTGAATCCATGCCATGGCTCGACCACGGTCTACAGTGCTGAGACTTCTCCTTGGTGGCATGGCTAATGCAGTGATCATTTCGACCACTTGTCATACTGATTTATTGCATACCAACGGTGAACACTCTTTACCGATGATCATTTTCCACGTGCATTCAAATTCAACTCACTTTTTCACCTTTTGAACTAGTGGGGCGTGTTGCAAAAACCACGAGTTTTTGCAGCAACAACCACGAGTTTTTGCAGCAACAATGGCAATTTTCATATGCGGGTTAAAGTGACCCAGTTTTTGGACATTTAAAAAAGATTAACCTAGTGCACACAGAAATGTATACACATTTCTCTGAGCTCAGTTTTAATGACATTTTGACTTGTCTTTACAGTTTGCCAATCAATTATATAAACCTTGTCTAAACTGAATGGTGGCCCTTAACTTTTGTCCAGTAGTATATATATATATATATATATCCAATGTGACTGTGTATTTTTGGTTAGACTCTTGTATCCTTTCAGTCTTTCTCTTTTTGTCATGTGGTTAAAAATGAACCGTAACAATATTTCACTTTTATGGATATGTACACTTTATTATATACATACATGTTTCAAGTAATATATATACATAATATTATATTTTTTGGGGTTTAAGGACTTTTCAAAGGTAATTCTGATTGTGCACAATTATGGCTCAACTCAGAAAATATGGTGCAGAATGCTGGAGAGTAACAGAGAAGGAAGTGTCGAAATAGTCCTCTTTCCACACAATCTGCCTAAGGAAAATTCTCCAAATCTTTTGGCTGAATACCATCGTCAACCAAGAACTGCTTACTCTGAGCAATCAAGAGGGCATGCACACCATCATAGCTGGCAGCTGCTGGAGTTGGGTTGGCCACGTCCTTAGAAGAGACCCTGATGCCATCACAAGAACAGCTATGCTATGGACCCCTGAGGGAAGACAAAAGAGAGGCTGACCAAAAACAACTTGGCGGAGAACTGTGGAGGCCGAGATGCAAAGAATGAACCAGAGTACTGTACTAAGGATTGCCGCCGACTGAACCAAGTGGAAGCAGTTTGTTGCTGCCCTACAAGATGCCACCATAGCCACTGGCTGCTTTGGCAGTCGGCAACTAAGGATCAAAGATCAGAGAAAATAACAAATACACACACTATTTATCACTAACAGCTGTTTAACAGCAGATATTACTTTGTCATGAAATACTGAATGCATGACATATTAAAAAAATATTTTGGCATGAAAATTTGAGCATTTTTCAGCGAAAATAGTTTTTAAATGGCTGGTAGCCACAATGATTGTACTGCATAGGTCAATGCACTCAGGTGTACATAACAAATATCTATGATTATTTTGACAAAAGTAACATACTATGTGACAGATTTTCATACAAAAAAGTGAAAAAAGAGTTTTTAAATGGCTGGTAGCCACAATGATTGTACTGCATAGGTCAATGCACTCAGGTTAATAACAAATACTAAGCATTAATTGCAAAAGAAAGAACAGTGGTTTTCATGAAAAAAAGAGTTACAAAAATGACTTCTTGAGAATGCATTAAAATCAAGGACGAAAATTGGAACAGTTCTTCTTGAAAACAAGACTCTTTAGTAAATTATCAAAGTAAATAACCAAGTCAGTAAATTCAAATACCTAGGAACATCAGATGGAAGATGCATCTCAGAGGTGAAGAGTTAAAATAGTTCAGGCAAAAGCAGCGTTCCATAAAATGAAAAGTATTTTATGCAACAACTCTTTGTCAACGGAGGTAAGAAAGAGTTCTTCTTTGTTAAAGAGCCAATCCTGACATACAGATAAGATAGGAAACTATACAGAGCGATACAACAGGAGACAATCTGATCATCAGAAGTCAAGTGTTTCAGCCCCTTAATCTTCTTTACACTCTAAGGGGGAGTGGGCCCACTCGTGTCATGACTCCTAAGGGTCAGCCTCCTGTTGTCCTGTGCAGAGAATTTAACTCACCCCAGCTTGGTTGCAGCTTTCAACTTGACTCTAGTTTTTCCGCCAGCTGGAGGCAAATGTGAAAGTAACCCTTATGTTGAAAATAAATTAGTCCTGAATTCCATAGACTGTTGCGGTTGTTCCACAACCAGCACAATGCAATTACGGGGCAATTAGTAAACAAGTAGGAAATGCCTTGGAGGCCACAGAGATGTTGTTTTACTGAAGAATGTTAATCCCATGAATAACAGCTAAAGAAAGTAATGAAGACGTTCTGAAAGAAGCCAGTGTACAAAGGAATGTTATTACTCACATTAGAAGGAAGCAGTTCATCTTCTTTGGGCATGTAATGAGAAGAAAACTGAAATATATCATGACAATAGGGAAGGTTGAATGAACAAAAATATAGGGGATGATAAAGAGAATATACTGGACAGTTTGACATCATGGCATTGAAAGAATTCAACAACAGAATTAATAAACAGTACTGGAGACCGGAAGCAGTGGACAGCAATGACTACCTACACCAGTGGTTCTCAACCTTTTTTGTTTGCTCATGGCCCCCTTCTGAGCCTCATTTACCTCTGTGGCCCCCCTCATAGCCGCTGTTAGCTGGAAAACAGATACTTTACCATCTTACTGTGGCCCCCCTCATAGCCGCTGTTAGCTGGAAAACAGATACTTTACCATCTTACTGTGGCCCCCTAGACATATGGCATGGCCCATGTTGAGAACCACTGACTTACACCATCAGGCAAAGTATTTGAAGAAGAACCACGCGATAGCAGAGAATCTGAAGTTTCATAAAATATGAACACCTGAATACTTATATTTTTTTAGCCTGATTAAAAAATCTGCATTTTTCTGGCAGTCATAACTGCCGATACGTTACCGATGCACAACCTAAACTGCATTTACTGCCACATTCCTGATTTGTTCTAGGAGATGAAATATGAGGCATTCATATTTTCACATATTATCTAGTGTGCCACTTTCAAATAAATACACTGTCATCCCGAAAAATAATTTTCTGTTTATTTCCTACATTGAAGCTCAAAGAACAGAAGCATGGAACATAACAGGAAAAAAGTCAACAGCAGTTTTATGGTACAGGACTATGGTGGACATTATGACCATTTCCTGACATTGTAATTTTTTAGTAGTTTTTGTGAGTGTGTTCTATGAAGTCTACTTATGTTATATACAATGCTACACAACTAACCCACGTTATACACGCTCAACTCATTCTCTGAAAACTATTAAATAAACAAAAATCATCTATGAGGACTGCTCCTATGTTGAAATCTCACACTGGATTCAGAGCCCAGATGTTCTTAACACATAATATGAAACAAATATAAAGGTATGTTATCAGGCACTCGCAGGAAATAAAGAAGTAGAACACCAGACAACAGAAAAACAACAGACATGAGTGGCTTACCCAGGATTTGAACACTGGACCTTCCGTGCGACAACCCCGCCTAGCCATGCAAGCGAATCACACTATCCGCCCCGCCATCTACGCATCATCAAAAAATGATGTTTCAATGACAGGTCAACAGTGCGAACCACAATACATGACACCAGAAGTCCACCATGGGCAGTTCAGCCTATTAATGACGCAATCACTTCTGTTGTATTTCTATCAAGCAGTATAGGCCGAATCCAACAAGACAAGGACCTTAATACTGTGTCCAGTAAATAATAGTAGACTAGAACAGTGAGAACAGGATAGTGGGTAGGTTTGGTATTGTATAAACATTTATTACACATAAGGGAGGGAAACCCGAGGCCTGTAAACAGTAAATTAATATGAAACAAATATAAAGGTATGTTATCAGGCACTCGGGTTTCCCTCCCTTATGTGTAATAAATGTTTATACAATACCAAACCTACCCACTATCCTGTTCTCACTGTTCTAGTCTACTATCATTTACTGGACACAGTATTAAGGTCCTTGTCTTGTTGGATTCGGCCTATACTGCTTGATAGAAATACAACAGAAGTGATTGCGTCATTAATAGGCTGAACTGCCCATGGTGGACTTCTGGTGTCATGTATTGTGGTTCGCACTGTTGACCTGCCATTGAAACATCATTTTTTGATGATGCGTAGATGGCGGGGCGGATAGTGTGATTCGCTTGCATGGCTAGGCGGGGTTGTCGCACGGAAGGTCCAGTGTTCAAATCCTGGGTAAGCCGCTCATGTCTGTTGTTTTTCTGTTGTCTGGTGTTCTACTTCTTTATTTCCTGCGAGTGCCTGATAACATACCTTTATATTTGTTTCATATTAATTTACTGTTTACAGGCCTCGGGTTTCCCTCCCTTATGTTCTTAACACATCCCTGCCTCATCTCTAATTTAGAGTAGCAGCAAGACTCTGTTTAAAATCTGAATGAAAATACATGAAAAACACACACACACACACAATATTTAAAAAAGAACAGTGCGGCTCAATGAAGTATTCCTTAAATTACGGACTCTGTGGTTCTCAACTTTTTATGAAGATCCCTTGAGAAATGATGAGACTTCATCAGGCTCCCTGCTCAAAATTGTCACAGATTAAAAACAGAACTAAAGCACAAATAATGAGAAATATGTCAATAAAGATCACATATTCCATTCATTCATTCATAACCCTCCACTCCCAAAGGAGCGTAGGCCGTCAACAAACACATGCCAAGTCCTCTTGTCACGTGCCATCATCTCAAGTTCTTTCCACGTTCTCCTTATCATTTTCACCTCTGTTTCCAGCTCTCTTCTCCATGTGCTTCTTGGTCTACCTCTGCTTCTCTTGCCATGGGGATTCCAGAACAAGGACTGCCTTGTAATGCTATCAACAGGTTTCCTCAGTGTGTGTTCTATCCATCGCCTCATCTCTTGTTCCACTGGCACCCGTCCAGCTCTTGTCATCAATCTCACGCCGGCAACCCCGCCATACCACTCCAATCCCTCCACTCCACGCAAGCACCCATCCATGAAAGTCCGTAGCCTTTTGGCAGCCGTCTCTGCATGTCCCAGAGCCACACAATAGGACTGACCTCACATTTGAGCCAAAGACTCCTACTTTCGTGTTGGATCTGACAGCTCCCGATCTCCATACATTTCCCAACGCAATGAAAGCCCCTCTTGCCCCCTGTATTCTTACCCTGATATCACTGTCCGTCCCTCCAACCCTGTCCACACCGCTGCCAAGACACGTGTACGACCCCACATCTTGCACCGGTGCCTCCTCAAGTTCAACCCTGCCATCACTACCTGCACCTATTCTCACCATCCCTGTCCCTTCCCTGCGCATTTTCAGACCCAATTGCTGTGACCTCTCATCGAGTATTTGCAATTTGTCCTGCATCCGATTACGGTTATGGGACAGAAGAGCCAAATTATCGGCAAAATCCAGATCATCCAACTGCTTAGTCAGAGTCCACTGGACCCCATCCCTGCCGTGTGCCGCCGATGCTCTCGTAACCCAGTCCATTGCTAGCAAGAAAAGAAATGGAGACAAGAGGCATCCCTGTCGCACTTCTGCCCCCATCCCAAACGGCTCTGCAAGCCATCCTTCATGAAGAACTCTGCATGTCATGTCCCCATATGTCCTCCCCATTAAACCAATGATCCCCAGGGGAACTCCACAATGCCTCATCAACCTCCAAAGTGACCCTCTGTCCACACTGTCAAATGCCCCCCGTAGTCCACAAATCCGATGCACAGTGGTGAACTCCATTCCAGACCCTGCTTAACCACCATTCTCAAAGTGGCCATCTGGTCTGCACAGGATCTGTCCCATCGAAAACTCGCCCGCTCATCTCCCAGCCTCCTGTCCATGGACTCTTTCAATCCCTCAAGGACAATCCTGTCCAACACCACTCCTCTACAATTTGTGCACTCCTGCAAATTTCCTCTCCCAGACATCCCCCCTTCCACTCCGCTGGCACCCCTCCCCCTCCCAGACCCTACCAAGTAATTCACACAACATCTCTGCAGCCGTGTCGACACCTGCCCCGATGGCCCCCGCTGGAATGCCACCAGGTCCAGACGCCCCTCCATCTCCCAGAAGCCCCATGGCTCTCTCTATCTCTTCCCTCGTTGGTCTCTCACCATCAACCTGCAGCCCCTCCTCCGCTGGCCGGACGTCCGGGGGGGCCCTGAGGAGCTGGCCCACCGAGAAGGTCCCCAAAATACTCCGTCCACCTCTTCACCTGCTCCTGTACATCGCTGAGCAGCCTTCCATTCCCGTCCCTTATGAAGCAACTTGTCTGCCTGTATTTCCCCGTTAACCTCTTTGTGCTGTCACACAGTTCTCTCATATTCCCCTCGGCTGTAGCATCCCCTGCCAACTCCCCAACACACCTCCTCCTGTCTCCCTTGACACCTCCCTTTACCTCTCTGTCTGCCTCTGTGCACACCCCGTCGAGCCCCGGAACCTCTGGCCTTGCCCGTGTCTAAATCTGCTCTCCTGTTTTTCCTGTCCCCTATCTCATTGATGGCCTCTGCTGCCATCCATGCCCTCTGCCATCGCTCCCCCCTCCCCAGCACCTCTTCACATGTCCCATTCCACACCGCTTTGATTTGCTGCCAACAGTCCTCTGTATTCTCTGCATCTTCCAGCTGTTGGAGCACCTGGAATTTGTTGGACATTGTGACCGCAAACTTGTCCCCCGTTTCTCGATCTCCCAGATGTCCCACATTAAACCGCCATCTATAATTCTGCACTGCCGCATATCTCCCGAGCTTCATTCCCACCCTGGCCATCAGAAGGTGGTGATCCGATGCCACACCCGCTCCTCCACATATCTTTACACCCTGCAATGACGATCCAAACCCCCCGTTTATGCACACATGATCATTCTGACCCTCCGCTCCACGGCCTGGCGACATCCATGTTGCCCCGTGCACTCTCCCACGTGGAAACACGCCTCCTCCCACAGCCAGCCGATCCGAAGCACAGAAGTCTGAGAATAGTTCCCCATAACAGGAAAAAGTCAACAGCAGTTTTATGGTACAGGACTATGGTGGACATTATGACCATTTCCTGACATTGTAATTTTTGTGAATGTTCTATGAAATCTACTTATGTTATATACAATGCTACACAACTAACCCACGTTATACACGCTCAACTCATTCTCTGAAAACTATTAAATAAACAAAAATCATCTATGAGGACTGCTCCTATGTTGAAATCTCACACTGGATTCAGAGCCCAGATGTTCTTAACACATCCCTGCCTCATCTCTAATTTAGAGTAGCAGCAAGGCTCTGTTTAAAATCTGAATGAAAATACATGAAAAACACACACACACAATTTAAAAAAGAACAGCGCGGCTCAATGAAGTATTCCTTAAATTACGGACTCTGTGGTTCTCAACTTTTTATGAAGATCCCTTGAGAAATGATGAGACTTCATCAGGCTCCCTGCTCAAAATTGTCACAGATTAAAAACATAACAACTAAAGCACAAATAATGAGAAATGTGTCAATAAAGATCACATATTCCAGCAAGGTATGACGGCTCTCTACAGATCTGGTTCAGAAGTGCTTAACATTACCCCACTCTGTATAGATCCTGGTGGTTATAGGTGGGGAGGAACTTGGTTTTCTTTATCTCTGCTGTTGTCTAGAAACCTGACAGGACAAAAAAGCAATAATTGTTTAAACATATTAGACGTGGAAAATAATTTTCTCAAAGTTTCTTTTAAGTATAAAGAGTGTCCCTAACTAAAAAAGGGTAAAGATAGTCCCATAGCAGTTTTGAACCCGGTACCTTTGCTGTGAGAGACTAGTGCACTAACCACTCTGTCAATCAGATCAACTGGAACAATTTTGTAACAATAACCAGACTGCACTGGGTGTTATGGGAGATCAGATCCCCGAGCTGTATACGTTGTCTAGGTATGATTTGTTGAGATCAGTTTTTATAAAGTTCAACCCCCGATCTTTGTTGTATCTGGTCATTTATAAAATTTGTAGTGCTAACGTATGTAAGTTTTGTATGGAATCTTGATTAAAGTTCAATAGGAACGTGTAAATAACTTTAATTATTGAAGTAACACTTCAATTGATGACTTGAAATTTATTCCATACTCGTACAAACAATAAATACTTTTGGACTTATACTCTATATAATTCTGATAATTGAACAGTAGTCACTCGTTCCATTTTTCATCCATTTAATGCGACAATTATTACACTTCTGAATCAACAGTTCTGGGACTATAGAACAATTTTAGTTTATACATCTATTAGTTCATCTATCGGGGAATTAATCATTCCGAGCATGTCACTTATTACAACGGGCAATTCTGACAGCCCATGAACACTTGATATATATCTGTTAAACACACTTGCCTGAGCAGAAATATAAGTGGCAGTGCCACACTTTCGCAGTGGCACAATAGCCACACTGTTGTACACAGCTGAACGCTAACGGCGTTACAATCCCTGACTTTTTTTGTCATCCTTAGTTACCTTTTTTCTCTCAGCAACAACAGCACATTGTTCTATCGTTCATGCATTTAGTTAATATACAGCATGGTCTGCATAAAATAATCTCGACAATAATAAACACCACGATTTAATTTTGCACCCTGAAGTGACCCGAACACTGGGAGATATAAGACAAAAATAAGAATCTTCAACTTAAATGTCAAGCTAGTCCTACTGCATGGCTTGGATAAATGATGAAAAACTCAAATGACAATCCTCAGGATAAGAGAACAAACAAACTTTATTTTCAAAAGGTTTAGAATTGGGCCTGCAGGTCAATCTGACATTCTGTCCTTCCTTTCTCTTGTCTTCTATCCTGAATCTATTTATTCTAACACGCATTTTAAATATTAATGTCAAAATTAAAAAAATACAACACAGTAACAGCACAACGACAGATTACTAACATTTACATAATCTAATCATAATCAAGAAGTCAAATATATTGAAAAGGGCAAAAATCATAATTGGTTTGGTTTGAAGGACTATCTTCATTGCACACAGACAACTCCATCTGTGCTCCGATCTCCTCACTTAGATCACACAAGGAGGATCTCAGCACAGTGTTCCATAGCACCGGCGAGAATCACAATGTGTGTAAATAGGAATCACACATTCTATAAATATATTTAGTGGGTAGGTTTTAAATAAAAAGTATAATTAAAACCTACATACTGTACGAATTTAGAGAAAAGAGAGAGAACCAAAAAAAAATGCATGGAGACAGACACGAAAGGGATAAAGAAAATATGGAAAGGTCTTGAACGGATGGCACAGAACAGGACATGGCATGTTGTTGCTGGAGTCATGTGCTCCACTGGGAGCTGAAAGGTGTTGATGATAATGACAAACAGGGCAGACGCTTTAGACCAATCATATCAAGTGTTTACTGCAGGTCTGTTTCACTTACATCTAGTCTCACTTTTCTCCATATTTCTAAGGGTATTCCAATGGAAAACAGTGAATGCTAAATGCATTTTGATGGCCAACTAATATTATCTAATTAGATTAAGATAATGTCGAAAAAAGGTTTTAGACAAAAACAAAGATAAGAATATGTGAAAAGAAACTGGAATAATTAATCTGCTATATTCTGGTACCAGGTCCCGTGTGGCTTCCGGACATCTCTAAAGAGACAAAAGGCTAACATTTTAGATATACAGTGCAGACCGCTTAAGGTGATCTCGGATGTGGCGAATTTCTGTTGTGAAGAACAATTTGTTTATAAATGGCAATTTTTCTTCTTTGTCATTGTAAAAAATGTCCGGTTAAGCGGAATCCGTTTATCACGAATTTTTGGATATGCCGAACGATTAAACGTGTCCCGACTATATAATTTGATCTGCTTAAGGCGAACTTTTTTCAAATACAGTACCTGGACATTTGTACAACTTTTCGGCTATTTTCGGAAATTGCGTGCTTCGTCGGTGTTAGAATTTGAGTTATTTCCCCTCTAAAAATGGCTGGAAAGTTAAAATCCATATCTTTGAAAAGAAAGATTGAGCTATTACAAGAAGTGGAAAATAGTGGCAAAAAGAAAATGGAAATAGCAAAGGAATTCGACATTCCAAAATCAACGCTTTCAGGAATCATAAAAAATAAGGATCGGTACAGAAAAATGTTTTATGGTGGACAAGTTGATTGTAACAGAATGAAGAACCGAAAAGCTGCGTGTGATGTGGTTGACATGGCACTCCTAAAATGGTTCACCACGGCGAGATCAGCAAATGTTCATGTAAATGGACCTATATTAACTGCAAAGGCAGAAGAGTTAGCACTTCTGGAAGGTCGGACTGGCTGGAAATGTACTCCTGGCTGGTTGGGTCATTTTAAAAAATGGCACAACATTACTTACAAAGCTTTGTGTGGGGAAAGGCATTCTGTTAATGAAACGACTACCGAGTCATGGACGGAGGAGGTGCTAAAACCAGCCATGAGTAGGTATAATTCCGCTGATGTGTTTAACTCTTTCAGTCCCAAGCAAAAAAGTAGGTTTGGCCCAAGCAAAAATGGCCACCCCAGTGCGTTTTTATTGTTGTTGTTTGGAAATAATTTTTAAAAATGTTCATATGCATAAATAACCAAAAGTATAAAATGGATGGCTATACTTTAAGAAAATAGCGTTTTTGAGTTGTCAAAATTAGAAAACAGCCCTAGAAAGGATCAAGAGATACGAAAGCCAGAATACTGTTGATCGGGTCAAATGGGTCTAGAAGGAAGTACAGTATACTGGCTGTTGGGACTTAAAGAGTTAATGCTGATGAAACTGGATTGTTTTGGAGATTGCTGCCTGACAAGACTTTTTCCTTCAGAAACGTTAAGTGTCATGGGGGGAAATCTAAAGAAAGAATCACAATTGTTGTGTGTACAAATATGGATTGTTCAGAAAAATTGCCATTACTTGTAATCGGTAAATTCAAAAATCCATGCTGTTTTAAAGGTTTGAAAAAATTGTGTGTTGATTATGCAGCTAATTCAAAAGCCTGGATGACATCAGACATTTTCACCGAGTGGCTACATGCATTTGATCATTCTATGGAACGTCAACATCGCAAAGTTCTTTTGGTGCTTGACAACTGTTCAGCCCACCTAAATGTTCAAAATCTAAAAGCAACAGAACTTTTATTTTTACCACCAATTGCGATATCCAAACTTCAGCCTTGTGACCAAGATATTATTCAAAATCTGAAGGTTCATTATAGGTCAGCAATGTTGTCCAAACTTGTAGGTCACATTGATGCAGACTTGGTTGCTGAAGACTTCAAGATAACCCTTCTGGACGCTATTGTTCTGTTGAAATCTGCATGGTGTAAAGTGTTGCCTGTGACTATTGCAAACTGTTTTCGAAAAGCTGGCTTTAAAGTTGGAGATGATACAGATGATGAAAACACGGTTGTATCAAATACTTGTAATGGCAGTATTATAATTGAAACTTCAGTGGAACCTTTGCTTCATCGACTATATCAGGAACTGAACATTTCAGCAGAAGATTTTGTCAACATTGACAATGATATTGTTACTACATGTAGTGCTAGCCTTGCCAGTGCTGATATTCTAGGGATGTGTATGCCAACAGTTTCATCTTCTGTCTTTTTCAGTCCTGACCTAGTTGGAGATGATGATGATGACTGTGGGTTGCCAGTGCAAACTGTTTCACAAATGGAAGTTTCAAATTGCATGGATAAAATTAACATGTATATAATGCAGGCTGGATGCCAAGATGATTTAATTTCTCATTTCTTTGGATTTAAAGAGGCCATGGAAAGACATTTTATTAACTCAGGTACCAAGGTACAGAGGAAAATTACAGACTTTTTCATTTAAGAGTGCTTTATCATTTAAGAGTGTACACATTCTAGAGATAATGATGACTGTGGGTTATCGGTTCAAACTATTTCACAGTTGGAAGTTTCAAATTGCATGGATAAAACTAACATGTATATAATGCAGGCTGGATGCCAAGATGATTTAATTTATCATTTCTTTGAATTTAAGGATGTCATGGAAAGACATTTTTATTAACTCAATTACGGGTACTAAGATACAGAGGAAAATTGCAGCTTTTTCATTTCAAAGTGTAAAAAGTGCTGTTATTCTCTAGATATTTGTGCCAACTTTGTACATTAACACTTTTGGTGATTTACATATTTTCTGTGTCATACATCTTTCATATTCAACGCTAATTCATTATTGTATTGTACGTTGTAAATGCATTACCATATGCTTGAACTCTTATCTAGATAAGAGGAATTTCTGATAAGAAGAACTATTTCTTGGGTCCCTGGTGAGTTCTCCTTATCAGGTCTGCACTGTAATATTATCTTCTGACAATTTAATATTTTCTTTTCAGGATCAAAGGTCAGAAGTGCAGAATTTTACTACAAGGCTGACAGATTTACAACCCCCTTACCTCCTGTGCCTTTGCTCCTCAAATTGCTCCTTTACATCAGACCCAAATGATTTCTGCGAGCTGCTGCTTGTATTCTGTTCAAGATGTTTCAGTGCTTCCTGCGAAGTAGAATATTGAAATATTCACTCAAATCTATTCATACATATCTGTATTACATGTTTACATAAATCTGTTGTGATTCATACAAATCTACTAATATATTATATGAAACAAATATTTTCAGACTGCATAACAATTTAAATATAAAACCATCTACATTGTATTGAAGCACAACAGGAATTTAAGTTTTTTTCTCCATTTTATTCAAATCTTTCTGCAGTTCTTTAACACATGTTAATATTCATTAAGGTGGTGTTTAACTCTTGCTGCCCCACAAGCCCTTTGGTCTGCCTTAATATGGCACATTATACTCAACCCCCAACGTGCATGACCCATCAGTTCTTCAGAAACTTCACATACATGAAATTCCTGTGAATAGAGCTAAGGAAGCTATAGGAATTTATGGGTTAGGTTCAAGACCGGTACAGCGTCATTTAAATACATTTTTATGTATAACATTAATGCAAACATGAAAGGTAATGCAGATTAAAAGTGACTAAAACAATTTTTGAAACAAATATGTGTATTTTGGTTATTACTGCACTTATTTGATACATTAAAAGTGTAACAATGTTATATAAACATTACAGAACAATCAACTGAGGTGTGTATGTGATTGCTGTCTTCAGTCCACATCAGCAACAATGGGCATCGGCAGCGGATACAGTGTGTCATCTCATCATCTGACGTATTCTCTCCAGAACGTTGTCTCCATTACAGCTCTCTGAACGCATCACGATTCTGGGCAAGTCAACCTGCATCAACCAAAGACAAGTTCAGACTCTCTGTGATGTCCTGAGTCCATCGTCATCTAGGTCGACACCTTTTTTCAGGGACCATGCCTTCCATCACTAATTTTTCCATACCATACAGTGTGTACATTATGTATTTTGTAGCGGGCCTAGACTGTTTCACAGATGCCTTGATAGCCTTTTTTTTCGCGAGAATGATGCATACTGTGGATTTGTTCATTCTAAATGTATATCCTATGGCCGACGCACCATCACCTGCTTCAGTTCTGGAAATGATCTCTAACTTCTTTCCCAAGCTTAACATCTTTGTCTCCTTCATTTATTAATCAGTTTGCAAAATGCAAATAATAAAACAAATAAAAATCTGGAAAACAGAATGGCAGAAAAATCTGTGACCTTTGAGAAAGTGCAATTTCTGCTCTAATCCTGCATTAAATACAGCTGCTTTACGCTTGTGTTGGAGTATCTGCATCTTTTCATTAAGAGAGTATTAAACACATTAGACAGAGAGATTCTCCATCTTCTACAGCAAGTCAATGTAATGGAATGAATATGCTGACTTGGAATTTATTGTAAATAGCACTGTTGCGTAAATACTAAGAAGTTTACAAATTCTTGTTTGAAGTAAAATATGCAATACTTTCTTAGTACTCATGCTACGGTGTACTTTAAAAGACATTACAAATCAGCGTAATCATTCCACTGCATTACCATGTAAAATTGTTTTTTATAATTTAAAACAAATATCAAAATCTAGTTTTGCATATTAACTGTTGAAAATAACAAAGGATTAAAAAAAAAAAAGCAGAATCAAAATGATGAGATGATTGCACACACCTCTCAAGAAACTATACTTCAAATACTACAGGGACTACTGAACAAGGAATACACTATGAAAGATGTTTAACAATTAAAAAAAAACAAAAAAAAACAACCACATATTTACTCTCGATGCAGAACACGGAGACAGACATCCAGAAAACAGTAGGCATCTGGAAAGAAAAAGGACTAGTCAACCACAAATCATTCTAGAGAAAGACAACACCACAGCTCCAGAATGGATTAAAAAGGGAGATTATTTTAACTCTTTTTAGCCCACGAGCTGAGCATCCGATTGGCTAAGCAGTTTGAGTGCTTTCCTCTCATGGCACAGTTATCGGGTTCCAGGATTGAAACCAAGTAGCACCCCATCCCAATCTATCCAGCTGTAAATGTGTTCCTAACTCTGCGCTTGAGTTAGTGGAAGGTAAAGGCAGCAAGGAAGGGGACTGGTCAAACAGTGAAACTAAGCAGCAAATAAGAAAGACTTAATAAAAATCAGTGAAACTAATCAGTTGTGACTGGATGGCCTACTCCTACTACTTAAGAGCTAACAGCGCTACCATCAAGTAGAAAATAGTATTAGATAAAGACTAGCTAATAAAATTAACACTACTCATAAAATGATGACGTCAATACACTTTTGTGTATAACAAGAACCCCTGACGTCATCAAACCTTGTGTGAGTACACACAAGTTAGACCGGAAGACTAATCATAAAGAAATTATGTGAGGACAGCAAACCATAAGTCAGAAGAGTTCAGGACCACCACTGGTGTAAGACAAGGTGATATCCTATCACCTTACCTCTTCATACTCCTTATGGACGATGTCATCAAGGCATGTAAGGAGAGAACAAGAAAGTATTCAGTGGGGTACTGGAAGATGAGACAGGTCTATATTTCGGAGCTGGCATTTGCTGATGATGTTGCCCTGATTGCTAAATCAGAGGCACATCTCCAATCCAACCTGCATGTCTGGAAGGAAGAGCTGGAGAAGAGAGGGATGGTCATAAGCAGCTCTAAAACAAAATCCATGGTGATATCACGAGAAGAAAGAAAACATCAGATTAAGTTGGGAGAACAGGTCCTGGAGCAGGTCGACCACTTTAAATATCTCGGAGCTATTATAGACCGAAAGGGAGGCATCAAAGAAGAGTTGGCCACTCGAAAAGCAGCGGCTGGGAGACTTTTTCAGGCCATAAATCGTGGATTCCTCAGCAAGAAAGAGGTTGGTAAGAAAACGAAGATGGCTGTATACCGCTCCACCTATGTCCCAGTCTTGACATATGGATGCGAGTCGTGGGCAATGACTACAACCCACAAAAGCCAGATCCAAACCTCAGAAATGAGGTATCTGAGGAAAGTGGTTGAAGTAACAAGAAGAGACATGGTCCGCAACCAGACGATCCGTCAAGGCCTAAAATCCCATCCGCTGCAGACCCAAATAGAACAGTCCCAACTAAGATGGTTTGGCCATGTCTGCAGAATGGGA
Source organism: Oreohelix idahoensis (assembly GCA_024509875.1). Taxonomy (NCBI): domain Eukaryota; kingdom Metazoa; phylum Mollusca; class Gastropoda; order Stylommatophora; family Oreohelicidae; genus Oreohelix; species Oreohelix idahoensis. The sequence goes on along the minus strand of JAMPIV010011258.1, from coordinate 300,150 downwards.
GAAGATCGGCTACCATGACAAGCATGGGAAACAAAGAGCCAGGGATCCAGACCTCCAGGACGACCCAGAGTCCGCTGGGAGGACAACATTAGACAATCTTTGAAGGACCGAGGACTAGAATGGAACCAGGCCAGGAAGAAGACAGCTGATAGAATGGTCTGGCGCTCTCTCTTCCAAACCTCTACACCTCACGGTAGAAGGGGAACGACTAAGTAAGTAAGACTAATCATAAGCAATGTATCAATGGTTTTCGGTATACCAACGAATGGAAAACATGCATTAGGAGTCAGCTAGGCACTGCTTTTGGATATATATATATATATATATCCCAGGGTATTGAAGAATTGGGGGGTCTGGCTCGAGTTGGAGAAGAGAAAAGACAAATATGACCATTGCATATAAGGTGTTCTAACTGTATGGGCGCATCAGTTTACGATTGTGACCACCCCCTGGTTAGAAAAAAACATTAGGTCTCGTCGGTGGAGAATATTTGACTTTGTCATTGAATTGGATTCACGATTTTGTATACAACCAGTTGGTATTTACAGATCAGAGTGTTACTCGGCCACGAGGTATGTCATACATTATTTACACGAGGTAAGCACGTGACTAAGATGTTTCGCTCGATTGTGACATAGAGTGTTGAAAGGTCTTGAAGAGAAAAAAAAATGGTTTTAGAAATTGATAGCACCTTGCAACTAAATAGATATAGAGGGCTAATCAATTAGTAACACAAGAACGATGTAGAGGATCCCCACAAAGGAACGCCATATTTGAGATAATTGAATGAGAGAGTGTACGAACAAAGGATTGTTTGTTTATCTGAAAAGAGAAAAATCTCAAATCAGTAACCATAGTGAATTGAGATGAGCATGTTCTGAAAATACTCCGGATTTGGAACCTATACCAATAAAAGCTGAAAATTTGTACTACCCTGACTTGGTAAATACTTGACTGTCGCCATTTTTGAAATTATCTGTATTGAATTTGAATATTTATCTAACCACAAGGTCTCCATCATAAATGAGATCCAAAAGGACCTGGGTCAGTAAAACCTCTTCTAGTAAATAACAATTCTTGCGATAGTGAGTCTACTGAACTAGAAGACTAGACCACTATACTACACATCACGCCATCTGTAATTAAAAAAAAAAAAAAAGAGACAACTCTTCTTAACCTTTAAGGAGATAGTCTAACTACTAAGCTCCCCTTAGTACCACCTGTACTGTCACACAGCCGATAAGAAAGAGTTAATTTAAAAAAAGTGAAATTAAGCAGCCAATACGAATGAGTTAATCAAAAACAGTGAAACTAAGCAGCAAATCAGATAGATAAAAAACAGCTTCTTGAACGACTCTCTTACCGACTGAACTGCAAGCTTCTTCTTTAGGTCACGGATTTCTCTGTCCTTCACAGCAATGACAAAACTTTCAACAGCTCCACCAGATTTGTATGACGGGTAGTGCTGCATTTGTTTTTGTTCAGAATGCTGATGTGGAAGGTGTGAACTCTCAAGACGTGCTGACTGTTCACTGTGTTGAAGCTGAAGACTTTCTTGCTGCTGTTGCCTCAAGTGACTGTCTTTGGGCACTGTTTGTTGCCTTGCCTGTTCCAGAATCTCAGATTTCACCTTCTCTAGAGATGCCTGTGAGATATAAATTGCATAAAGATATGTTTGTTTGTTTTTTCCAGACCTTAGGTTTTGTATTGAAAGTTGACAATCTACGGCAGTCAGTTTTTCTGGAACCTATCTTAGATTACAACAGACACATACCCAAAACAAAGGGAGAAGAGAACGAGAAGTAATACTCAAAATAATAAAAAAAACGGTTGAGTATAAGAGTGAGATCCATCTGTTTCATAGATCTGGAAAAGGTGTTTGACAAGGTCCCCTGGAGCAAACTTTGGGACTGTTTGGCAAGGAAGAACATTCCAGCACCTCTGATTCATGCTATACAGAGCTTCTACAAGTCTTGCAGAAATTATGTGAGGACAGCAAACCATAAGTCAGAAGAGTTCAGGACCACAACTGGTGTAAGACAAGGTGATATCCTGTCACCTTATCTTTTCATACTCCTCATAGACGATGTCATCAAGGCATGCAAGGAGAGAACAAGAAAGTGTTCAGTGGGGTACTGGAAGATGAGAAAGGTCTGTATTTCAGAGCTGGCATTTGCTGATGTTGCCCTGATTGCTAAATCAGAGGCACATCTCTAATCCAACCTGCAAGTCTGGAAGGAAGAGCTGGAGAAGAGAGGGATGGTCATAAGCAGCTCTAAAACAAAATCCATCGTGATATCACGAGAAGAAAGAAGACATTAGATTAAGCTGGGAGAACAGGTCCTGGAGCAGGTCGACCACTTTTAAATACCTCGGAGCTATTACAGACCGAAAGGGAGGCATCAAAGAAGAGTTGGCCAATCGAAAAGCAGCAGCTGGGAGACTTTTTCAGGCCATAAATCGAGGATTCTTCAGCAAGAGAGAGGTTGGTAAGAAAACGAAGATGGCTGTATACCGCTCCACGTATGTCCCAGTCTTGACATATGGATGCGAGTCGTGGGCAATGACTACAACCCACAAAAGCCAGATCCAAACCTCAGAAATGAGGTATCTGAGGAAGGTGGTTGAAGTAACAAGAAGAGACATGGTCCGCAACCAGACGATACGTCAAGGCGTAAAATCCCACCCCCTGCAGACCCAAGTAGAACAGTCCCAACTAAGATGGTTTGGCCATGTCTGCAGAATGGGAGAAGATCGGGTACCACAACAAGCATGGGAAACAAAGAGCCAGGGATCCAGACTCCCAGGACGAACCAGAGTCCGCTGGGAGGACAACATTAGACAATCTTTGAAGGACCGAGGACTAGAATGGAACCAGGCCAGGAGGAAGACAGTCGATAGGATAGTCTGGCGCTCTCTTCCAAACCTCTACACCTCACGGTAGAAGGGGAACGACTAAGTAAGTAAGTATAATAAAAAACTGGAGGCACTGTCTGGAACAGGTAAATTTAAAGAAATTTCCTGAACACCTGTACATCCATAATGCACAGCGTAGTTCCCAGGGGTCTCTGAAGTAAAGAAAGAATACGGCTTCTGTACCCTCAAGCATATCGTACAAGGCAACTAACATAAGGTTGTCACATGGGGCTGGCTACCTCATAATGTAAAACACATAATCACAGAAGCCACCATTGCAAGTGCAAGTAGCTGCTTGGTGCAGGCTTCCTGCAAGGGGACCAGCTGAAGTGATGGCTCCATGATCCAGAAGAAGACCAAAGGAAAATTCTGATGATGATACTCCACAATGGGGCTGAAAAGTGAAGAATTACGGAAGGAATATAAGAATCATAAAAAAAATTTTTTTTTTAATTTCTCTTGTGTGATTCAACTTCTTATTCGTCATTGTTCACTCTCAAATAACCACACCTATCTCTCTTATAGAGTTGGCAGTCTGTCTCAGGCTTCTCTTTTCACCATACAGTTTCTCCCTCAACTGGGGTTGGAGAAGGCCACGCTGCCGCTCTGCTCCTCTCAGGGAGTCAACAGTTTTGGAGTACGTGTTCTACTGTTTGTTTGTCCTCCCAGCATGGGCATATGTCAGTCTGTCCGATTTTCGATTTGTTAAACAGATGGTATCCGAGTCTGCAATGGTCGGTTCTTAGTCTGAAAATTATCACTTGATCTCTTCTTGGTAATGTATAGTTATGATTCAACTGATAACTGAACAATGATAATGAAATGGTTTCACTAGAACTGGTGATCTGGAAGGTATTCAGATAAACAAATATCTGCTTAACATGAAAGAAAGATGCATGAATGAAAGAAATACCATGTAAAATAAAGATGTGAAATGTAAAGAGGGAGGGTAAAGAATTATGAAGATTGGGAAGACAAGAAATAATTAATAACAAGGATGAGAATTAGAAGAAAAGAGTGGGCCATAAGACGCAAAAATATTTTTTTTAAATACACAAAAAAAGGCTATTATGTGGAAGTATGGACAATAACTGATTAAGACAAGTGCCTAATTAAAAAATCTTTACTTTTTAAAGTATTAACACAATACCTTTATCTCTGCATTTTCCCTCTGTAGCTTCATAAACTCTCCATTATTTGACTGCTTTGCTGTCGTGAGATCTGCAACTTCTTTTCGTAACCTGACCAACTCAGCGCTGTCTTTTCGCAACTTTTCCAGCTCATTACATTCTGTCCGTAATTTAGCCAACTCCGCATTTTGCTTCTGTAGCTCTGCCACTAGTTTCTGGCTATCATGATTTTCTTCAATTAGCTGCTTGTGCCTCAGGGCGATCGTATTCCATCTCATATCCCTAGCATCAATTGTTTTACTGAGCTGGGCAATTAAGTCATCTTTTTCTTTCAGCTGGTTTTTCAGCATCTTTGTGACCTCATCAGTGCTGTTTTCCTCTTTGACCTGGTTGGTGCCCTGTGGGACAGTGTAGATAACATACAGAATTTCATCATACATATACATACACGATGACCGATCAGTCGCTGGTCAACATGTGAGCAGATCATACATAAATAGTAAATATATCTGTCAAAATAATGACAGGGAATGAACTAAAGCAAACGTCTTAACCTTTCAGCATCTGCAGCACATTTAGAAGACTGGAGAACACATTTTTTGATTCTGAATGAAGTTATTTTAACCATTTTTGTCAAGTTTTGAAAAAAAGTTTATTATATTGGCTTTATTTTTCAGAAAGTTGAAAGTTTCAATTATTTAGGCAGTAAAATGACTCAGGATGGTGACACAACAAGAGAAATTCATACTAGAATTGCTTTGGCAGCTAGCGCCTTCAATAGATTATCTAACATTTGGAAATTACGATCATTGAATATACATACCAAGCTTCGTCTGTTTAATTCAAATGTTATCTCAGTGTTAACATACGGCTGTGAGAGTTGGAAAATAACAAAATCATTGGAGAACAAGCTGAATACATTCGAGAACAAATGTCTTAGAAAACTCATGAACATCAGTTGGAAAGAATTCAAGACTAATCGACAAATAAGAGAAGACTCTAGGCAGAAATATGTCTCCAACTATATAAGGAAAAGACGATGGTCATATATCGGTCATGTCCTACGAATGCAAAACAACAGAATACCATTGCAGGCACTCACTTGGGTTCCTGAGGGTAAGAGGAAAAAAGGAAGACCAAAAGAAACACTCAGAAGAACAATAATAAGAGAAGGAAGAACGTTGGGATTAAACAATGTGCAAGAACTAAGAGCCCAATGGGCTGATCACCCGTTGGCTTGTCACACCGATTACGGAAACAACGGCAGATGGATCTATTTGTTGTTGCCCTAAAGACGCCGCTAGGCGTGATGGGAAACTACAACAGAGAAAATCAATCTGCTGTTGCCCTTAAGACGCCACAAGGCGTGATGGCCTCTGACTGCTTGGTCGGTCTTTGGCTAAGGACGGAAGAAGAAGAAGAAGAGCTAAGAGGAGTGGCGTCACAACGTACAACCTGGAGAGCACTGGTTTCTGCCTTATGCGCCGTGTTTGGTGCTTAAAGAATTTATTATTATTATTTATTTTTCAAGGGATGTAATTTATCCTCTGTCAAATGGAAACAATCAAACGGCAAACCAAAAAATTATAATAACAATAAAATATATTGTATATTTTTAGACACTATTTTGTTTTCTATTTATTATTTAAAATATACTTGCAAATTTGGTGCGAAAAAAGATGTACGTTATATTAAAAGTCGTGCAGTTTAGTGCAAAGGCCAGATGCACTTGACTTTTATATAATTTCCAGACTAACAAAATGTTTGTGTAGGATGGGACGGACGTTCTTCGAGAATTATATACAATATAATGATCCATTCTCCAACAGTCAAAGCATTTGATCAAATAAGTAATGTCATCAATATTTTCTTTTCAGTCCTTACGGAGCTGGGAGCCATCACTGTAAGTGGTCCCCCTTGATGGAAGCCTGCACCAAGCTCTCACAGCCGTGGTTTCTGTGGCTGTTTATTCTGCATGATGGGATTGCCAGCTCCTATGCTCCGCTTCATATTAGTCACCTTGCATGACATTGCCTGAGAATGAAATTTATCTGCAGGATTTGTCTTAACTTTCTTGGATGTCATTTTGAGTCACCATCTGATGGCACAGACAGCATACGATTGGCAGAGGGGTTAGAGCACTTGCCTTTCATGGCAAAAGTTACAGGGTTCAGGGCTCAAAACCTATTCAGCTGTAAATAGGTACCTGACTCTGCTCTTGAGTTAAGGATGGCAAATGCAGTGAGGAAAGGAACTTGTCACCCAACCTCATAAAGCTGGACCTAGTTTAGTGATGTCTCTAACACTTCACTCCCCTAAAGCGGAATCTGCTACTGGTCTACCATTACCTTTAAGCAAGCAGTGTGGAGGATAGCAATTTTTTTTTAAGAATTTTAACTCAGTAAGCCAGGAGCAGGTAAATGATAGACTCAGGTGGTCAGGTTTTAGTTTAATAATTTTTACTGAATGTACATTTATTCAATTGTTAAATTCTTAACCAGAAAGCAGTTAACATGCTATGATTTCACTTGATTCATTATTGGAATTCTAAACCAGTATCCTATAGTTTTTCATTTTTAAAAACTAATACTCGTATGTCTACCTTTGCAAGTTGCTTGCGCAGCTGCACTAACTCCTCTTCAATCCTGCGTTTTGCCAAGACCGTTTGATTGGCTGTTGAGCGCATGGCCTCTGACTTCACAGCTTCATTATCCACAAGAAGCTGTAGTTTGTTGCATTCTGCTTGAAGTTCGAATCTTTCAGTCTCCAGATTTTTAATTTTTGCCTGGTAGAAAAGGAAAGAGATATGACTAATTTTAGTGATTTTTGTTGTTGTTAAGGCCAAACTGATCTGACAACCTAGTATTCTTAAACAAACAAAAAAAACTGGCATTTTCTCTAACATAAATGCATATTTTGTCTTTATACTTTTATAAAACTGCCTTTTTTTAAACTAATACCAACAGCTTTGACATTTTTTAAAGTAGCGTACACTAATGTGTTGCATTTTGCTATGATGTGATTTACCAGAAGAACATTAAGCCAGCTATGGTTGGCTAAACTAAACAAAAAAATTAAGAAGACTTGAGAATGGATGAAAGAATTTCAATCAAATGTAAACGGTGACTGAAAAGTTATTCTCTATTTTAAAATATGTATTCCTGCACCCCAACAAATTTTCATGAAACAAAAGTCAAAATAAAGAGAATTAACCGCTATTTTATAACATAAAATTCTATGCCACATTAAGATTACAGTTCAGTATGAGACCTGGCCTGTTCAACACATGACTTCATAGAGGGTAGCAACTCTTCCTGTCACTTGTAATGTCAGGTGATTTTAGATTTTACTTTATTTCTGGAAATTAAAAACTAAAACTTATTACTCAAATGTCAGCTATTGCTTCTTATTTTGACATTTGTTTCATGTACTTCTAATAAATACAATTTAACTCTTTGACTCCACCCTGTGCCGTAATTTTAATTCATGATAAGACTAAAAACAACGCTCAGAGCGTTGTTTTGGCATGGGTGTCAAATCTGACCGAAGCTCTGAGCATTTTCCAAGTCAAAGAATTAATATATAAAAATTTAAAAATATGGGGTGACTTTTCAATCAAAAGTTATCAACGAGAATGCAGCTGAAGGTCGCTGCTGTGGTTTAGAGGCTCATACATGTTTGAGGTGAATGTGTGATTATGTGTCAACCACTGATAACGGGCAACTTCAACATTACAACAGTAAACTTACACCAACAGCAGCAAAAGTCAATAAATGAAAAAGGAAAAGCTATGAGTATTTTTTTTTTTCATCGTTTTCTGCTGCAGCAAATTATTACAGATCAAACATCTCATATCTCGACTCTCCATTTAGAATCAAATCCAAGTTTCAGAGATGCTTCAGGAACATTCACCAAGTCATTAGCACGTAAAATATGCGTCCATGTACAACTTCAGATGCAATATGATCACAACAACGTAGATCCTTTCGGGCTATTTCAAATCATATTTCCATGTCTATATTCATAGACAATCTAAAGACATATGACTTCACTGGTCCACACATCTGATCAGAAACCTTCTCTCTCTGATGTACTCACCACATGTCACATATCAACCAACATGTATTCCTTTTAGTCTTGATGCATTTCAGCGCATAAAACTAGACATTCTGGACATATCCAGCTTTGTACACATGAATGCAAACTACATACTTCACCACAGAGACAAAATATTATTTAACAAAAAGAAATAAAAGTGAATTTGATAAAGAAAAATAGTGTGTCAGAATTCATGATGAGTCAAGAAATGTGAACAAAAATACATGGACCTGCATGATTTCCAAGGTGTCATGGTCATTTTAAATAAACACAGCTCTACAGCATTTGTCAGAACAGTATGAAATCTAAATGCCTTTTTTCTTAGAGTTGTCCATATAGAGGTACCACTGGACACAAACATTATTTTAAAATAAAATAATTACAGAAACAAAACAAAGTGTAAGAGTACATGATGAGTCAAGAAAATAAAATAAAAATAAAAAAATACACGCAGCTGGATGATTTACAATAAGAAGAATATCTTGAGAACAGATAAAGACGAGAATACAAATAAGTCCAGCAAATGGAAGTAGATAAGCATAAATTACAAACCTTCTGTTCTTCAACAGATTTCCTTAGCTCATTTAACTCCAAGAATTTGGCTGCATTTTCAAACTCAATTATCTTCCGCATCTGGTCGAGAGATGGGACACACTGGTTAGAAGTGCTCCTTTGTTCAACAACTGTTGGGAGAATAATGAGTAAAATACAATTAAATGTGCTTAATAAACACACTGAACAGCCAAAACAATATTTACACACAATGCATATATCCCAAATGACAGTTCTGCATGGATTTCATTTTTTTTTAAATTGGGCCAAGCGAGACAGAACTTTAATTTTTGATGGCTGGGCAAGACTGGGCGTGATTTATAAGGCCATAGCAGTGCTTGTAGTGAAATTGACAGAGATACAACGGTAAAATACCTCCAAGGATAACATATAAGGATAAAAAAAAAAAAACATAATGCGTAGGCTGCTGATGTACATGATCGCCCAGACCGCGGGCCATCACCCTCCATAAAAATTGACTCGCTAGACAGGAGGGGAACGGCGGATAAAAAGGAAAAAATATGACTGGAAAGATTGCGTGAGACTAGAAAGGCTAAGGAGACGCAATTGGGGGGGGGAAACGGAGAAAAGTCACGTTTCCCAAGTTGACATAAAAAGTAAGCAACTCGACAGAAGGGACCATAGATATGTTACGCCACAGTCATTTATTGGACGCTTTTGCAATACCAAGCCCTTGATTTGAATTCAGCGGCTAAAACGCAGATGTTTGGAATATTACAAAATTTAAAAAGTACTTTTTTTCTTAATATTAATGTTAGGAATATAAAAATTAGCTGGCCGGATGGCCCATTCTGAGCAGTGAACTAATATGTTCTTAATTTTACCAACGGATAGATAATATTGAAGATAATGACAAAAGACAGTGTTGTTCACATCATCGACAGACTGTATTGAATCTAAAAGTGTCGCTAATTGCACAAAAAAACACGACCTCGAGACACAGGTGTTCAAATCTACGTAGTATGGAAGAGAGGGACATTGGTGGTAGCTGTGTCTAAATATAACTTTTAACGACAAAATTTTGGAGGGGAGAGAAAGGTTGGTTCAAAAATCAAGTACATTTTTGTAGAAACACAAGTAGAGACGGACAGACTAACAGATAACCATCCATACTTGACTGAAGCATGACTGAAATGACTTTAGGGTAGGAAATTTGAATTTAAAATAAACCTAGGCAGTGATTGGCCACAGACAATCATATCATTAGCGCTCAGTCGCGAAAGTGGGGCCATTCTTCAATAGTTGTTCAGTGATAGACACAGATTTAAAAGTGTGGTGATTTCCATATGAAAGAAAGTGAAAGAAGTTAGGGACGCCATACTATAGCCAGCAGCTCAGCTGAGTTTTGCTAGCAATTCTGTGTTATTTATTCATAATCTGGTAAGATTGAAATTATTTCCTTATATATTTTGAATATTGTTTCATGTTCGAGTGATTTGATACTGCCATATCGAAATCTAGCCTTACAAACAAGTAGGGATTTGCTCTAGACCCCCCCGCCCAAGTCAGGGTCTAGGGACCAACAATATACATAAACTCCAGCAAGGGTTAGGCAAGACAGATCAAGTGTTGAGAATAATGAAACATATTACCTATCCTCTTTTAGGGCAGAAAACTAATAAATATTTTTCAGAATCTATAGTCTGGGAGGATCTATCTGATGTAAAACCACCATGGTAAATGTGCTGTTTGGTCAGAGAGATCTGACCTGTCTGTATGATGTGGTTGTTGTGTCAGTGTTGTGTCCAGACGTGGGTAGAGAATAGATTTTGACACATGGCCCATACTTTGATTGCAGAGCTGTGAGTTTCTGTTGTCAACAAAGCAGTGTCTATTCAGTTGGTGACTTTACTCGAGTGTATCTGTGCAGTACTTGTGACAGAGACCACCATTATTGCCCGCCAGCACGGAGAGGTGGGACCACCTGATTTCAGCACCAGAGCTACAACTACAAGATGAGTGAGCCTCTGGTCTGCTGGACATTCACCAACGCTTTGTAGTTACTAATATCCCCATAAAAATTCCCACCATTTTCTGGACACTGTGTAGTCAATATAGACAGGTGTGATGAGGCCACCCCAACAGCACAAACATTAACTATCCTCCCAAGTAGATGACTACTAGAACATTTTAATAAAACTAACTAGTATAGTACATATATATGTACACTATTGCATTTATGATATAATATTCCATGCATTTCTTTCATAATCTCTAAATCCTTTTAAGTTCTGGTCAACCTAAAAAATTGATCCAGAACACAATAAATGTAATATAATTTTATCAAAAATTTTACACACGTGAGTTAGTTCAGTGTATTTTAACATTTATTAATATTATTAGTCTTGTTAAATATCTGTGGGTATATCTATAACATATTACACCACACTACATATCATAACCCTAGACACTTTACGTAGCCACATTCATTAAAAAAAAAATTAAGTGTGAGGTCGTAGTGGTAGCAAGAAAGGCCTTCTGACAATTCTCAACTACATTTTATCTCAGGAGCCTTCACAGCTGGCCTCATACAATTACATTTAGTAATATCACCATCATACAATACCATCAACCCCACTACAGTGCTTTACCATTTTGTTTTTCTTTTTAATCATTTATCTCGGCATACACTCCCCTCTACACATTACGCAACCACCATCACAACTAGGCTATCTCATGGCGTCCTTGTCTGCCCATCTTTATCTTAGAAAATAAATTGACTACGCTCTAGCTGGCCTTCACTTAGAAATATAAGGTCACCCCATTACTAGGTGCCACGTGTAGTTCCATGGTGGGTTTCATAGCAGACAAAGAAAGAGCAGGACCACTCATCTCTCCTGTGCGGTTAAGTGGAACCTAATTTGAGGTTGTGCATGGTTGAAGATCTATGCTTCTTAGACAGATGAATCCCAGCACAGGTCAAGTGTATACCTTTTACATATGGCTAAACTTGGTTTCATTTAGTACTCACATGAAGTATCAGTATTCTGTGTGTCTCTGAGTTTGAGTTTCAACTGTCTGATGATGTCTTCATAGTATTCTTTGTCTCCCATACGACCCCGGGTCCTGACAAATAAAAACATACAAGTACTCAGTCAAGAACAACTGATCATATAGCATATGCATGTATGTTTCTGTGTACATATGCATGTCTGCCTGCATATGCGTGTGTGTGTTTGGTTTAGAACTGGTTACAAGTGGCTTAACTTACATTCTTCAAACTTCTCACCTACTCCCTCCCCTCATTCTTCTACTTCTATAATAAATAGATGCTAGCACAAATTATGACTTTCATGGTATGATTAGACAAACACCAGTAGAACAAACATTGGCAAAAGACAAAAGTGGATAGGGCACACACTTAAAAAAAACCTATCAGTTATCGTTACAAAACAATTTTTATTCTCAAGGTCCTGCTTTCCCCTCTCTCACCAGTAGTCACATCTGATTCGGCTGCACCAGTAGCGTCCTGATCAAATAACAAGTCACATCTCAGATCCCAAAGCAAATATTCCACTGCCTGGAAAGCCATGACTTTAAAAAACAATGGACAATTATATTGATTGATTTTTTTTTTAAATCCATAAAATGGAATCTTTAGATGTACCAAAAATCTATTTGTAACTCAGGTCTCATTAAATACTTAAGATAAGATCTCGTTGCTACTTAGCAACGACTGATAACAGTATTCAGATTTTCCGGGTGGCGATTTCAGGCATTTTAGATGGAAAAGGGTGCTAAAAGTGATAGAATTTGCAGAAAGCCACAGACATTCCAATGCGATGCTGGAATTCTGAATCAATGAAAAACTCGTTTGACTTTTAATCAGGTCATTCATTTTGGAAGTTTTTAAGTTCTAAAGTCTAGGGGTTGACTTATAGTCGGATCGACCTATGCTCGAGTATATACGGTAAGAATTTCCACTAAAATAAAATGTTTAATCTGCACTTTCTGCCACAACCTAAACAAACAAATTATAACTTACAAGGCTTCAATTTCTTTCTTCAACCCGTCTTGTTCTCGAACAGCAACTTTGTAGCTTTCCTGAACTCTCTTCAGTTTCTCACACTCATCTAGAGAAGATACACAGGTGAAAGAATATGTTAATCCAATTATGACTTACATGGTGTGATAAGACAAACACTTGCAGAACAAACATTGGCAAAAGACATAAATGGTAGATTGGAGTAATAATGGAACATGATGATTAAAGTGTTACAGCACTCAGCAATGTCTTACAAACAAATGACTGATGTCAAGCGTGACTGACCGAAATTTAGACTTTTCATTAACTCCTAGCTAGGAGAAAATTATTAGATCACAAATTAAAGTCTTAGAAATCAAACTACTGAAATATGAAAAAGAATGTTTGATTTTGGAATCTGAAAAATAAAAAGTAATCAACGTTTGAACTCACCAGATTTTACTTCCAAAAGTGACTTCTGAGAATCCAATCTGGATTTTAATTCATTAACAGCTTCCTCCAGTTCCTGTAATGAATCAAGTATTCAATTTAATCAACCCATTAAATCATAAGCTAGTAAAATAAACAGTGTCACCAGCACGCTTCTACATGGCAGCGAACCATGGACAATCTATGCTAAGCAAGAAAGAAGGCTCAATACCTTCCATCTATGGTGTTTATGCCACATCCCTGGTATTTCGTGTAAGGATAAAGTCACAAATGTTGAGGTGCTGTCACATGCTGGCCTTCAAAGCATGTATACACTGCTTAGACAGGATAGACTGCGCTGGCTTGGCCATGTCCGCCGCATGGAAGATGGTCGCATCACTAAAGATATCTTCTATGGACAACTGGCAGATGGCAAAAGTACAGTCGGGTGACTGCAGCTGATGCTCAAAGATACGTGCAAGAGAGACGTGAAGGCACTGGACATAAATCCAGCAACCTGTGAGGATGAAGCTTTCCATCGCGTAAGTGGCAATGTTCCTTACAGTGAAAAGCTCTCACAACAAGCAGAAGAGAAAAGAACACGCCGAAAGGAGCACCAGGAAAACAAGCAGCTGTGGGATATCACCTCAGAGCACATTCCCATAGTCCAGCGGTTTTCAACCTGTGCGCCACGACTGACGGTCAGGGGCGCCGAGGATTTTTTTCATATTTAGCTGTAAAGAAAGCACAGAGCTGTGGGAAATTTCATGTTTGTTCTTTGTCAACCTGCGTGACCCCGAGAAATTTCACTTTTGATGTTGGCCAGCCTTTGAAGTCCCGCTCCCCCAACCTGCCTATCATCTTTCCGTGCATTCACCATGTCAGTGCTAAGTGCTTTCTGGACATTGACTTCCTGTTAAAAGTTGCATACCTCTGTGATCTTTTGAAAAGTTAAACTCGTTGAATAAGTCTCTGCAAGGAAGTGAAACTCATTTGATTCAACTTATTGACAAAGTTTCGGCCTTTAAAAAGAAGCTTCTTCTTTCGAAGAGAACAATCAATGAAGGAGGAAAAATTGACTACTTCCCAGGTTTGCAGCAGTTTATTACAGACAATGAAATACATTTCAGTGCAGATATTGTTTCTATAATTGAAGGACACTTATCTCAACTCAGTGTTCATTATCAAAAATACTTTCATGAAAACTGTGACAGGTTTCAGTGGGTTCAAAATCCCTTCAGTAGTGATGCTCCTTCGGACTTCAGTACTGCAGAAGAGGAAGAACTGATAGAAATTTCATCAGACTCTTCACTACAAGTGAAGTTTCCATCCATGGCATTGCCAACATTTTGGTATTCAGTAAAACACGAGTTCCCAAGCTTGAGCAAGAGAGCACTGAAGATATTAATTACTTTTGCAACCTCCTATCTCTGCGAGGCTGGGTTTTCAGCAGTGGTTATCATAAAAACCAAGTTCAGATCAAGACTTGATGTGGAGAAGGAAATGAGGGTAGCTGTATCTCAATTGGTGCCAAGATTTGACAAGTTGTGTAACAACAAGCAAGCTCAAGTCTCACACTGAGGTGACTGGCACTTTATTCATCATAGTTTATTTTTTAGTTTTACTGTACAAGTTTTTTGTTATGGAGATTGAATCATGAGTGCAGTATATCAGTGAATGATTTTCAGACAAAAATAATAATAAAAATGTTAGAAAGAAACTACTTTATCTGTGCTGTTTTCTTTTTTCATAGTAAGGGTTTTCAAAGTGCACTTTGTGTATATTTTTTCTTGTACGTAAAACATTTTCACAGATTGTCCAATTGCATTTTTTTTTAAATTACATTAAAAAATTACATTGTTTAAAAGCCTTTCAAAAGCTCTCCTGCTAAAAAAAAAGTTAGGCTAAATGTCGAAACATCGCTAGAGTTTTTACCAGTTATCCCACAGGGGAGCCGCAGAAACAATGTAGTTGGTCAGGGGAGCCATGGACCCAAAAAGGTTGAAAACCGCTGCCATAGTCAGTTATGACTGAAGGGGCTACTACTAATAAGATAACAAGATTCTTCACAATCATGTTAAACAGTAAGTCAAGCACCTGTATCAATCAATGTCTGCTTTCTCTAGACTACAAACTATATGCCCAAAATTTGAAGACAAAACATAATTATTCTTACCTGAATAAGATACGGAGCAAACTGACCAAAGTTACCGGTGAAAAATAAAACCACATTTGTAATACTTACTATTTTGTTATTATAATTGTAAATAAGCATGTGTGTATTTCTACAGAATGCAATTCTGCATATATTAAATTTAAATGAATTGTCTTCTGCAACTAAAAACAAAAGTCGTATGATAAAGTATAATATAAAATTCTGCCAAGTATATCTTTCAGTTCTCTCAGAGGTTCCTTGGTGTTCCCCTATCAGCATCTTGTGAGTTTTGCTTAAGTCTCCCTGTAGATGTCTTCAGTTTATGTCCAATCCATCTCCACTGGATCACCTGTTGCTGAGATGAGCTCTTGTTTCGTTTGTCCCTAGCCAATTCCTCACTCTCTCCTGTCATTCAACTTTTAAGCATCCTACGTTATGAATGTTTGCGTTTTCTGATCAACAGATATACAGAAGCATAGTTATTCAAAAGATAAAAAAACAAAAGGAAAGTGCCAAGCTGTGAGATCAACAGAGATAAATAAATGAGTGCAAAAAATGACATAGATCAGAACACAACAAGAACTAAGAAAGTTTGACCAAATATTCGCAATAGCTTGGAATGCTTGAGAAATAGTATGTGAACTATCATCTACAAATGGTCTACGAAGGTTGATAACTTCATTCCAACACAAAACTCACAAAATTATTTATTATTAGCACCAGTGGCAAAAAAGAACAACACAAAATATACAGAACATAGCTTCAGCTTTATATAACACAGTAACTCACTTTAAAAAATAAATTTAAGAAAGAAAGAAGGGAAAATGATGACAATTTATTGGAAACAAACATTGCAACTTAACATTACAGTGTGTGTGTGTGTGAAAGAAAGAAGGGAGTAAACATAACGTAAATGAAACAGCAAAGAAATGCTCACCTTTGCCCTTTCATTAGCCTGTCTAGCAACCTCTGTCTTTTCTGCAAGTACTGCCTTTCCTTTGGTAATCAGGCTCAGTAGCTGGTCAATCTTTTCTTGTGCCTTCTCCAGCTCTAGAATCTTGCAGTCCAGCTCATCTTCCAGCTGCTGCAGCTGTACTGTGAGCTCATCTGACCCAGGCTGGGAATCGGATTCTTCTTGCTCCACACAGCCCCCATCTTGGGCAAGTGTATTGCTCTCGTGCTGGAAAATAGCCTGCATTTTCTCATCAATCTCTGCATACTTCTGCTTGACTGCTGCTTCTTCTTTCTTTAAGTTGTCCTGCGACTGTTTCAAACTTTCCCAGGATAACTGTAGTCTCTCTCTTTCATCTTGGAGATGTTTCTCCTTTTCTATGAGAACTACACTCTCCTGCTTGAGATCTTCTTGGTACTGTTTAACTCTTTCCCACTCCTTCTGTAATCTCCTCTTCTCCTCCTCAAGGCTCTGCTCTCTTTCCTCCAGACAAGCCTTTTCTTTTCTAAAATCTTCACAAGCTTTCTTAAGCTTCGCCCATTCATCCTGAGTGCGTTTACTTTCATCTTCAAGATTACACATTCTTTCTGTCCTCTTCTCAACAGCTGCTTTTCTCTCATCCAGTTCTTCTCTGCTCCTTGTCAGATCATGATGGGCCTTCTGTAAGTTTTCCCATTTCTCCTGAAGTCTTTCTTTTGTTCCCTGAACTATTCTTTTCTCCTCTTGTAAGATTTCTGTCTCCTTCTTAAATTGTTCAGCCTCTTCCTCATGTACTGCAATTTTATCCTCAAGTGATTCTTTCTCATTCTGAAGTCTGTCAAGCTCTAGCTGAAAGTCTGCATTCTTCTCTTCATGTAAGTCTTTCTCATTTTGAAGTCTCTCAAGCTCTTGCTGCAAAACAGCATTCTTCTCTTCAAGCAGTTTTTTCTCTTTCTGAAGTCTGTCAAGCTCTAGCTGAAAGTCTGCATTCTTCTCTTCATGTAAGTCTTTCTCATTTTGAAGTCTCTCAAGCTCTTGCTGCAAAACAGCATTCTTCTCTTCAAGCAATTTTTTCTCATTCTGAAGTCTGTCAAGCTCTAGCTGAAAGTCTGCATTCTTCTCTTCATGTAAGTCTTTCTCATTTTGAAATCTCTCAAGCTCTTGCTGCAAAACAACAGCATTCTTCTCTTCAAGCAATTTTTTCTCATTCTGAAGTCTGTCAAGCTCTAGCTGAAAGTCTGCATTCTTCTCTTCATGTAAGTCTTTCTCATTTTGAAGTCTCTCAAACTCTTGCTGCAAAACAGCATTCTTCTCTTCAAGCAGTTTTTTCTCTTTCTGATGTCTGTCAAGCTCTAGCTGAAAGTCTGCTTTCTTCTCTTCATGTAAGTCTTTCTCATTTTGAAGTCTCTCAAGCTCTTGCTGCAAAACAGCATTCTTCTCTTCAAGCAATTTTTTCTCATTCTGAAGTCTGTCAAGCTCTAGCTGAAAGTCTGCATTCTTCTCTTCATGTAAGTCTTTCTCATTTTGAAGTCTCTCAAGCTCTTGCTGCAAAACAGCATTCTTCTCTTCAAGCAATTTTTTCTCATTCTGAAGTCTGTCAAGCTCTAGCTGAAAGTCTGCATTCTTCTCTTCATGTAAGTCTTTCTCATTTTGAAGTCTCTCAAGCTCTTGCTGCAAAACAGCATTCTTCTCTTCAAGCAGTTTTTTCTCATTCTGAAGTCTGTCAAGCTCTAGCTGAAAGTCTGCATTCTTCTCTTCATGTAAGTCTTTCTCATTTTGAAGTCTCTCAAGCTCTTGCTGCAAAACAGCATTCTTCTCTTCAAGCAGTTTTTTCTCTTTCTGAAGTCTGTCAAGCTCTAGCTGAAAGTCTGCATTCTTCTCTTCATGTAAGTCTTTCTCATTTTGAAGTCTCTCAAGCTCTTGTTGCAAAACAGCATTCTTCTCTTCAAGCAGTTTTTTCTCATTCTGAAGTCTGTCAAGCTCTAGCTGAAAGTCTGCATTCTTCTCTTCATGTAAGTCTTTCTCATTTTGAAGTCTCTCAAGCTCTTGCTGCAAAACAGCATTCTTCTCTTCAAGCAATTTTTTCTCATTCTGAAGTCTGTCAAGCTCTAGCTGAAAGTCTGCATTCTTCTCTTCATGTAAGTCTTTCTCATTTTGAAGTCTCTCAAGCTCTTGCTGCAAAACAGCATTCTTCTCTTCAAGCAGTTTTTTCTCTTTCTGATGTCTGTCAAGCTCTAGCTGAAAGTCTGCATTCTTCTCTTCATGTAAGTCTTTCTCATTTTGAAGTCTCTCAAGCTCTTGCTGCAAAACAGCATTCTTCTCTTCAAGCAATTTTTTCTCATTCTGAAGTCTGCCAAGCTCTAGCTGAAAGTCTGCATTCTTCTCTTCATGTAAGTCTTTCTCATTTTGAAGTCTGTCAAGCTCTTGCTGAAAGTCTGCATTCTTCTCCTCAAGTAACTCTTTCTGTTTCTTAATTCTTTCATGCTCTTCATGAACCACTACATTTTTCTTTTCAAGTATTTCTCTCTCTTTCTGTAGTTTGTCTTGCGCTTCTTGAAAGACTGCTTTCATTTTTTCAAGTTTTTCTTTTTCTTCCTGAAGGATTTTCTTATTTTCAAGAATTTCTTTCTCATTTTGTTCTTGCTGTTCTTGAAAGATTGTGTTTTTCTCCTCTAGTATTTCCTTATCTTTCTGAAGTGTTTCTTGCTCTCCCTGAAGGACTGCTTCTTTTCTTTCAAGAATTTCTTTCTCTTTCTGAAGCCTTTCTTGCTCTACCAGAAGTAATGCTTTCTTCTCTTCAAATGAATCTTCATCTTTCTGAAGCCTTTCTTGCTCTTTCTGAAAAATTACTTTCTTCTCTTCAGGTATCTCTGTCTCTTTCTGAAGTTGTTCTTGAAGCTCATGAAAGTCTGTATTCTTACCTTCAAACATTGTTTTCTCCATTGTATGTCTTTCTTGTTCTTCCTGAAAAACTGCCTTCTTCTCTTGAACTACTTCTTCCTCAGTCTGTAGTATTCTTTTCGCCTCTTCAATCATTTCTTTCTCCTTTTCAAATCTTTCCTTTTCTTCCTGAAACACTGTTTTCTTTTCTTCAAGCGATTCTTTCTCTTTCAGAAGCTTTTCTTTCTCTTCTTCAAGTATTGCTTTCTCCTCATCAAATCTTTCTGTTTCTATCTGAAGCATTTCTTTCTCCTTCAGAAGTGTATGTAATCTTGCTATCTCACACTGAATATTTTCTTCCTGTTCTTTCAGTTGTTCTTGTTCTCTTTTCCAAAGTTCTTCAGTTTGTTTCAAATGATCCACGTTCTGTTGTAGCATTGTCTGTTCTTCCTCAAGAATATGAACATTTTCAGTCCTCATTTTACTATCTTCCTCATGGCCTCTTAGGGCAGCCTTTTCTCGACACAGGTCTTCTTGAGCTAGTTTCAAGTTCTTCCATTCCTCTTGCAGCCTCACTTTCTCCTCCTCTAATCTTTCTCTCTCCTCAGAAATGTTGAAGCTTGTCTCCAGGCTACAGGGTTGAGCACTGCTTTCTCCCCCAACTGATTTCTCATATCCAGAAACTTCTCTTGTTCCTGCAATGTCATATTCACTTTCTGACAAATCCAGCTGAATTATTTCTTTCTCTTCAAGGTTTTCTTGCTCACCCAAGTGAGCCTTTTCAAGTTCTAAATCTTGCCGAGTTAAATAAGCTTTTCCAATATCTAAATCCTCTTGCTCACTTAAGTGACCCTTTCCAAGATCTAAATCTTGCTGACTTAAATGAGCCTTTTCAATATCTAAATCTTGGTGACTTAAATCAGCTTTTCCAATACCTAAATCTTCTAGCTCACTCACGTGTGCTTTGTCAATATCTATATCTTGCTCATGCAAATCAGCCTTTTCAAGATCTAAATGCTCTTGCTCACTCAAATCAGCCTTTTCAAGATCAAAATCTTCTTGTTCACTCTTAGACGTCTGTCCTGTTTCTTCTTTCTGCATTCTCTGTGTCTTAGCTTGAAGAAGTTTCTCATTTTCTAACAGAAATATATCATTCTGTTGTAAGCATTCACAACACTGCTTCACATTTTCCCACTGTCTTTGTAGTCTTTTTTTCTCCTTCTCTAGATACTCCTCCCTTTCAATCAGTGAGGCCTTTTCAGTCCTAAAATCATTCTGAGCTTGTATAAGATTCTCCCATTCATTCTCAAATCTCCTCTCTTCACCCTGAGGGCACAGTTTTCCTGTGTTGTTCATAACATTGCTTTCATCTTCTGGTAAATGTCCTTTTCTCTTTCTCAGGTCATCTTGAACTTCATTCAGGCTTTCCCATTTCTCTTTGAGACTTTCTTTTTCTCCCCAAAGACCTTCCTTCTCCCCTTGAAGCATTACTTTCTCTCTTTGAAGTGCTTCTTTCTCTTCCTGAAACCTTTCCTTTTCCCTTTGAAATAGTGCCTTCTCATTAAAAAATATTTCTTTCTCCAGTTGAAGTTTCTCTTCCTCAACTTGTAGTATATGCAGTCTTTCTATCTTAAGGTGGACATGTTCTTCTTGTACTTTCAGCTCTTCTTGTTCTCTTCTCAAATCTTCTTCCTGCTCTTTCAAATTGTCCATGTTCAGCTGCAGTCCTCTCTTTTCCTCAAAGATTTGTAAATCTTCACTTCCTGTTTGAAACTTCCCTTCCCTCTCATGTTCTATCTGAGACATCTCTTGAGCATGTTCTACATTTTTCCATTTCTCGTGAAAAATCTCTCTCTCTACCTCAGCTCCCTGTCCCTTCTCATGAACAGATAAGCCAACAACCTCAGAACCGTCCTTTAGTTCACTGTACAAAGTAGCATCTCCCCCACTAACTTCTGTTACAATTCCAGATTCGTCTTCAGTCTGTGATGTGTTGTCTAAATGAAGTCCTTTCTTCTCCACTACATCTTCCTGTCCACACAAAACACTTCTTTCTGCTTTTGACTCTTCAAGATCTAATTCTTCTTTTTCTATTTTCAAAGCATTCTGGGCTTGTCTAAGGATATGCCATTCTGTGTTAAGTGTTGCTTGATCTGTCTTCAGTTGCTGTTCTTTCCCAAGAGCTTCAGCTTTTCCATTCTCCATAGCTTCTGTTGCTTGTTTCAAAATCCCCTGCTCTCTTCTCAGTTGTTCCCACTCCTCTAGCAGTTTATCCTCATCTTTAAACACAGACAACTGTTTGTTTCTATTTTCAACACTTTCTTTAACATTGTCATACCCTACTTTATTCTGGCTTTTTAATTCTTGCTGTCTGAAAGCTTCTTGCTCCTTCAAGAAATCCTTCTGGGCCTCTCTCAAATTTTCTAGCTCCCTCTGAAACCTATTTTTCTCCTCCTCAAAGTGCTCTTTATCCTCCTCCAGCATGCACAGTCTTTCAATTTTTCTCTCTACATTTTCCTCTTGCCTAGAAAGTTCTGCTTGGTATCTTTCTAATTTTTCCCATTCTTTTTGTAAAATGACTTTCTGTCTTTCCAGATCAGCGTTTTCTTCAGCCCCCTTTTCCGGACTGTTGTCAGCATGCAACAGCACCACCACATCTCTAACTGTGTTGAAAGTAGTTCTTTCTGGTGCTGTCAGTACTTGTGTTCCTTCTATTCTCTCGTCACACTGAGCTTTTCTCAATGTCTTCATCTCTTCTTTAAGTCTTTCATTCTCTTCCTCGAGCATAAAACATCTGTCTAGTGTCCTTTCAACAACTGTCTCCTGCTCTTCTACTTGCACCTCCCTGACTTTCAGCTCACTCTGTGCCTTTCTCAGAATGTTCAATTCTTCTTGAAGTTTTCCCTTCTCAGATAAGCCATCACTTGCCAACTGACACCCTGCATTGCCTTCAGCATATTCTTTGTATTTATGCCAATGGGAATTTTCCATTTCTGATTCAAGAGCATTTTTTCTTCTATTTAACTCATCCACCGACTCTTTCAGACATTCAAGTTCCTTTAGAAGACTTTCTCTTTCTTGCTGTAGCACACTTTTCTCAATGTCACTTGCTATCTCCTTCTCTTTCTCACTAACGGTCCACTTGTCAATGAGGTCATTCTGAGTTCTTTGCAGCTTTTTCAGTTCTTCCTGCAGTCTTCCCTGAATTTCTAACTTTTCATGCTCATCAGCTTCTCTCTTTAATATGAATTCTTTCTGGGCATGTTTCAGCTTTTCCCACTCTTGCTGAAGTTTGACTTCCCTCTCATTAATACTGGACAAACATGCTTCATTCTGGTTGTTTTCTTCTCCACCAATCATATCAAAGTCTCCTCCAGACTTTTCCAGAAGAGAAGCATCATTTTCTCTCTTCGGGTCACTAGCTGTTTTCACCCTTACCCAAAGCCGCTCATTTCCTTCCTGTACTGCATGCAACTTTTCATTTACACTTTCTCTTACCTTACTAAATTCTTCCTTTTCTTTCCTCAGGTCATCGTGTGCTTTTTCCAGATCATTCCACTCTCCGTGAATTCTGTCTCTCTCTTTGCAAAGTCTGTCTTTTTCTACCTCTATCATGCATAATTTATTTTCAACACTCTTGGCTTGTTCATTCAACTCTTCTTTAAACTTGCCCACCTGCTCCCATTCTTTCAACAACTCCCCATTCTGTTTCTCCAGCATTGTATCCTGGTCTCTCCTAAGTGTCTCAAGATGGTCAACGCTGGTCATTTCCAACAATCCTTTCTCCTCACGTAACATTTCTAGCATGTTCCGCTCCCATTCAAACTTCTCCAATTTTTCTTTCCACCTCCTGTTCTCATCTTCATACCTCAATATCAAATCTTCCTCTGTGGTTTTCAGCCTGTGTATTTCTTCTTCATCATTTCTGATTCTATCATGAAGCCCAACAATAGTTCTTTCAAACTCTTCCCTCACTATGTCTTGTTGGGAAACTCTCTCATTTAACAGTTCTAGACTAGCTTTCAGACTTTCTACTTCTTCCTTATACAGAACAATCTCAGACTTCATGTTTCCATTCTCCTCATAGATATTTTCAATGTCCTCATCCAGTGGCTCTTTTCCTCTCCTTCTCAGCACCTTCTCAGTTTCAAAACCTTCCTGGTCCTCATCTTCCTCCTCCTGAAAAGATGGATTCTGAAACTCAGGACCAAGGCTTTCATTTGGCTGAGGAAGAAAATTAGAAGTTACTAATATTGCTGATTGGTCAGGTGATGTTAAGGTAGTTCAAAAATATGAAAGCAATGGTGCTAGTGAAGTGAGGAGGTACAGACAAAGGAACAACAGTTCTAGTGGATCAAAGGATTGTGTGCTCTCACTTGGATCTTGATTTTTAAAAACTGATTGTCTCCCTCGGTCATTTCATATATAAATATATATATATAAATATACCCTCAGGAACGTTGCACAAGGCATATATATGAGGTTGTCCATAGGTCTATATATGAGGTTGTCTATAGGTCTATATATGAGGTTGTCCATAGGTCTAGAGACCTCATAATTTAAAACAAATTGCCACAGAAACCACGGCTACAAGACCATGTGATTGCTTGGTGCAGGCTTCCTGCAAGGGAACCAGATGCAGTGGTGGCTCCATGCTCCGCAAAGAGTGCGTAGGAAAACGATGACGACAATTATAAAAATAAATAATTAATTTATATGAAACAAACATTGCAATAAAGGCAATTAACTACCATCTCATTATATAATGTTACATTAATCTTTAGCTGAACATGAAATCTGGCCTGTTCAACATGACTTCTTACTTAGTCGTTCCTCTTCTACCGTGAGGTGTAGAGGTTTGGAAGAGAGAGCGCCATACTATCCTATCGGCTGTCATCCTCCCGGCCTGGTTCCATTCTAGTCCTCGGTCCTATTGAGATTGTCTAATGTTGACCTCCCAGAGGATTCTGGGTCATCCTGGAGGTCTAGATCCCTGGCTCTTAGTTTCCAATACTTGACGTGGTAGCTGATCTTCTCCAATTCTGCAGATATGGCCAAACCATCTTAGTTGGGACTCATGACTTCTTAACGAGCAGCAATTTTCACTGTCTCTTGTAACGTCCATTTATTGGCCATTTTAGACTTTCTTTCTGGGAATAAGAACTGAAAAAAAAAACTTAATAACCTAATGGCAGTTACTGCTCAATTTGTTGTTATATTTGTTTAGCGTATATCTAATTCACAACGGGCTGATCACCCGTTTGCCAGTCACTTCGATTACGGAAACAACAGCAAATGGGTTGATTTGCCGTTGCCCTAAAGACGCCACTAGGCGTGATGGGAAACAATGGCAAAGAAAACCTATCTGCTGTTGCCCTAAGACGCCACTAGGCGTAATGGCCACTGACTGCTTTGACGGTCGGTGGCTAAGGACGGAAGAAGAAGAAGAAGTATATCTAATTGACACAAGTGAGGATATAAACATTTGGAAATAAGTAGTGACTTTTCAATCCCTCTGTATACTTTGTACTGTAGCTGCTTGCTTTTGTAAAAAACTTATTATGTTGGTACATCCGAAAACTACCCAACAAACACGACACATTTAGCCTTTTCTTCTACTGTCTCCATTTTTAATCAGATCCTAAATCAAATGAAAAAAAAAAATGCAAAATTGAGAATACTAACTCTTTTAAAAATTATGAATTGTGTATTTTTTTACATTCTTGGATATTAATGTTAGAAGTTCTTTATAAACATTCTGTACTCTTCATTAAAAAAAAAGAAGAGTCCCATTTTACTCTCACGTACATGAATAGTTAGAATACAAATTTTAAATGGGATTCAAAAATATGCCGTCACACTATATGCTCAGAATTATTTTTACAACATGCTTTTTTAAACTCTCTCAGCTAAGGGAAAAACGTTGAAGCTTGAGAACTTTCACAATAAATTGTTCAATTACTCAAGTAAATTTGGTGCTAGCTTTATGAGATGGTCCTTGTTCTGGAAACTCCGGGGGTAAGAAAGATAGAGAGAGACCAAAAAACACAAGGAGATAGAAGTGAAAGAGTCAAAGAAGACATGGAAAGAACTTGAGTGGATGGCACGGGCCGGCAAGACTTGGCATATGTTTGTTGAAGGCCTACGCTCCTTGGGGAGCTTGAAGGGTCATGCATGAAGTGTCACGCTGGCAATTTAGAATGCTTTGAAAAGTTTCTTGCCGTGTGTCTCTGAGGAGACAAACATAATAAGACTATTCCTGCTCCCCTAGGCATGTCGTAACAGTCAACTAATACGAGATTATGCTGGAAGGCTGGCATCGTAATCACGCAAAATAAATTCATAACAGATACAAATGCCACACCAGCATACAAATGCTTTTTGGTGCAGGCTTCCAGCCAGGTGAAGCTGACTGTGGTGGTGGCAACATAAAGAGCAAAATGAGGGAATGAATGAAAAGTTTTTGTATCATTTCATCGTGTACAATCATTTTTATAGCAATTTAATTCACTGGTATTCACATTCATTTTAAACAGTCCACGTTTTAACAAAATGTTCTTAACTATCTTCCTAATGTAGATGCTAGAGAAGGATGGGACATACACTGAGGAAACCTGTTGATAGCATTACCAGGCAGTCCTTGTTCTGGAACCCCCAGGGTAAGAGAGGCAGAGGTAGACCAGAGAACACATGGAGAAGAGAACTGGAGACAAGACATGAAGGGGACGAAGAAGATATGGAAAGACCTTGAGCGAATGGCACGGGACAGGAAAACTTGGCATAAGTTTGTTGAAGGCCTATGCTCCTTGAGGTGCCGAAAGATGATGAAAGGATGAATCTTCTTAGTCTAGATTCAAGAAATATAGCCGCAGTCCATCGGTCATAGCATGATGCTGACCACATCACCCCTAGTGTGCCGATGGTCAAGAAAATATGGGCCTAACTCCATTTTCCCAATATGCCTCAACTGGGATTGTAACGGGATCCATCGGTCATGGAATGAAACATCCTATTTAAAATCATATGGAAATTTAGATCACTTGTGCCAAGTTTTAAACTCAATGGTACACTACTGCAACAGCACATGAATGCTTTGGTACAGGCTGCCTTTATAGAAGGGTTACTTAACCCCTTTGACAGTTTGATGAAGGCTATGGACCATTTTGATTGTTTAATGAAGGCTATGGACCATTTTGATTGTTCAATGAAGGCTATGGACCATTTTGATTGTTCAGTGAAGGCTATGGACCATTTTGATTGTTCATTGAAGGCTATGGACCATTTTGATTGTTCAATGAAGGCTATGGACCATTTTGATGGTTCAATGAAGACTATGGACCATTTTGAATGTTTAATGCAGACTATGGACCATTTCGATTGTTCATTGAAGGCTATGGACCCTTTTGATTGTTTAATGCAGGCTATGGACCATTTTGATTGTTTAATGAAGGCTATGGACCCCATTTGATTTTTCAATGAAGGCTATGGACCCTTTTGATTATCCAATGAAGACTTTGGGCCCTTTCGATTGTCCAATTAAGGCTATAGACCATTTTGATTGTTCAATGAAGACTGTGGATCCCTATTTTTGAAAAAATGTACATAAAAGCATAATTTTTAATTGTGTATATCCATTCACTGTGAATCCATTCACAGACCCCTAAGGGGTCCATGGTCCACAGATTAAGAAACCCTGCTGTAAGGCAACCAGCTGCAGAGTAACCTCATGCTCCATACGGAGCAAAAAGGGATATAAATGATACATAATTCATATATTATTACATAACACATTGCTGCAGAGAATCAAGGAAGCATAAAGACAAGCCAGGTATACAACCTTAAATTCCTTTCGACAGGTCACAAATAGCCCACGTTTCAGTTGTAACTTCCTGGTCAGTTCTGCAACCTCAGCTTCATATTTCTTTATCTTGGCTTGGTATTTCTGAATTTGGGGGGAGATGTTTGAAAAAAAGAAAGAAGAGACGAGCATTAATTAATAGTAATGTATACTTTCTAAGTACCTTCGGCAAAGTAAGCACTGTGCACATAAGTCTTCAGTGGAAATGATGATAACTACTTATCTATGCAATAGGTATACAATTCTTATCTATGCAGTTCATTTATAATGCTTATCTAGGTATATTTATACAATTTTTATCTACGCAACACATATGAAATCCTTATCTATGTAGCATTTATACTTCTTCTTCTTCTTCTTGCGATCGCATCTTTGATGATTACACCGTCAGACGAGTTCTCATGATGAATTCGACTGTTGTTTGAAGTTCCTCTTGTCGTAGATTTTAGATAGGAGTATTAAGACTAGGGTTGATCCCTTCAGAATAGGTTGGAATGAGTGATAGTCACAGTGAGAGCTGGTGAAAAAAAAACCACAATAGAATTTCCCACACGTGAGATGATAGAATGTGATAAAGAAGCTGTCTTTGAGAATCGAGATAATCTTCTCTCTCTCACCTATCTTCTACGACCGCTTTTAAAGGCGTCAGACAGTCTACACACAGATATATATATATTAATATATCTCTATCTACTCACGGGCACGCACATATACGTGACGACAGATAAACACATAGACGTGGGAATCTATCACCATGAATTTATATGTATTTGAACGAGCTGACCAACGCACTGATTTAGTTCAAGAGAGAGATTTTTATTATTATCATCAAAAAAAAATCTTCTCACAACACCAAAAATACATCAAGGAAAAAACATATACAAATAGTCATAAAATTTAAGAAAAAAATGCTACAAGGTTGATATCCCCGTTATGATCTTAGCTCTAGGTTTAGCCCACAGCCCCGTTAAGAGAACAGATGATGGCCCAAAGAGTTATAGATACGTAGGGTTTAGGCTAAGAGTTTTTCTTCTTTTCTCGTAAATGTATGCACAGAGTTGAATAATCTGATTTAGCCTAAGAAGTAAAGAAACTCTAGCAAATAGTAAAAAATTCTGCAGGTTAAACAAAAAGAATTAAGACAGTAAATGGGTGACAATCTATAACTGTAAAATAACACTCTGATCTGCGTACACTCATTCATTCAGCCATGGCCATGCAGTTATACTCACAACTTTGCTCGCTGCCTCTGGGAACATACTCAATTCTAGGACCTTCATACATACCCGAAAATGCAGTCCTTGACCAAGAAATCCCCAGTTCCAAAAGACGTACTAAACTCTCAGGGAACGATTCCTTGGGTGTTCTAATTTTTCGAATGTCTGATTAAGTCACATAAAATATTGTCCAGGCACGAAAGTTAGCAGAGCACAATGTCATTAGCTTTGGTTTCTAGAATTTAAGGAATGTCGGATCGGTGTCTACTTTCAGGAAGTTACTATATTTGGTCGCCACAGTACTAGTCAAAACTCTGTCGGAATGTTTCTGATCTTTGCTTGCCACAACGGGCTGAATTGTACTGAAGTGTTATTCTGGAAGAATTAATTCTGGCGCGAAGGCCTCTTACTTCATTTAACTGTTACAGTTCAGGTAATGAAAGTGATTTGTTTCTTCCCAAATAATGTTCACGTACTAGAACGCTGGTAAAGTTTGGTACCACCGTTTCACTATATAAAAGAAAGAACACATATCAAATAATTTTACAATATGTACCCACTATAACTTACATTATTAAACCGCAAGTGTACTGCTTGACTTATCATTTAAATTTCCCGTAAAGTAAGTTATATCTTAAAAAAAAATCATCAAACCCCATGAATTTAGGAACACGTGCGTGTTCCGTCAACATCTCATGAGGTTTCTAGCATTTGTAAGTTAGCTTAGAAAAATATGATCTCGTCTGATTTCTTAGCAGTAAAATTTAACTTCATTATAGCTACATTATTGTTTAGTAAGCTAAGATATAATTTATTCTGCTATCCACTGAAACACGTCACTAGAAAATAATACAGACTATATAAATTTGGCACTCTGCGCAAAATCTAACTAGTGAAATATGAAATAAGCGACTTAACACTTTATCATTTCACAAAATACTAGATATAATATATATTACCTCACACAGAACTACAGGTAGTCGCACAACTTAAGAATTATATGCTGAATATTTAAGGAAGTCTAGAAGTTCGACAAATTGCCGAAACAAACTGAGAAACTTCGCTAACAGCTATTCTGTTTCGAACAACCTGTCTACTGCGAATATAGGAGCGAGAATGAAATTAAAGTTTCAAACTCGGGCCAATATCTTAAAATCAGACAAAGGGCCCAAACTTATTTCGCCAAGCGAAATTATCTCCCCTACTCCCAACATTTACGTCAGCTTAACGCGTGACGTAACTGCCACCAGTGACCGAGAAATGCGCGTGACAGTTGCAAATCTCAGACAACCGTCTACAACTGCGTCGTACAGATGCCGGGTTTGACACCTTAAGCTAGTGACAGGTGAACAAAATGGTAGACCAAAAGTCTGCTCTATGTCCAGCGAAACGAATTTCTCACACCTCAGGCCCAGAAATCTGGTCGGGCCGCGCTCTGACGGGCGGATACTGCAGACGTATGTCTGGCGAGAACCGTATCTTCACAGCTATCTGCGTGACTGACATCTGATGCAATAAGGTTACTAGTCAGTATGAGAAAGAAAAACGATGATGGGAAAGAAATATATTTTTCGCAACGAATGATGCGAAAAAATACAGGAAAAAAACAAGTACGGAAAAGTAATAAAATGAAAGGATTAGGGTGAGAGAATAGGAAGAAGATGTAGGTAATTTAATGATATAAAGACCCACGTGACAGGACGTCCCCCCTTAAGATATGGAAGCACTCCATGTCTACGTTATGGAATTAAATTTCCTATAACCGTAGCTTCGGGGTGTCTGTCTTCTTCCCTCCCGTCTTCCCCCTCCCTCTCTCTCCAATTCCTACTCAAGTCTACTCCCAAAGTTTCCTTTCTCTGGAATGTTTCCCATGCGCGCTTGAAAGAGCGTCGCCGCTTCTGACATTTTTGAAAGATTTCCTGTGATAGCGGTGGAATATCCCTGCCACTATCGTCATCTTCGTCAGTTTTGGCGATCGTCAGGAGATGGTCGGAGGTTGGCACTGGTCTTTCCAAGTATCTCTTTAAGAGATTTAAATGGAAAACCTTCTCCTTTCCTTGAATAGAGATCTGGTAGTTAGCCTTAGAAATCTTTTTCAGGACGGTAAACGGCCCTTGCCATCCGATCTTCAGTTGGTTGTTCTCGGTAGGGAGTAACACCAAAACTTTCTCTCCTGCTTCCAGTTCTCTCTCTTTCGCGACTTTCCTGTATCGGTTAGCGTGCTTGGTGCGTGCTCGCTTAAAGTTAGTCGTTGCTAGGTCCCACCCTAGTTTCAACCGTTCCTTTAAAACCGACACATATTTACTGGCTGAGACAACTGTCTCATCAGCCTTCTCGTCTGTCAGAGACTGAAGTAAGGCTTCAAGCGGGCCCTTAATGGGTCTGCCGAATAAGAGTGTAGCTGGCGGAAATCCTGTGGAAGTATGAGGAGATTCTCTGTAGCCAAATAATGCTGCAGGAATACAGAGATCCCAATCTTCAGGTTTCACTTGTGCCAGCTTACTTAGCATCATGGTGAGGTTTCCATTAGCACGTTCCACGAGCCCATTTCCGGCCGGAGTATATGGCTTAGTGTGGATGTGCTGGGTCCTCAAGATCTTAACGATCTCATCCATCAACAGGTTTCGGTATGGAGATCCATTATCCGTCAACACTTGCTGAGGGAATCCCAACCGAGTGAAAATCTGCACGAGGGCTTCTGCGACATGCTTGGCATCTGCGCATGTTAGCGGGATAGCTTCTGCCCATAAAGTGCATGTATCGACTAAGGTCAGGATGAACCTGTTCCTTCTTTTAGTCCTTTCGAAAGGCCCTAAAATGTCGATCACAACCCGTTCGAATGGTGTTCCCATTATTGGCATTTCACCCATGTGGACTGGGGGTGTCCGTTGCTTGGGTGGTATACGTTGGCACTGGGCACAGGATTTGACGTACCTGATAATATCAGTGTTTACTCCTGGCCACCAATAATGAGTGGTTATACGTTGGTTTGTGGCGTTCTGTCCCATATGTCCGCTGAAGGGAAGAGAGTGCCCCATTTCTAGGATTTGGCTTCTGTACTGTTTCGGTACTAGGAGCTGGTTGTAACCTTGGTCAGGCTTGCCCGTTCTCCGATAAAGTACGCCATCCTCAGAAAAAATGTCCCCGTGCTGTTTGGGTTCCTTAGCAATGGGCAGTTTCCTAAAGCAGGGTGCCAAGGTAGGGTCCTTGTATTGCGCTTCTTTAAGTTCCATGGGTAACAAATTAGGCGCAGGCTCCCGTTCCTTCTTGGTTTGCCCTCTTGTAGTTACTGCTGCCACAATCGGCTCTTCCGGTTTCCCAATACACACGTATCTCCCGCCAAGTATGACTGGGTAGATGGGATCATCCATAACAGCCGCTTTGATCACACCTCTGACAAAGTCAGAGTGTATCTCCACCAATGCGATGGGAAGCGCTGTAGGTGCATCACTCTTACGAACTCCACAAAGTTTGACGGTCTCTCCTGTCTCTTGACCGGGTTTAACCAGCTTTCTGGCAACAATGCAATCGTAAGAAAGCCCCGTGTCAAATAAGCAAGAAGTTTGAGAACCGTTCAAAGTAACAGTACCTCGCGTTGAGGGTCTATCCCCAACAGGTTGAGAATCACTGTCAACAATTCCGCCTTGCGAGACTGTCAATAAGCATCCGATGCGTTTCGGCTCGGTGTGCTCGGTCTGATCATATGTCCCGTGCTCAGGGGTTCTCCCTTTGCCACCTTGTCCTTTCTGGCTACGCTGCCATGTAGGGCGGTCGGGTTGATCAGACTGTTTGGGGTGGTTGGGGTACTTGTTCTTGTAGAACTTGGATTTTTCAGGAGGGGGGTTTTGAGGTCCAGTTTCTCTGTGGTTATCTAGGTTAGAAGCCTGAGAAGATTGCTCAAGGTTATGTTTTCGAAAATGCTCCTCTGTCGGTTTCCGCTTTGTGGCCGGTAGTTCAGCCAGCGCATTGTGATAACGCTCAGACTTTTCCAAAATGTCTTCAAGTTTTTCTGCCCCCTGCTCAGCGAGAAATCTCCGGGTATCTGCAGACAATGTGTTCTTTATTTGTTCTGTTAAAACAAATTCCTCAAGACCTTCATAGGTAGAGGGGAGCTGTGAGAGCTCTAGGCACTTTTTCAGATAACCCTTCAAACGAGACGAGAACTGCTGAAAAGTTTCAGAATTCTCTTTCCGGCTGTTGCGAAACAGTTGCAAAAATTTGCGAGCGTTCATTTCAAAGCGCTCCAGTAACGCTTTCTTCAACAGATCATAGTTGTCTTGTTGGCTGCTTTCCAGTTTGGCGTAAACATCATACGCAGAACTTTTCAAAGCCTGGGAAAGCTTCATGTTCCAACGCGACCTCTCTAAACCGTACAGAGTTGCAATTTTCTCAAATTTTTCTAGCCAAGTGTCAATCTTCTCATTTGGACAAGGGAAAGATTCTAGTGGAAAAGACATAGCAGTGAGATGAGTAGATTGAGTGTTAGAAGGATCAGTTAAGGAAGAATGAGGAGAAGACTCTCCATTGCTGGAGGTAGAGGCAGCACCACGACTTTGAAGTTCAAGAGCTTTAAGAGCCAACTCATGTTGTCTCTCCTCCCTCTCCTTCTCATGCTGTCTCTCCTCCCTTTCCTTCTCATGCTGTCTCTCCTTCTCTTTTTCTCTCTCCCTGCGGATTTCCATTTCCTCATCCATCTTCCTCTGCTGTAATAGCCGGTCTTCCGCTTCTTTCTTCTCCGCGTCATATCTCTCAAGTTCGTCTCTGACAAATGCTTTCGCTTCTTCTCCTTCCAGTCCCTCCTCTCTAGCTTCGTCACTGAGGAGTTGTCTAAGCTTTGCCCTCTCGGCCATATTATGTCAGTGACTGAGACTAGTGGAGAACGAAAATAGGAAAAAGGATACACTGGTTCCTACCACTTACGAGAAAAAAAAATTACCAAAAATCAAAAGATGATATCCTTAACCCTGGGATACCTCCTCCAAATTAAAATCTAACTATCGCTGCTATTATCGGCAATAAAGCACTTAATGCAAAACACGACTACGCCAACTAAATGGTAGTTAAGATTACTTCTGAAAAATAAGTTGCTACAGTGGAAAAGCAAAATAATTATTGCAAAAATTAAAGAGAAAAATAATCCCTTAATTATAAAGTCCACTATCAAGTTCACCCCTGAAGACAGTTAGGGTAAGGGAGGCAATTAATCTGGACAAATAGTCCGAAACGCACTCCTTAGCTTTTGCTCAAACACCTACTTCTTCAAAACCCAGTGAATGTTATACACTCACTACTTTACCAGCGTTTAGTATTACAAAATCAGTAATAACATATATTCCGACAATCAACCTGTAACTGAAATGTATATTATTTCTAAATGCTGTGGAAAAAAAAACTATCAGTTTGTGTGGTCAGCACGCCCGAAAACAGATCGTTAGTCTAGGGGATAAATTATTTTTAAAAGATACAAAACTCACAAGACATCACACTCTTACTCTATTTCAGAATAAAGAATCTTAAATACAAAATCCAGATAGACGAGTCCACGTTTTTCGTACTCGTCTTCCTATTCTAAGTTCAAAGACCGGAAACGAGCAACATTTGTCGTATCGCCTTAGGATTTTGGGTTCAATTCCCGGTAACGAGCGACCATTTGTCGTAGATTTTAGATAGGAGTATTAAGACTAGGGTTGGTCCCTTCAGAATAGGTTGGAATGAGTGATAGTCACAGTGAGAGCTGGTGAAAAAAAAAAAACCACAATAGAATTTCCCACACGTGAGATGATAGAATGTGATAAAGAAGCTGTCTTTGAGAATCGAGATAATCTTCTCTCTCTCACCTATCTTCTACGACCGCTTTTAAAGGCGTCAGACAGTCTACACACAGATATATATATATTAATATATCTCTATCTACTCACGGGCACGCACATACACGTGACGACAGGTAAACACACAGACGTGGGAATCTATCACAATGAATTTATATGTATTTGAACGAGCTGACCAACGCACTGATTTAGTTCAAGAGAGAGATTTTTATTATTATCATCAAAAAAAAATCTTCTCACAACACCAAAAATACATCAAGGAAAAAACATATACAAATAGTCATAAAATTTAAGAAAAAAATGCTACAAGGATGATATCCCCGTTATGATCTTAGCTCTAGGTTTAGCCCACAGCCCCGTTAAGAGAACAGATGATGGCCCAAAGAGTTATAGATACGTAGGGTTTAGGCTAAGAGTTTTTCTTCTTTTCTCGTAAATGTATGCACAGAGTTGAATAATCTGATTTAGCCTAAGAAGTAAAGAAACTCTAGCAAATAGTAAAAAATTCTGCAGGTTAAACAAAAAGAATTAAGACAGTAAATGGGTGACAATCTATAACTGTAAAATAACACTCTGATCTGCGTACACTCATTCATTCAGCCATGGCCATGCAGTTATACTCACAACTTTGCTCGCTGCCTCTGGGAACATACTCAATTCTAGGACCTTCATACATACCCGAAAATGCAGTCCTTGACCAAGAAATCCCCAGTTCCAAAAGACGTACTAAACTCTCAGGGAACGATTCCTTGGGTGTTCTAATTTTTCGAATGTCTGATTAAGTCACATAAAATATTGTCCAGGCACGAAAGTTAGCAGAGCACAATGTCATTAGCTTTGGTTTCTAGAATTTAAGGAATGTCGGATCGGTGTCTACTTTCAGGAAGTTACTATATTTGGTCGCCACAGTACTAGTCAAAACTCTGTCGGAATGTTTCTGATCTTTGCTTGCCACAACGGGCTGAATTGTACTGAAGTGTTATTCTGGAAGAATTAATTCTGGCACGAAGGCCTCTTACTTCATTTAACTGTTACAGTTCAGGTAATGAAAGTGATTTGTTTCTTCCCAAATAATGTTCACGTACTAGAACGCTGGTAAAGTTTGGTACCACCGTTTCACTATATAAAAGAAAGAACACATATCAAATAATTTTACAATATGTACCCACTATAACTTACATTATTAAACCGCAAGTGTACTGCTTGACTTATCATTTAAATTTCCCGTAAAGTAAGTTATATCTTAAAAAAAAATCATCAATCCCCATGAATTTAGGAACACGTGCGTGTTCCGTCAACATCTCATGAGGTTTCTAGCATTTGTAAGTTAGCTTAGAAAAATATGATCTCGTCTGATTTCTTAGCAGTAAAATTTAACTTCATTATAGCTACATTATTGTTTAGTAAGCTAAGATATAATTTATTCTGCTATCCACTGAAACACGTCACTAGAAAATAATACAGACCATATAAATTTGGCACTCTGCGCAAAATCTAACTAGTGAAATATGAAATAAGCGACTTAACACTTTATCATTTCACAAAATACTAGATATAATATATATTACCTCACACAGAACTACAGGTAGTCGCACAACTTAAGAATTATATGCTGAATATTTAAGGAAGTCTAGAAGTTCGACAAATTGCCGAAACAAACTGAGAAACTTCGCTAACAGCTATTCTGTTTCGAACAACCTGTCTACTGCGAATATAGGAGCGAGAATGAAATTAAAGTTTCAAACTCGGGCCAATATCTTAAAATCAGACAAAGGGCCCAAACTTATTTCGCCAAGCGAAATTATCTCCCCTACTCCCAACATTTACGTCAGCTTAACGCGTGACGTAACTGCCACCAGTGACCGAGAAATGCGCGTGACAGTTGCAAATCTCAGACAACCGTCTACAACTGCGTCGTACAGATGCCGGGTTTGACACCTTAAGCTAGTGACAGGTGAACAAAATGGTAGACCAAAAGTCTGCTCTATGTCCAGCGAAACGAATTTCTCACACCTCAGGCCCAGAATCTGGTCGGGCCGCGCTCTGACCGGGGGAAACTGCAGACGTATGTCTGGCGAGAACCGTATCTTCACAGCTATCTGCGCGACTGACATCTGATGCAATAAGGTTACTAGTCAGTATGAGAAAGAAAAACGATGATGGGAAAGAAACATATTTTTCGCAACGAATGATGCGAAAAAATACAGGAAAAAAACAAGTACGGAAAAGTAATAAAATGAAAGGATTAGGGTGAGAGAATAGGAAGAAGATGTAGGTAATTTAATGATATAAAGACCCACGTGACACCTCTTTAACTCCATATAGCTTTGAGTTTAGTGTTGAGTCATTGGGCCAGTATATCTTTCTTAACTGGTCATACAGAGGACAGTCCTGTAGAACATGCTCAGCCGTTTGTTCGTTTAATCCACATGTGCACAGTGGTGAAGCAGATAATCGTAGCTTGTGCATGTGTTTATTCAGTTTGTTATGCCCTGTCCTGAGTCGAAAAAATAGTTATCTGTCCCTGCCGGTCGAGAGTGTGATAGTCGTCTTTGGGTTGGTTCTGTTCTCTTCTGATAGTCTGGATAGCTCTCTTTTTCTCAAAGTATGTGACTTCATTATCTTCTTGTTCACATTCTCCTCCCTTTTTTGCAAGTTTATCTGCCTTTTCATTTCCGGGTACACCACAATGAGATGGTACCCACTGAAGTATGGTTCTCTTTTTGGCAGCTACCTTGTTTAGTTCATTTCTCAGATGCGGGAGTTTACCACCCTTGAGAGCTTGCAGGACAGACAGTGCATCTGTGAGGATGACTACCTGGTGGCAGTCAGAGTTGGTGTTATAAATCATATTTGCAGCTTGCTCTAGAGCTTGAACCTCAGCTGTATAGTTGAAACAGAATTTACCAGTGGGAATGTGCCTAGTCTCATAGTGGTTGTCAGGATATGAGATAAAGATACCGGCACCTCCATTCCTAACAGCATTAGTTGCTGATCCATCTGTATAGGCATGTATCCATGACTGATCGGGATAGCTTTCTTGGATCATACTCAATGTAGCAGTTCGTTTTTGCAGATCATTATACTCACATCCACTTGTGAGACCACTGACTGATGTATTAATTTGGAGGGCACTGCTGGCCTGCTCCCATGGTACAGGGTATAGGGTGGGCTTCAGTGGTGTTGTCTTCATGGATAGGTCTTCTTGATGCTGTCTTATAAGTCTTTTTCCCCGATGCACAAAGCTGCTACGCTTTAGACGTCCCAATGCCAGATCATCTAGTCTTGCCTTCATTGGGTGCATTGGCATACTGTTGTACTTTTCCATCTGGATCATGGTTTTTGTGTCTCTTCTATGGGACAATGTCTGTAATCCAGCAACCTTCTGCATCTCTGTTATTGGTGTAGTTTTCATGGCTCCTGTAATGAGCCTGAGAGCTTGATTTTGCACCTTGTCCAAAGACTGCAGATGTGAGTTAGCAGCTGATGACCATGCTGCTGAGCTAAACTCTAAGTGTGGTCTTATTACTCCATTATAAATCTTCTTTAGATTTCGTTCATTTGCTCCCAGTTGGTACCTGCTAATTTTCTGAGTATGCCTAGTCGTCTTCGGGCCTTTCCTTCTGCATTTTCAATATGCTTATTCCATGTAAGCCTTTGATCAAATGTCACCCCAAGATAGGTGGGGTAGCTATCTTCCTTGATCACGGTTGTCCCTAGGTGTATGTTAGCTGATTTGTCCTTGGGGGCGAGGGAGAACAGTGTTGTGGAGGTTTTGTCTGTGTTTATTGTGATAAGCCATTTCTCTGCCCATGACACTAGCATGTCTGCTGCCCGCTGCATTCTATAATTTGCTGTGGTGACATTTTCATCAGCGCACCAGAGTACTAGGTCATCTGCATATAAGACAGCTTTCACTCCTGCAGGGAGATCTTTCACCAGGTCATTGATGTAAACAAGGAAGAGTGTTGGGGAAATTACTCCTCCTTGAGGTACCCCCTGATGGAGCAACACTTTTCTGCTCTGCAGACCGTCAAGAGTGACTCTAGTTCTCCTGTTATGCAAGTATGACTGGATCCATTTCATCATGTTGCCTTGGATTCCACTTCTCCTAAGTTTTGCAATAAGGCCATCTTTCCACACCTTGTCAAAGGCCTGCTTGAAGTCGACCCAGATCGTTAGGACCTTTTTCTTCTCCTGGAAGGCATCTTCTATTGCTTGAGACAAGTAAGTAACTTGGTCTTCTATACTGTAGCATTCTCTAAATCCAGCTTGTTCCGGCACCAGGATCTGCTCAGATTCTAAATACCATTTCAATCTGTGGTTGACTATTCGCTCCATAGTCTTCCCAACACAGCTTGTGAGACTGATTGGCCGGTAACTTGCAGCCTCGGTCTTACATTTCCCTTTCTTTAGTACGGGTATTGTGATGGCTTCTCTCCATACTTGGGGTACCGTTCCTTTCAACCAGCTGTGGTTGAATATCTCAAGCAGTTTTGTCTTTGCTGCTGAGCTCAGACTTACTAGCATTTCGTTGCTGATTTTGTCTGGGCCGGGTGACTTTTGAAACTTAAGCTTGGAAATAGCCTTCTGTAGTTCTCCTAGTGTGATGGGTTCCCTCATTGGGGCAGGAGTATCTGTCTGTCCCATGGTTGCCAGTATTTCTTTTCTTATCTCTCTCTGATGGTCTATGTTAATGGGTAAGTTGCTTTCTGAACTGTATCTTCTAGCAAACAAGTCTGCAGCTTGTTTTCCTCTGAAAAGTTTGCCACCTTCATCCAATGTGATAGTCTGCCTTGGTAAGGAACGCTCTTCATTTAGAGACTTGACTAATCTCCAAAGTTTCCTGCTGTATTTCTCAAGGTTCAGCGATGCCGTTTTAGTTCTCCAGCTTTTCCGTTTTTCTTCTAGCTTTGTTCTCTGAAACTCTGCTACAGCCTTTTTCCATTTGTTGTGAGTTTCAAGTGAAGGCTGAGACTCTGCGTCCTTTCTAGCCCTGTCCATAGCTTCCTGACGTTCTTGGAGTGTGCTGGACCAGTATGGTATGTAGTTACGCCGGCATCCTTTGGGAATGGTTTCTTTTGCAGCTTGTAGTATGCATCTGTTGAAGTCTTTTACCACTTCATTAATGTCTCTGTTCTGTACCTTGAGGGTAGACAGCAGCGTGTTCACCTGATGCCTGAATAAACCCCAGTTGGCTTTTTTGTAGTTCCATCTTGTAATGGCTGGGTCTGTACTGAGAGTTGCACTCTGGACAGTAAGAAAGATTGGGCGATGGTCGCTTCCCCCTAGTTGGTCTCCTACTTCTCTACTAATAGATCCAGCTATATCTGGTGTGGAGAAGGCAAGATCTGGTGTTGAAGTTGTGTGCCATCCTCTGGAGTAGAAGGTAGGAGTATCTGTGGCATTATTGACTAGGATTAGGGAGTGATCATCTTGCCAAGTTTCAACCTCTTCACCTCTGTGATCCAGATGGTTATAGCCCCAGCTCTGGGAGTGGCTATTAAAGTCTCCAACTGCTATAAAGTTGGTGGCTGGTACCTGTATAGAGCTGAGACTCAGGGGTTTGTTGTTCGGACAGTAATAGTTCAGGAGTTCTATTTCCATCTTGTCTACCTTTATCTGCAACAGCTGATATTCTGCTCCATCCATGAAGGTTTTCCTTTCGTGTGCAGGAATGTTATTCCTTACAAGAGTAAGTACTCCTCCTTTTCGTCTATCTTTTCTGTTGGATCTGAAGCATTGATATCCCCTTATTTTAAAGGTTTGATCTGCTTTCAAGTGAGTCTCTTGGATACAGCAAACACTGACTTGCTTCTCATACAAGATGTTTTCCAGCTCTGTCTTTTTGCTGTATCCAGCCTGCTTGCTGTTCACTCCCTCTGCATTCCAGTGCATCATGACAAGTGGCACTCTGGGTTTCTCTTTTTCTGTTTTGTTTTGGTCAGTAGTTCTCCTCCGCCGTCTGCTGACTCCACAAGACGGTCTAGAGGGTCCTCTAGTAGCTGAGGGTGGGCTCTGTCGAGGCTAAGAGCCCGGCACTGCACCTGCCTGGTGGAGCTCCACAGGGCGAGCACCAGTACGAGATTTATTTGACGGTGTACTCTCCATAGAAAAAAAAAAAAAAAAAGCGAGTTGCGTGATACTGTGGTTTCCGGTGCGCCTTCTGGCCCAGTATCTACGACTTTAGCACCTGTTCAACGGGAGAGTGGGCTCATCCCTAATCTGTTTATGTTCCCAGTAGTAGACTATTCGCAAGCAGCCTGGGGGTGTCACTGCTCTGCGCGGACCTTGTTTACCGAGGCGGCGTCCGAGCTCGTATGGTGAAAATATGGTTGCATTATCTTCAAAAATAGACCTGTCTTTCCCGTGGCTTTTCTGCCATCCTGCAACTTTGAGTTAGGGAGTTCTGAGCTCCAGTCTCTTTCCCAAGCATTTTATCCTGGCCTGGCACGCATACAGAGGACCCCACTTCTGGTTCTAAGTTAGCAGTTGGGGATAGATGGGGTGGCACACTGTGCATTCCCCGTCATCCAGGGGGCTCTCCAACTATGCAGAGCTTGCACAATGCTGTGCTCTGGTTCTGGGCTCTCCCAAGGAATCCTCACATCCTGCACAGAGCCACTTCCAGATACCTACCACCTGCCATTCCTCCACTGTAGAATCTCCTGCATGCGGCCATCCAGTCATGGGCCAGTATTAAGTCTGGTGCCATGTGATCCCCCCAAGCCTAGTGTGAAATGCTGGTTCTCAACATGCTGCAACACAGGGGGGATTGTGATGCTCAGCCATCTCTCTCAACTCTGCACCGATAAGTGACATCGGGGACTTAACTGTGCCTCAGTACTGGGAGGCTCCGTTTCCGGGTACACCACACACAGCCAATTGAGGGACGGTCGTTGTGGGCGTGTCTTCAGTAGGGAAGTTGTGGAGTCTTCCTGTCCATGTTCTTGCACATCCTAACACTGCCCGCAAGACATCGGAGGTTTGGAGAGTGGCCTTCTCTGCTTTTTTGAGTCGGGGTGGGCTCCCCGAGCAAGTCTTGATGGGGATCGGGATGTGTCCACACGCCAGTGGGCCCAGCATCGGCCGCATCTGATGGAGGACTTGCTCTGCCAGGTTTGAGTTAGTAAATTCCAACTTTGTCATCTTCATGGCATTGTGATGCTGGGGTGCCTGTGGATTTCCTACCACCCCGAGTAGAAGCCAGAAGTGTACTGTGTCAGCTCTGGGGGGAGATAAAGGGGGTGTTTCTGCATCTCCTTGAGATACGTAGCCAAGGTAGGGCTCACAGTGCTCATTGCCGGCCACCAAATTGCCTGCTGGTTATGCCGAGTTCTCCGAGGCTCTAGGCATGTGACCAAGAGTTGAAGGCAATAGGATCGTCACGTCCTGAGTCTCTGTGCCTGTACGATGGGTTCCGATCTTCAGGAAGCAGTCCACACTCGTTCCCACTCCTAAGACTTGTTCAGTATCCATCTGGCTCCTTCCCACCCACAGAGGGTGTGTATGGTGTAGTGCACCGGTTTTATTATCGAGGTTTGCTCCTCTAGATCCGTTGTGTTTAGCCTGAGGATTCGCACCCTCAGTTACCAGGACTACCTCGAGGAGGGTGTGGCTCTTCACCAGGCACAACGATCTTGGGGTATGAGAGGTTTTGCTAGGCCAAGAGACTGACACCGCAATGGTCGCTCCCTTCATGAACAAGAATTCACTAGGCCTAGGGTGAAGCAAGGGGGGAAACCCACTACCCACAACAC
This sequence comes from Oreohelix idahoensis, assembly GCA_024509875.1. Taxonomy (NCBI): domain Eukaryota; kingdom Metazoa; phylum Mollusca; class Gastropoda; order Stylommatophora; family Oreohelicidae; genus Oreohelix; species Oreohelix idahoensis. The sequence goes on along the minus strand of JAMPIV010011258.1, from coordinate 258,411 downwards.
CAACACATCATACCCCCTGTCTGTAAAAGACTTTGCCCCTAGCATTTATACAATCCTTATGTATGCAATACATATACTATTCTTATCTATACAATATACATACAATAAGTGCAATACTACACTTACAAAATGTTAATGCTGTTTTGAAGTAGGGACCAAAAAAAATACAAACCAGCAAATAATCACACCAAACACAGCATGAAACATAAACAGGTGCTTCAGAAGGAGCCAGCCTGATAACTGAGTGACAGGAAAGTCAGAGCTGATATGACCTGGTAAGTCAGGCCATGGTTGTCTGTCTTCAGTGCCATGTATACAAGGGAAAGAAAATTCTAGGTAAATGAACCCTAGCCTTCACCAACCTAAACAACATCTGGTAATCCTCCCAGTATAGTACAAAACACTAAATTAAAAATGTATGAGAGCTGCGTAATTTCTGTACGGTGCAGAATGCTGGAGAGTAACAGACAAGGAAAAGTCCTAATTGTCCTCTTTCCACACAACCTGCCTAAGGAAAACTCTTCGAATTTTCTGGCCGAACACCATCACCAACCAAGAACTGCTAACTCAGAGCCACCAAGAGGACATGAGCACCATCACAGAGGGTGGGACGCTGGAATTGGGTTGGCCACATCCTCAGAAGAGACCTTGACACCATCACCAAAATTGCCATGCTATGGACTCCAGAAGGAAAGCAAAAGGAAGGACAGCCAAAAGCCACCTGGTGGAGAACAGTAGAGGTGGAGATGCTAAGCATGAACCAGAGCTGGGGCACTACACGAAGGATGGCTGTTGACCGAGCAAAGTGGAGACAGTAGTTGCTGTCCTACAAGATGCATCAGGTATGATGGTCACAGACTACTTTGTCAGTCGGCGACCAAGGACCACAGAAAGAAGAAGTGAACTCTGAAAAAAAAAAAGTTATAACCGCTAGGTGGCTTTGTGTCTACTGCAGACATCTAGTCATCTGCAAATGATTAGTTTTAAAAATATTTTTCACTTCACTATACAGCCACTAAGTTCCACTGAATAACACACAAAATTACATAACAAGACAATCACTTAGTGCTATAACTGGAGCAAAACACACACTGCCATAATGAGACAACACACACACACACAGTGCCATGGTTATTCTTTCGAGCCGTATTCCCAGATTATTGGGAATGCCCAAATGACTGCAGAATTTCCGGGACATTGGGAATAGGCAACACCCATGTGAAAACCGGGTTCCAAACTAAAAATAATCAACCAATCACATTAAATTTAAATAGTGAATGCTCTATACACATTCTGCAGTAAATGACAGCTTTCTTTAACAGTTTTTGTTATGTGTGCACAAAATTTGACAACTTCTAGCATGCAGCATCTCAATCAGGAACCAAGGACTTCAAGTGGAAAAGCCCTAGGTCTAGTCTGTGGAGAGCTGCTCAAGTAATAGAAAATATACCATTTTCAGACAATGATGAACAGACATTTGATGAAATGTGTCTTGATAGTGACTTTAAATCCGGTGACGAAGAATGTAGATCTGACAGTGATAAAGAGCAGGTTGTTTGTGACACTGTGACTGGTTGCTAGGTGGCAGGGCCCTCTATCAGCAGGTAGTGGATCCACCTTCTGGGCTGACTGGCATAGTCTTACTTGCACTAGATTATAAGTAAACCTATTACTAATAATATCCTGAAAATTTATGGATATATGTGCAGTGGTTTTCATGTAATCCTTTTTTTCTGTGAAACATGTGTTTTAAGACATTTTTGTTCAGGAACTCAGGCAAAGGGGAGAACGTCTCAGTTGATCAGGGCTGGTAGGGTTAAGATTAACATGTAAAATGCTGTTATGAGACTAACACACTGTGCCTAAACCAGAGCAACACACACTGCCATAATGAAACTAACACAAAAATACCATAATGGGAGCAACATACAAACAGCATCATACTGTGACTAACACACTGTGCCTAAACCAGAGCAACATACACGCAATGCTAGTCTTACTTCTTGATTACCTTTATGACACTTTCCTGCACAAATGTTTTCTCAAAATCTGAGAAGGACAGGTCACCACATAAACATTCTCTTGATGCACATGGAGAGCTTAGTGCATGTGGGACATCAAACACAGAATCGCTGAAATAGTAATGATACATATAATCTGAGATAACAACCACAAGGGAAGAGATACATAAAATGCGGGAGGAAAGAGAAACAAAAAGTGTAAGGAAGGGACAACAGCAAAGTTATAGGAGAGAAGCACTAGAAAAAGAGAAGCACTAGAAAAAGAAAAGGACAGACAGAATAAGCATGCAAGAATGAGACAAAACACACATGAAGCAGTTTCATCATCATCATCATCTCTTTTTTCACTCCTTATGAAGCACACAGCCACCTCCGCAAGACACTCTCTGAGAAAGCTTACATCAAAGAAAAAAAACCTATACAGCTGTGGTTTCTGAAGCAATTTGTTTTATTTATTTTTTTTTAAATGTACGCCCGCTATTACCCGAGGCAGGAATCTCCGGTTAGTATATCTAACCTGAGACTCATTTTTAAGTGAGTATCCCTTTTTTCCCTGCACAACGACAGGTGTCCACTCGCCATTCAGGCAGATACTCGCCGTCTTCGGAGGGTACCCATTAGAGCTGGGTCGGCTCAGGAGCCATTCAGGTTATTTCAGTCCCTGGTAGACGACACTTCTTCAAATGTCTTCGCCCGGGCTTGAATGAATCCAGTCCAAGTCCCGGTCGACGACACTCCTTCAAATGTCCTAACCCGGGCTTGAACCTGGATCACCCGATCGCCAGCGCAGTGTGGTAACCATGACACCAGCGTGGCTCACTTTTGTTGCATATGATGAGGTTGCCAGTCCCCTTGCACCTCACATTAGTCGCCTCTTATGACATGCCCGAGGGAGGAGTAATCCCATTCTTTCTTCGTCTCACTAGAGACCTCCGAGAGCTACATGAAGCAAGGTAGAGTTTAAGGAGAGAACATTAAGAAGGAAAGAAAGAGGAATGGATATAAGTGAGAGGCAGAAAAGACAGGGAAGGAAATTGGCAGAGAAAGAAAGATAATATTTACAATTTCACCACGTGCATTTCGTGTAAATTTCTCAGAAACCAAGACTACTCTATGAGAATTTGATTTAATTACTCAACCATTTTATGTCTTGTAAATTTCTCAGAAACCAAGACTATTCTATGAGAATTTGATTTAATTACTCAACCATTTTATGTCTTGTAAATTTCTCAGAAACCAAGACTACTCTATGAGAATTTGATTTAATTACTCAACCGTAAAAACTGATTTCATTTGAGCATTGAATCTGACATCAAGTTAATGTATTCTGCCACCATAGTCTTCTTCTTCACCTTTCAATTCCCAAAACAGTGTAGGCCTTCAACAAACTTTTGCAAAGTCATTCCTGTCCAGTTGCCATCAGCTCAAGGTCTTTCTATGTCCTAATCCCCTTCAAGTCTCTCTCCAGCTCTCTTCTCCATGTGTTCCTTCTACCTCTCTTCCCATGGGGATTCTAGAGCAGGGATTGGTAATGCTATCAACAGGTTTTCTCAATATGTGTCCTTTCCATCTCCAGCATCTTCTTCTCATTTCTTGTTCCACCAGCACTTGGCCACCACAGTGCCCCTGCACAGATGTACTAGTCTTTACGCCAACACAAATCAGCATCTCACAGCTTCATATTATCATTCCACTCACAAATACTAAAATCTTGGAGAAACATAGTCTTCAAGAGGCAGGCACAGGTCTTAAGCCTGTTAGTGGAATTCAGTAGGTAAGTTACTTCATTCAAGGGTAATATGTCTACCCCCAGGGCTTTTCCTGTTTGTTTACTAATTGTCCATGACTCACCTTCATATGTTTGGACTAGCTCTATAAAACACACTGAAGAGCTCTCTTATCTTTTTCATTGATAAAGATTTGTTGCATAGAATACTTTTCATTTTATGTAACACTGTCTTTGCCTGGACTATTCTATTCTATTCACCATCAGAGTTGCATTTTTCATCCGAAGTTAATAATGTACCACAGTGCACAAGCTGACAGAAAACAAAGAGAAACCACCATTGCACTTTCACCTGAAACCCTGAATGAAACTATTTCCTTACATGAAACCATGAATGAAACAATTTCCTTACATGAAACCATGAATGAAACAATTTCCTTACATGAAACCATGAATGAAACCATTTCCTTACATGAAACCACATCATATAATTCATTCAGGACCTATTACACCTAACAGAATTATCTGAATAAAATTAATGGAAAATAAGGGGGAAAAAAGAACCTACTTCATTGGAGGTGACTCTGGGATGCTAACAATTTCCGCTTGTTTTAGACGTGGTGCCAGGAATCTCACATTTGATGTGATTGATGGAATCTTTGGTGCTGACAGCATACAAGAATAGCAAATTGTTATGGTCATAAACTTTTATTATGAAAGGCATGTATCCGACTGATATATTTTAAATGTGTGCCATGTAGTTCCCCAGTGAGTCTCTGAAGAAACACAGAAAGATACAGGACTTTTGCCCCCTCAGGCATGTCATAAGTGGTGATTAATGAGGATGAACATTAGGATAGCAACCTCATCACATTAAATAAGCTGCTACAAAAACCACAGCTTTCTGGGCACATTAATGCAGGCTTCCAGTAAGGGGACTAGCTGCTATGGTGGTGCTATGGTTCATAAGGAGCGAAGATGGAAATGATGATCTTTTATATGTGCACAACAGTAACACCCCAGCTACTGGTGGAGAGGCACACACAGTCCATCTTATTCAGTTTTAGCATACCATGTCAGAACAGCTGATAGGCACAATCTTTCTTACAGTTCCAGCCAAACAAAGTTATATTATCTTTACTGTCGCCTTATTTGTATGGGACTTGGTACTGTATAAACTTATTTCGTTTTTGATATTTCTTTTTTATACCACTGTTGTCATATGGTCTGGTTGTAAGGCCCATCTTCATTGCACAAGGACAACTCCATCAGTGCCCCAATCTCCACCCTGAGATCACACAAGGAGGATTTCAGCACAGTGCACGAACTCCATAGTATCAGCAAGGATCCCAATGAGTGTATACAGGAATTACACATTCATAAATATTTTTGTGGTAGGTAGGTTTTCCTAATTTTGTAAATTTTGCCAAGGTAGCGGCCATATGGCGTAGTCTTTATGATTTCCAACTGCCGAGGGATTTTTAATGTGCACAACTTGCACACGGGACCTCATATTTTTTCGCCCTTATCCGAGAAGGCTAGGCATCCGATCTCATAACCCAGGAGATCAGGGGGGAGTATGACATCATTAGGACCCACTGGTTCTGAAAAAAAATTTCCATCAAATATATTCCCTGTACTGGGAACCAAACCCATCACCTTTAGAATTAGAGTTGGGCATCATACCTCTCAGCCACTCCGACACCCAGACTTTGTCTGTAGAGACAAAGAAAGAATAGAACTTTGGCACCATCAGGCATGTCGTTCATGGTGACTAACATGAGACTGTGCATGGGACTGGCAACCTTATCATAAAAAACAAACTGCCAGAGAAACCCCCACTACAAGAACATATGACTGCTTGGTGCAGGCTTCCTTCAAGGGGACCAATGATGATGATATAGAATGGACAAGTCATAGTTGATGTGGCACAAGAAGATGACAAGCATATCCGCATTTTGAATACCAGTATCTTCTTCTTCTTCTCGGATCCTTAGCTCCCGACTGACAAAGCAGTCAGTGGCCATCACGCCTAGTGGCGTCTTGTAGGGCAGCAACAAACTGTCCCTATTTAACTCGGTTGGTGGCCATCCTTCGTGCTGTGCCCCAACTCTGGTTCATGCCTTGCATCTCACTGTTCTCCGTCAGGTTGTCTTTGGTCTGCCTCTCTTTTGCCATCCTTCTCGGATCCATAGTATAGCAGTTCTGGCGATGGTGTCAGGGTCCCTTCTGAGGACATGGCCAGTCCAGTTCCAACACCCGCCGCAATGATGGTGTGCATGCCTGTTTGACTGCATCGTGTAAGCAGTTCCTGGTATGAGATGGTATGCTGCCAAAAAAATTCAAAGAATTTTATCTTAAGCAGGTTGTGTGGAAAGAGTAGAATTTGGACATGTCCTTTTCTGTCACTCTGCAGCACTCCGCGCCATACAAATGTACAGAAAGTAAGCAACTCTCGTATAATCTTAATTTACTGTTTATGCGTACTGAGAAGCTTTCCAAATGTTGTTTAGATATGTAAAGGCTGTTCTGGTTTTATCCATTCTGTTACAGATGTCTTTCCTTGTTCTGCCGTCTGCTGTTACTATGCTTCTTAGATATGTAAATGTATTTGTTTGTTCCAGCTTTTGGTTCCTTATAACAGAGGTTTTCAAACTTTTTTGGTCCGCAGCTCCCTTGACCTGTGCATAAATCACCACGGCTCCTCTCTATACTATTTATTGATGGACCTTGGCTCATAATATCGACCCCAACACTTTTCCCAAGCCACTGCGACGCCCTTAGCCCAGGGCCGCGACGCCCCTGGGAGCCGGGACGCACAGTTTGAAAACCTCTGCCTTGTAATACCAATATACTGCTGCATAAAATATGAAAAATGGTACTGCAATCAGTATCACACATGGATGATATGATAGTAAAGGAATTCATTCATATTTAAATCAAGTACTATGATGAGGCATTTATTTCACGACCATGCTTAGTTCATTTGTTTCATTGATTTCACCACTTCTTTTTTTTTTTTTAAATTCAATTTGTTGGTTTCATTGTCTAGTTAAGTTGGATGGTAGTTCCCTTTTTTTATTTTTTTGTTTCAATGGTTTGATTGGTTGTATTGTTTGGTTGATATTGGTTGTCTGATTCGAGTCAACAGCTTGATTTCCATGTAACTGTGCCCAAGCTCACGCCCTGAAGAGGCCACTCAAGCTTCACCCTGTAAGCAGTTGAGGGCTATCACCTCAGAGGCGCATTACCATAATCAGTTATGACTGAAGGGGCTATTACATTATGTCTGAGTTGACATACTCAATTGAGTCATATTTTTTTTTGGGTAAGTTTCATTGGCTTTGTTGCTTGGTAGTTGGTTCCTGCTGGTTAGTTTAGTTTTTTAGCAATTATTATTTTGATGGTAATTTATTGTGCAGATAATCAGGACATAACTCTGCCAGCACTGGGTAATGCAGCTACTACTTAATAACAAAACTATGAACAACATTCACACAACCTTTAAAGTCTGTACTCCAGTAAATCTGTGGAACGCATACTGTCTCTCTTCGTTTCTGAAATAAAACATATATGTAAATATTATTCTAAGTGCATTATCTTAACTTTTCACCATTCATTACCCTTCAGCTTACCAAGGAGCATAGGGCCTTCGACAAACTTATGTCAAGTCTTCTTGTCCCGTGCCATCAGATCAAGTTCTTTCCATGTCTTCTTCATCCCCTCAAGGTCTTTCTATTTCTTCATGCCCTCAAGGTCTTTCTATTTCTTCATCCCCTCAAGGTCTTTCTATTTCTTCTTCATCCCCTCAAGGTCTTTCTATTTCTTCATCCCCTCAAGGTCTTTCTATTTCTTCATCCCCTCAAGGTCTTTCTATTTCTTCATCCCCTCAAGGTCTTTCTATTTCTTCATCCCCTCAAGGTCTTTCTATTTCTTCATCCCCTCAAGGTCTTTCTATTTCTTCATCCCCTCAAGGTCTTTCTATTTCTTCATCCCCTCAAGGTCTTTCTATTTCTTCATCCCCTTCATGTCTGTCTCCAGTTCTCTTCTCCATGTGTTCCTTGGTCTCCCTCTACCTCTCTTATCCTGGGGATGCCAGAATAAAGACCGTCTTGTAATGCTATCAACAGGTTTCATCAATGTGTGCCCTGTCCACCTCCAGCGTCTTCTTCTCATCTCTTATTCTACTGGCACTTATCCTAACTTTACACAACACTTAATACGTTTCTAAACAAAACTTGCTGCATGAAAGCAATGTGTCGGTTAATGATGCAAGCGGCCAAAAGTTAATCTGCAGGGACATGTTTCAGTAATAAAAATGAACAACACTGTGGTATCGTGTGTAAAAGCAAAACTCAGTAGCTCACGCATTATCTAACAAGCATAGCACCAAATATCATAAACTGACAGCCGCTTTGGCAAAGCTGCAACCATTACTGCCCACCTCACAACAGACAGATGGCAAAAGAACAGAAGGGCACACGTGGCTGAGGTTCAAGATGTGTGCAAGAGAGACATGAAGGTACTGGACATAAATCCAGCAACTTGGGAGGATGAAGCTGCCAATCGTATCAAGTGGTGACGCTATCTACGGTGCCACCTGATTGGGCGAAAAGAAGCTCTCACAATGAGCAGAAGATAAAAGAACATGCTGAAAGGAACACCAGGTAAAAAACACAGCTGAGGACTATCACCTCAGGGGTGCATACCCACAGTCAGTTATGACTGAGGGGGCTACTACAACTACTACTACTAGCACCAAATAAAATTACGCAGCTTACTTTATCAAGCCCTCGTTTTTCTTCTCTTGCCTTGGAGGAAACACAGAGGAAGCTGCTAAACTCCTTTTTCCTTTTCTCCCATTCCTCCCGCCCTCGCTGGAGTTCTTCATTCTCCTGAGTTAAGTTTCTCTCTTCAAGCTGTTCAAAATTCAATGAAAGATAATATTACTATCTTGTACATTCTCTCTGCGCAGTAATATCCAAGTCAAAACTGGAATTACATGAATACTCTCTTTACTGGAGACAATAGAAGAGATAAATACTTATCTATTTATGAACATAAGTGCCTAAGATGTTATTAATGGGTCTAAATGTACAATTTTTATGCAGAAAAACATCTTGGAAGGGTAGGTTAATTTTAAAAAACTTATAATTTTAGGTAAATGCTAATAAGTTCAAGATTTTAATTACATAGGAGAACAAAAATATTTTTACTCTTTTAAATATAATTCTTTAAGAATATATTGAGATAAAAGAGAATAATTTTGCCGAAACACTAAGTATGTGATTAAATAGCAAGCTCTGCTGCGTAGAATACATCCATCCAGAATGGAATGCACCAACTGGTGACGGTACCAAGAAAAGTGCCAGTGGAATGGGAGATGAGAGGAGGACTCTGGCGATGGATGGGGCACGCAATAAGGAAACCTGTTGGTAGCCTTACAAGGCAATCCTTGTTCTGAGGTCCACAGGGTGGGAGAGGTGGAGAGAGACTGGGAAGCACATGAAGAAGAGAACTGGAGACAGAAATGAATGGAACCGAGAAGACACGGAGGACTTGGCATGAATTCGTTGAGGGCTCGTGAGCTAAGTGTAATGAATGAATGAATGAATAGAATATAAAGATGATGCAGCAGAAAGTGAACTGGTGTATAGAAAAATAGTATGACAGGACACACTACAAGCGCTGGTTTGGGAACCAATAATCAGATTCATCTACAACACTTACTGGCTAAAGCAACAAATAACAGAAGAAAAAGACAGATCTGAAAACTGAATAAACTCGAAATAAAATTTTTATTAGTTCATGTTGGGTAAGATATGGTTGTAAGTAAACAGAGAAGGACGTACCAGGACACAAATCCTTACTTGAATCTTATGGTGAAAAAAAAAAGAATAAATACAGCAAAATATGATTACGACAAGTAAAAACTATCATACAAGATCCTAAGCACTAATGCCTCCTTGATTCTATTCTACAAATTAGTTATCTCCAGTAATAAGTCCCATATGCAACACCTTATGGCATCATCATCATATCATCATAACCCTCCACTCCCAAAGGAGCATAGGCCTTCAACAAACACATGCCATGTCCTCCTGTCACGTGCCATCATCTCAAGTTCTTTCCATGTTCTCCTCATCATTTACCTTATGGCATAAACAGTAGATATACAAAGAAAACAGATTTGGCAACTGAATAAGCTTGAAATGACAGTTTTTATGTGCTCATGTCAGGAAAGATAGTGACTCTAAGAAAATTGATATGAGTATATGAGGAGAACTGCCGTAAGACGGGGGTAAAATGGAAAAAAAAAAAACAATAACACAAAAAGTAATACGTCTTACTAAGAGAAAGAACAAGGAAACCTACGTTGCGGCCACAAGGTTTCCGGTTCAGTAGCGGCCATTTTTTCTCTCGGCATGTGACATGATCAGGGAGTATTTGTCTCTTATTCCTATAGTTTCATGTTCTCCACTTAATTCTCACTTTCTTTCCCTTCTGTCTTTTGTTTGTCTGTCCCTGGCGAAGGCCTTGTGGCCGCAACGTAGGTTTTTTCCTTGTCCTTTCTCTTAGTAAGACATATTACTTTTTGTGTTGTTGTTTGTTTTTTTGTCTAAGAAAATGGAGAGAGATAATAAAGTAAAAACCCTTCCTCGTATCTTAAAAAAAAAAAATTGTAATAATGATAATAAATTGAGTAAAATGATTATAAGTTAAAAACTATCACACAAGATCAAAAGCTGATAGTCTGCGGAGCTCATAAGACAAAGAAAGAATAGAACTAATGCTCCCTCAGGCATTTTGTACAAGGCAACTAATATGAAGTTGTGCTTGGGGCTGGCAACATCATCATGTAAAAACATTTGCTACAGAAACCACTGCTGCAAGAGCATGTGAATGATTTGTGTAGGCTTCCTGCAAGAGGACCAGCTGCAGAGGTGGCTCCATGTTCCATAGGGAACAACAACAAAAAATGATGATGAAACACTAATACCTCTTTGATTCTATTCTTCAAATTTGTTATCTCCAGCTGAGACTTTTTCAGCATAGCACTATCTGTCAAGACCTCATTCTGCTGAGGTTTGGTCTTCACTTTCTTGGCACTGAGGGCAAACTGCAAAATGAAAAAAGAAAACCGAAGTGAAGATGCTTCAGAACAAATATTTAAAATACAAGTCTGCAACCTGTTATCTGAAATTCAAATAACTCTAAAAACAAAATTTTTTTTCTCATGGATACTAGTGCACAAAAACACATTAGACACGTAGATAGATGTATATACAGTGGCGTAAAACATTGGATTAAAGCATGGTCAGTTGTGTCTCAGCTGCAGGATTCATCGTTTGAAATTTTGTAGTACCATGTGCCAATCTATAAAATTTGGCCTCGTTGAGGTGAGGCGCACCTCGTTGAACCTAGACCCAGTGTCCGTCATTTATATTAGGGCACCTGTCCAAATATAACAGACCTTGTGGTTGGTTATAATGGGTACCTGACTGCTCTTGAGTTACGGAAGACAAAGGCAGCGAGGAAGGGGACTGATCATCCCTACTTCATAAATCTGGACCTAGTATACTGAAGTCTCAAACACTTCACTCCCCCATGGCAGTACCCATTACAGGACTACACTTGCCCTTTTAAGTATTGCGTCACATAAATTTAAATTCTTGCAAACAGAACTTGCACAAACATAGAACTTACTCTATATCTACAGTGATAAAAGATAGAATTACAATTTTTTTTTTTTACTTATTTGCTGGTAAAAGGATATCATTCATTCATTCATAACCCTCCACTCCCAAAGGAGCATAGGCCTTCAACAAACACATGCCAAGTTCTCCTGTCACGTGCTATCATCTCAAGTTCTTTCCACGTTCTCCTTATCATTTTCATCTCTGTTTCCAGCTCTCTTCTCCGTGAGCTTCTTGGTCTACCTCTGCCTCTCTTGCCCTGGGGGTTCCAGAACAAGGACTGCCTTGTAATGCAAAAGGATATCATTGGGCTATAATAAACATCATCATCATCCTTCTGTTCCTTGAAGAGCACAGACCTTCAAGAAACGCAGGCCAAGTCTTTCTGTCCTGTGCCATCAGCTCTCGGTCTTGCCATGTCTTCTTCATTCCTTCAATTTATGCCTCCAGTCCTCTTCTCCGCAATTTTTCTACCTCCCTTAACCTGGGAATGCCAGAACAAGGACTGCCTTGTAATGCTATCAACAAGTTTCCTCAATGCATGTCCCATCCATCACTCCCGTCTTCTTCTCATCTCTTTTTCTGGTGGCACTTGTCTGGTTCTTGTCATCAACTCCACATTGGTGATCCTGTCATACCATTTCAATCCTATTCTGCACAAGCACCCATTTATGAAAGTCTGTGACGTCTGGGTTGTTTTTGTTGTTCTCCATGTTTCACAGCCATATAATAAGACTGACTTTACATTTGAGTTGAAGATTCCTTATTTTTGTGTTGGACTTGATTTCTATTGAGAAAAAACAGAAAAATAATTAAAGATGAAAAATAAATAAATGCATAAGAAAAATAAGTTTACCCTCAGCGTGGAGTGTGTTTCCTCAACAGAAAACGGAGCTACTGTACATAAGATGGCAATTTTGGAGTTTCCCTCAAGGGCATTCTGCAAAATTCTAGTAAGCTTGCTATCCCTGTAGTTGATGAACTCTCTGTGGAGACTATACAACAGAAAAAAAACTCACCTCATGCTTTTTATCTAAACTGTTTTTATTGTAAGTCTCAATCTACAGTCATCATGAACTTAAGTCTGGCCAACCATTCTTCTTCCATCTGAGGTCTTTTAGCATACTGTTCATGCTCACACACTTCTGCTGGTTAAACTATGCTTTTCAACGATTCTGCTTCTCCTTTACCTTTCTTCCTTTCTGGTGGTAAGAATTTATAGAATCCACACTGTCAAATCGTCCCATGTGGCTCTTGGTGGTCTTGGAAGAAATACTGAAACTTCCATCTTGTAAAACAAATTGCTTCCACATAGAGGTCAACTGCAGTGGTGTGGCGCCACGCTCTGTTTATTCATTCACTCACCCCTCTAGATAAGTAGAGTGTAAATAAAACGAAGCCCCTTGCTCTCTTGGGCGCACATGCCAGTGACCACATTTTTCTATTTGTCTTGCCTCTATTACTCTCTCCAAATGTATCCTCCACTCTTCAGCTATGTCATTGTCACTCCAAGGATTTTAAGTGAAACATTTTTTAAATTTCAAATTTATTGTTTCAAACTGTGAAATATTAAGCAGTTTTTAGACTGAAATATAAATTGTTAAGATTGTTTAACACTTTGCTGACTAAATTCAACGGTCGTCGAATTTCCGCGATATACCTTTGCTGGCCAAATTCAACGAGACTATGAAAGCAACAGGGCAGCCATGTCAATAGATTTACTAAATAAGTCTCATCTCATCATTTGTAGCATTCCAAAATGGCTGCACCCGTGAATTATATCGTGTAGCGATGTTAGTAGTGGAAATTTGATTAAAATGTCACTATTTGTTTTAGTACAAGAGCCCATTCATTGTTTTCATCATGAGTGATGATGAAAACCAGACTTATAATAGACGATTCTGACTCTGGCAGCGAGTCTGGGGCTGAAAGTGATATCTCATGGCTAAGTAGAGATGGAACACCAAGTAATAACACTAGTGACTGTAGCGACAATGAAACTGGAGGTGATGTAGGTAGGCCTGAAGTAGGAGATGGGCGTGGCACAAGGTGCCATGGCAAGACTGCCCATCAAAATAATCCTAGGAAATGGAGAAAGCTTGCTCAAAATGAACTTATTGAGCTTGACATTCTTCCTCCATAAGAAGAACAACAAGGTATCAAGGCAGACACAACAGAAATCAAGTCCATTGATTTTGTCAAACCTTTTTTTTTTCCTGACACTGCCATAGATCTGATCACTGATGAAGTGAATAGGTATGGGAGAAAATCACCTCACTCAGTACACAGGAAATGCTAAGTACAAGAAGCGCACTTGGGACAAAACTGATGCAGTTGAAATTTCTGCACTCATAGACCTTCAGATTGGCAATGGGACCCAAAGACGCAGCAATAGAGAATGCAGTCAGTGACCCATAGCTTGACTGCTTGCGTCAGCAAACCAGAGCTGACCAAGACCCTACTCCACCTCCACGTTGTGGTCCTGAAAACAGGCTGCATCACTGCAGTCTGGCTGAGAGAGTAGGGATCGAAGAGGGAAGGCAAACCCGGTCCCAAAAAATGCCGTGCTGAAGTTGGATGTGCCGGCCAAAAGGCGCAGATATCGCAGCTCCGCTGTAAACAGACACAACGCAACCAACGTCCTTTTCAGGACGAACGAGGAAGAAGAAGAAGATTGGCAATGGAATGTGTTAAACCGGCAGTCTCAGACTACTGGTGTAAGAACTTTTGGCTGAATGATACACCATATTCGAAGGTCATGAGTCAGAACAAGTACCAACAGCTGCATAGAAATCTCCACTTCAATAATAATATCAGAATTGAGAGGGGACAGCCTGGGTATGATCCCCTCTTCAAGCTCAGACCTCTTCTGGATATTATTTTGCCTACCTGTATGCAACACTATACACCTGGGTGGGAGTTGGTGAGGTTCAAGGGAAGAATATATTTCAAGCAATAGCAGAAACCCACAAAAAGGGGATTCAAACTATTTATTCTCACTGATGCTAAAACACAATACTGCCTGAAATTGAAAATTATACTGGTAAGGAAAATAATGAAGGTTGTGTTGGAGCAACTTCCAGGGTCGTGAAAGATCTTCTTGATGGATATGGCAACAAACATACTCTTTCTTTGCGACAGCTTTTATTCAGCTTTATTTCAAGAGCTGAAATAAATTCAGATTGGTGCATGTAGAACAGTAGCTGAGAATAGGAAGCATTTTCCTGAAGCACTGAAGAAAAAGCAACTCAAATTGAAAAAGTCAGATAACCTGTGTTTTGTGCCACAGAAGATTAAGGCATGCTGGCAGTCACCTGGCATGATACGAAAAGAGTTGACCTTATATCTACTGTTCGCTCCAATGATGTTATGGACAAGACAGTTAGAAAAAGAGGAATTCCTGAGGGTAGAATACTTCAGAAGCCAGTGCTTGCAGAAAATACAACAAAAGTATGGGTGGTATCAACCACTTCGGCCAACTGGGTGCAAACTACCCCTACCCACACAGATCCTATAAATGGTACCTGCCATTATATCATTTCTTAGCTGAAACTGCCCTGGTCAATGGGCACATAACCTACAACACTGCCAACTCTACAAGAAAGATAAAGCAAAGAGGTTCAGGCAGAATGTCAGTCTCACTCTTATTGAAGATACTATTCTTCGACACCAACTGACACCTTCAAAACCACAAGTCACAGTAAAATGACTTACTGAATGCCACTTCACTGACAACTATGAAAGGGCAAGGTACAAACCAGACTGTAAAGTGTGTAAGGCTGCAGGGAAAAGAAACCAGACTTGCATGTACTGCCCAGATTGCAATGTACCTCTGTGCCTGGAACCCTGCTTCAAGTTATACCACACACTCGAGGATTATCAGCGGTCCAGAAAAAGACTTGCAGAAGCCCACAGCTACAACTTCAACCCCAATTAATGAAGGAAGCAACTCAAGACTCCAACTAGAGGTACTTAACTACTCAAACATTCACAAACACTCATTGTCTGATGCCACAGACTCCACTAAAAAAAAGAAAAATGAAAATATTAAAGTTTTTTTGCATTTTATAAAAAAATTTTTGTTAGCCTTTCATGTTGAAATATGTGGTCAATCGTTCAACCAATATGTAAATCAAGCTTATTTTATTCATTGTCATCCATGTACCTAACATTTCATTGCACTGACAGTGAACAGATTCACTAAAAATTGTAAAAAACATAAATGGTGTTAAAAAGTCTCCTCAAATTTCTATAAATAGCCACATAAATTCAAGATGACCGCCATGATCTTGTGACCAAGTTGCATAAAATAAGTTTTTTTCGATCATAGCAACCACTAATTGTGATCCTCTGAAAATTTCAGAGCCCTATATCTTTTTTTCTTCAATTTTTTGAATGAATTTTCCAGAAAAAAATAGTTATTTTGAATGAAATCTGCAAACACCCTTGGTAATGGGGGACAGTAATGCTTCAGAGTGCTGGTCAGTAAAGTATTATTGTTTTAAGATAAAGAAATATATTGTTTCAAATGTGAAATACAGTCATGAAACGTTCTGTGAAATAGGACGTTATGCGATTTGGACGTTGTGCGAACACCATACTTTATACTTAGCAAAGTTTAATGGGATACTGTAGTGTACCTGTATTGACTAAATAGCCAAGATACTGTGCACGTACAGTAATGTATTTTCGAAAGTTCACATTAAAATAACGATAGTAAGTACAGTATAGTACATACATAGGCCAGTAACATAGGCGTTTATTATGACTATCAAGACATATGTACGGTATTAAAGGTTATATATGTACTGTACCATTATACGCCTGGCATCGCAATCGCTTTGTACTGTATACAAGGGACATGAGATACACGTGTTGCGTGCGGGAAGCTGATGCTTTCGCTACATCCAGTTATGTCCGCTTCGTCCTGTTCTCCGATCGGGATTTCTGAACTCTGTTATAACCTTATGGGACCACGGACGTATATGCGGTCGGATGTTGTCCGAACGGACGTTATGCGGCGCATGACTGTATTTATTGTTTTGGAATTTTGAAGCAGTGCATTTCTTGTAATCTTGTTAACATAGCTTAGTTTATAGAATTTAAATTGGAATATCTTGATCAGCAAAGATTTCTTGAGACACAGAGTGTAGCACTGAACTTTAAGCCAGTCTAATATTTGAAATCTTAAAAGAATAAAAAATTTCATATTGCTCAGCAAGTTAATACTTAACACCTTAAGACAATCTACTGGTTTCCTATTGTGCTGCAAGCTAAGATGAGGGAAGGTAAAAAAGTAATGCCTCCTATATTTTATGTATGTAAATACTACATCGGTGTGCAATTTGTAAATTTAGCAGGATTCCTCAAACTCTTCTGCACTGTATAGCATTACCAACCTGTTTCAGTAAAAGGTGGCACCACTGTAACAGTTTAAAAATGGCTGCCAAAGACGTTCGGTTAAAACAACGTTATGTCATAGAATTCCTCAATGCTGAAGGCGAGACCCCAATTCGCATCCACGAACGTTTGAAGAATGTTTATGGAGATTCAACAGTGGATGTTAGCACTGTCCGACGTTGGGTACATTGTTGTGACGAAGCTGAAGTAGGTCAATCCTCAATGACTGACGCAAAGCGGACTGGCCGTCCGTCTACTGCAGTGACTCCACACAACATTCATCGAGTTGATGGCATCATTCGTGGTGACCGTCGGGTAACACTGGATGAACTTTCTTCCATGTTGTCCATTAGTAAAGGCAGTGTCCAGAACATCATTAAAGACCTGGGTTATTCAAAAGTTTGTGCACGGTGGGTACCCAGAATGTTGACAGACAGACATAAAGAAACAAGGAAAACCATAGCCATCAACCTCCTGCACCGTTACGAAACTGAAGGAGAAGAGTTTTTATCGAATATTGTGACAGGTGATGAGACTTGGGTTCATTTTTTTGAACCAGAATCCAAGAGGCAGTCAATGGAATGGCATCACACAACATCGCTGACAAGAAAGAAGTTCAAAAGTTCACCATCTGTAGGGAAAGTTATGGCCTCCGTGTTTTGGGATGAGAAGTGTGTGATTCTTCTCGACTTCTTGGAACAGGGAAACACAGTGAATGCAGACCGTTACATTGAAACTTTGAAGAAGCTTAGAGGTCGTCTTCGGCGACTTTACCCATTAAAAGATCAGAGAACTGCACTACTATTGCATGATAATGCCACACCTCACACCGCTAAACACACCATTGATGCGATTGCAGAATTTGGCTGGACATTATTACCACATTCCCCCTTACAGTCCCGATCTTGCACCTTCTGACTTCCATCTGTTTGGACCACTGAAAGAAGATCTTCGCGGACATCACTTTGAGGACACCGAGACCCTTAAACGCGCCGTACGCCAGTGGTTTAGGAAAAAGGACACAAATTTTTACCGTGCGGGGATACATGCCCTTGTGAGAAGATGGACAAAAACTGTAACAAATAACGGAGACTACATTGAGAAATACATTTTTGAAGTTCAGACTTGGGGCTACATTTCAATGTGAATTTTATCTGTTTTCTTGCCTATTGAATGAAATTAAAAATTACGAGGCATTACTTTTTGACCGTCCCTCGTATGTCACATCTTAAAACAATCTACCAGTTTCCTATAGTAATGCAAGCTAATACTTAACACCTTAAAACAATCTACCAGTTTCTTACTGTACTGCAAGCTAATATTTCACACCTTAAGACAACCCACCAGTTTCCTACTTTACTGCAAACTAATATTTCACACCTTAAAGCAATCTACCAGTTTCCTATTGTACATCAAGCTAATATTTCACACCTTAAAACAATCTACCAGTTTCCTACTGTACTGCAAGCTAATACTTAACACCTTAAAACAATCTGCCAGTTTCCTATTGTGCAGCAAGCTAATATTTAACACCTTAAAACAATCTACAAGTTTCCTATTGTACCTCAAGCTAATACTTAACACCTTAAAACATTGCACACTAAGCTTGGAGTAGTCACTTGAGCCCCAGATGTGGTTCTTTGGCTTTGACCTGGTTGACTGCATGCAGGAGGATCTCACTATGGACCCAGTGATAGGCAGGGGGAAGCTGAGAAGTGGCTCTGTGCAGGATGTGACAATTCCTTGGTAGAGTCAAGAACCAGAGTACAGTATTTTAGCTTTGCATAGTTGGAGAGCCCTCTTGGATGGCAGGGAATGCACCGTATGCCATGCACTTCTTACTCCTAGCTTGGGACCAGATTTGATGATCCTTTAAATGCAAGCCAAGCTGGAGAAACTGGAGCTCATGACTTCAACTCAACACGTTACGGAATGGCAGAAAAGCCACAGGAAAAGCCTAGATTACAGCGTAGTTAATGCCAAGGAGTCTTCATCTTGGTATTGGCTGCAAAAGAGTGAAAAACTCAGCAGCCCTAGTTAAACAACACCTTAAAACAATCTACCAGTTTCCTATTATTCTGCAAGCTAATACTTAACACCTTAAAACAAATTACCAGGTTCCTATTGTACTACAAGCTAATATTTCACATCTTCAAACAACCTAACATTTCACATTCTAAAACAGTCTCAGGAAACCACATCACACACTGAACTACCTTTGCTCCCCACTCAGTTTGCGTATCACCTGTGACAAGGTCAGAAGTGAAAGATTGATCGAAACACCTTCCCTCAGACGCTCACCGCTGTATTCCCCTGCTCTCTCGCTACCAGCCAGATCCACAAGATTCTGCACATAAAACAATAAGATTTTAATCTGTATGTATGAATACCTCATTGTCAAAAGAATGTTCATGCCTTAACCTGCATTAACGTATAAAAATATACATAGTGTCAAGGAATGATGAACACATGACAGTTTCATTTATATAATGTTATTTATTTTATGTAGGCCTCTGCATGTTTAATATTTATTTAGATGTGCTGGGCAGCACACCAGAGAGTGTATGTGGTTGTATGCAAAATAGTTAGTAGCACACCAAGTGTGTAGCACAATGATATAAAATTATGATGTAAGAAAGCGTGTGATTCCATTGGCTAGAACATAACGGCAGTGGGAGTCTTGAAGGTTTGAGTTGTCCAAAGTAGACATATCTATTACAGGCTATGGTGTTTTAGTCAAATGTCTTGAGATTTACTCACATATATGTATTTATCAAGATGATGTAATGTGCAGCCAATGCGTAGTACTAGCTCTGACTTCCTTTCATGACTGATGCCAGAAAAGAGTGATTGTATTACAATGCTCAGTATATTAAAATTATATACTTGTTGAGGAGACAGATTCTTACTCCAGAGTTTGTTCTTCTGCCAAAATAATCACATTTGGACCGCAAGCCGCTCAGAGCGCCAATCTAATTTTAGTAATAAAACGAATGAAAAATGTACTGAAACACTCTCTGATCTGGTTCGAGATTTTAAGTTGCCACCAGAAAACAAATTACCAAAGCATGGTTGTTGTAGAACACTGGAAAATTGATATTATGTTCATATTTTTCAGCGTTTTGGGTTAGTTACCAAATCGTGTAAAAATGTTTACTGTGGCAACTAGTGATAGGACTACAAAAAATGCGTGTACATCTCGTCTAATGGCTGAATAGGATAGAAACGTGTTTCAACAATTGACTGATAGATCTAGCGACGAGGACAAGAGTGAAAACGGTGTGCACATGATTGAAATAGTGATTTTGATAGAGATGGGGCGCAAGCAGTTATAATTGTGAAAATATTGCAAGTCCTCAGCCATCGGAGGGCCGTTAAATAGCAACAACCTCTATTAGAGTTACAACCGGTGTTTATTGTAATAGTACATTCATTTATCTTTAAAATGACGTGTAATTCATAAAAATCTGTAAACAATTATGAAAACTACAGCTTACTTTGTGCAAACACCTACAGGATGAAAATGGGGAAAAAAATTAATTCGGCCACAGTGTGTTTTTCAATTCGGTAGTTAATGTGTTAAACTCTTTCTCCTCTGGATTATGAAAGATGTAATGCTGGACCCGTTACGCAAGACAATACTGTACATCTCTGCTTGTCATATGAATCTAATTTTGGTACTATTTCCAGCACATCATTGTCGAAACAAGAAAACCTGGGTTACAGGGCAAGAGGATGACCAAAGACAAAAGGAACTGATGGTGTGTTGTTGTTGTTGTATAACTAGGACTGCTGAGCTCGCTCTTTTGCAGCCAATGCCAAAGTGAAAACTCCTTGGTATTATCTACACTGTAGATCTAGGCTTTTCCTGTGGCTTTTCTGCCATTTTGAAACATATTGAGTTGAATTTATGAGCTCCAGTTTCTCCGGCTTGGCTTGCTTTAAAAGGATCATCACATCTGGTTCCAAGCCAGGAGGAAGAAGCATTTAGCATTCCCCGCCATTCAAGGGGGCTTTCCAATTACGCAGAGCTAAAATTCTGTGCTCTGGTTCTGGGCTCACCCAAGGAATTGTCACATCTTGCACAGAGCAACTTCTCAGCTCCCCCTGCCTATCACTGGGTCTTTAGCAAGATCCTCCTGCATGTAGTTAACCAGGTCAAAGCCAAAGAGTTACGTCTGGGGTTCAAGTGACTCCCCCAAGCTTAATGTGCAAAGCTAGGTTCTCAACAAGTTTCACCACAAGGGGAATCTCTGGAAGTGTGTGGATGATGAATCACAAGAGTCAATTAGGGTGTAATTAGCCTCACAGAGTGTCAAGTCCAAATTTGTATATTATTGCATTGTGCATAGCTGGTGGTCATATAAGGATGGCCACTAATGATAAACTTCATTTAATTGTTTAAATTTGCAGATACTCAAGACAAATTCAGATTTAACTGTGAAAATGTTTCATGATCTTAAATGAGGATTTCAATCTATAACAAATTTGATCTAAATTATTGCGACACGTGAAAGATAAAAAGTTTAATATAAACATTTGGAGACACCTGATAAACTTATATCTAACTTTTCCAGAAACCTAATGTTTGAATGCTAAGTTGTTCTCAATACTGTCGTAGATTTGAATGCCAGAGGTTAGGAAATGTTTGGCATAATTTATATCCTAAACTTTACTTACTAGATATGAAACATAAACTGATGAATGTTCAGGGTCTTCTCTTTCTCTGCTTTCAATCACCTAGGAAAAGAGATTGAAAAATTAAAAATATGTATGTAGGTAGGTAGGTAGGTATATATATATACATACATACATATATATATATATATATATACATATCAGAATCTTTATTCTCCATAAAATACATTAATATGTACAGACATGATATAATAGATACAACATGGCATATAGGAGAATCATTAGAATTTACATAAAGTGTTGAAAATGTCTCAAGTAGTTATATGTGGGTGTTTTTACATCGAACCTTTGTGTTACACATACATAAAAAATTTTTAAGCTTTTTAAAAGACATTGGCATATATCATCATCATCAGTTGCCATCTCCACAACGGAGGTTGGCTGTAATGGATCTCCAACGTCTTCTGTCTCTTGTCTTGGTGGTACACTCTGATAGACTCTTTCCCGTCCATCTCTTGATGTTATCTTCCCACTTATAGCGCTGTCTTCCCCTTGCACGTTTACCTTCAACTCTCCCTTCTGTTATGGTCTTCTGCAAGGTGTTATGCCTTTTTATGTGGCCAAAGTATTTTAGCTGCCGAACTTTGACCTCTCTCATTAGTTCTCTTTTCATACCTAGATTTTCTAGGACCTCCTTATTTGTTTTCATCTCTTTCCATGAGATACGCCCCATTCTTCTATATATCCACATTTCAAGAGCCTCAATTCTTTCTTCCAAATGCTTATTCATCGTCCATGTTTCTGCACCATACAGAAATGCAGAATATATATAACACTTTATGATTCTCAGTTTTAATTTATGAGATAACTGTTTGGATGTCAGTATATGTTTCATGTTGTTGAATGTAGCTTTGGCCATTCCTATTCTCTTCTTGATTTCTGTTTCACATCTGCCATCTTCTGTTATTATATGACCAAGATATACGTAGCTCTTGACTTGTTCCAGGATTTTCCCATTTACGCTTATCTTTAATGTGGGTTTATCGTCTGTTTTGCTAATTATCATAGTTTTAGTTTTCTCAATATTAATGTCGAGTCCATATTCATGACTTATACTGTTCACTTGCTTCACTAGTTCTTGTAACTCCTGTTCGCTTTCAGCTAACAACACGGTATCATCTGCATATCTAAGGTTGTTTATTGATCTTCCACTGATGTTCAGTCCTGGTATTTCCTGTATCTGTTTGAAAATTTTTTCGGTGTATAAATTAAATAGGCAGGGGGACAGCACACAACCTTGTCTGACACCTCTTTTTATGTCTATGTATGGTGAATAATTCCTTCCCGATCTTACTGTGGCAGTTTGCTCCCAATAAAGGTTACTGAGTATTCTTATATCTTTTCCATCAATACCTATGTCTTTGAGGCATTCAATTATTTTCTCATGATGGATTCTGTCAAAAGCCTTCTTATAGTCAATGAAGCACATATACATACTTTTTTGGACCTCTGTATATTTTTCTGCTAATCTTCTTAGGCAAAATATTGCCTCTCTTGTTCCACTGTTCCGTCTAAAACCAAACTGTTCTTCTTGGATTTCGCTGTCTACTTTACTTTTTATTCTTTCCTGTATGATTTTGAGCAGTATCTTAATTGCATGACTCATCAGGCTGATTGTTCTGAAGTCTGAACATTCTGTTGCATTTGATTTTTTGGGCAATGTTATAAAAACTGATGTCTTCATGTCGTGTGGTAAATATCCTGTATTGTATATATCATTGCATATTTCTGTGATTGTATCTATACCAAATCATTGGCATATAATGATATGATATAACCTGCCAAAAATGAGAATTATTGAAATTTACAAAATGTGTGTGGAATACCATTCAAGTAGAGCAATATGGTTGTTTTTACTTGGGGGTTTTATCAGAATTTTTGTTTGCCATAAAAAAAAAAAATATATATATAAAAAAAAAACTTTTACAGCTAGTAGAGTGAGATATTAAATATAGCATCAAATACAATAGTCGTTTGGTATAGTAGACAGAGCACAATTGAGATTAGACGGTGGGGAAAACATCCCAGCAATTTAAAATGGGTGTTTTTTACATCGAAGTTTCCATATTCTGTAAGAACCTATAATTGCACTAATACTGACATATTTACATAAAACCTGTGCTTCAAATTTCCGCAACCCTAGCGACATACATATATATATACATACATATATATACATACATATATATACATACATATATATACATACATATATATACATACATACATACATATATACGTACATACATATATATGTGTGTGTGTGTATGTGTGTGTGTGTGTGTGTGTGTAAACATATCGTGTGCGCGCACGTGTGTGTGTTTGTATCTTAAGGCCAGGATCTTTAACAATTAATTAATTGATTAAATTATTTTCGGTGATGAACTGATAAAACAAATTTTAATCAATTATTCCATTTTTAGAAATGTTAGTTTTTTGGTTTAGCTTAAATGCAAGAGCATGCAATGTTAGAGGTCTGTGATATGAAATTTGGTAAGTATGTCAATAATAATAAATTATTTTGGTTGTAACTTTTCAGTATTTTCACTATATTTTCAGGACGATGTTGCGTTATAACAAGTAAAATAAAGGTGAGCGAGAAGGACTACACATTTTATTGGCAAGGGAAAGATCTTAATAAAACTAGAGAACACGGAGTAGGTTTTGCGGTCAAAAAATCGCTAACTAAAATGGTTGAACCAGGTGAGAATGGATCAGAACGCCTGTTAACACTCCGCCTGCAAACTAGCACAGGTCCCATCACCCTTGTCAGTGTGTATGCTCCTACTCTGTACTCTGCCTCAGAAGCTAAAGATGAGTTCTATGAGAATCTGGCAGCAGTCATCAAAAGCATACCTAGGCAAGAACAGCTTGTTCTCCTTGGTGACTTTAATGCTAGAGTGGGTGCCGATAGTGTTTCATGGCCTTCATGTCTGGGCAGGTTTGGTATTGGCAAGATGAATGAAAATGGACAACGGCTCTTAGAGTTGTGTGTCCACCATGACCTCTGCATGACCAACACCTACTTTCAGACAAAACCCCAGCATAAGGTGTCATGAAGACACCCACGATCCAAGCACTGACACCAACCGGACCTGATTCTCGTCAGAAGGCCACTTCTCAGGTCTGTGCTCTCCATGCGCTCGTACCATAGTGCAGACTGTGATACAGATCACTCCTTGGTTTGCTGCAAAATCAGAGCACAACCAAGAAAACTCTATCGTGTCAGACATGAAGGGAAACCACGCATTGATACCAGCAAGATGTCAGACCCTGTCATGATCGCTCAATTTACTGCGACCTTCAAGAAAGTGCTCAGTAGCCCTCAGCAAGGTGATACTACTACAGAGAACTGGGAGCATCTACGGAACACCATTCAAAGTACTGCACTTGCCACCTTTGGTAAGAAAATGGCAAAGTCAAATGACTGGTTTGATGCTTCATCAGATGTGATGGCACCTGTCATTGAAGCTAAGCGCAGTGCTACGAATGAATACAAATGTTCACTGAGTGCCAGAACCCTACAGATCCTGAAGGCTACGAGAAGCAAAGTTCAACAAACTGCTCGACGCTGTGCAAATGACTATTGGCTCCAGCTGAGTGAGAGCATCCAGATCGCAGCGCAAACAGGCAACATTAGACAAATGTATGACAGTATAAAGAAAGCTCTTGGCCCCCAAAAAAGTAAGACGGCACCGCTAAAAACCATCAGCGGAGAGAAGCTAACCGATAAGGGTAAGCAGATGGAGAGGTGGGTCGAGCACTACTCTGAGCTTTACACTAGAGAAAATACCGTTACGCCTGCAGCCCTTGATGCTGTCAAATGTCTGCCAACTATGGAGGAGCTGGATGCCGAACCAACATTAGAGGAACTCAGCAAGGCATTGATAGCTTGGCCTCTGGCAAAGCATCAGGCAGTGATGGGATTCCATCCTGATTTAATCAAATGCTGTAAGAGCACGCTATTACATCCCCTGCATAGGATGCTGTGCCAGTGCTGGGAAGAGACAACTATTCCTCAAGACATGCAAGATGCTAAGATTGTAACACTGTATAAAAATAAAGGAGACAGAAGTGATTGCAATAACTACAGAGGCATCTCTCTTCTTAGTATTGTTGGTAAGGTTTTTGCCAAAGTCATCTTAATGCGACTACACAAGTTAGCTGAGCGCATATATCCAGAGTCACAGTGTGGATTTCGAGCTGGCAGATCAACAACAGACATGATCTTCTCTCTCCGCCAGCTTCAGGAAAAATCAAGAGAGCAGAAAAGGCCTTTATATATCGCCTTTATAGACCTCACAAAAGCATTTGACCTGGTTAGTAGGGATGGACTCTTCAAATTCCTCCTGAAAATAGGCTGCCCTTCTAAAATGCTGGAAATGATAAAGTCATTCCATGACGACATGAAGGGAACAGTCCAATATGCTGGAAGCACGTCACAGCCCTTTGACATACGAAGTGGCGTTAAACAAGGCTGTGTTCTGGCTCCGACCCTCTTCGGGATCTTCTTTGCCTTACTCTTGAAACATGCATTCAGAGATGCAACTGAAGGAATATGCCTTCACACTAGGTCAGATGGCCATCTGTTTAATCTTTCAAGGCTAAAGGCAAAAACAAAAATCAGAAGGGTCACTATAAGAGACTTGTTGTTCGCTGATGATGCTGCAGTCGTCACTCAAAGCCAACAGGAGCTTCAGAGCTTGATGAATCGCTTCACTAAAGCATGCAAGGACTTTGGCCTCACAATAAGTCTAAAGAAAACGAATGTGCTGAGTCAGGATGTGGGTGCTGCACCAGTTATCACTATCGATAACTATGAATTGGCAGTGGTGCACCACTTCACATATCTAGGGTCTACCATCAATGACAAACTCTCACTGGATACAGAAATCGACAGCCACATTGGCAAAGCTGCAGCTACCTTTGCCCGCCTCATCGCATGTTTGGGGAAACTCCAAACTCACAACGAAGACCAAAGCTGCGGTATATAACGCCTGCGTCACCAGCACACTCCTATATGGCAGCGAGACCTGGACGACCTATGCTAAGCAAGAAAGAAGGCTCAATACCTTCCATTTACGGTGTCTACGCCACATCCTCGGCATCTCGGGGAAAGATAAAGTGACAAATGTCGAGGTGTTGTCACGTGCTGGCCTTTAAAGTATGTATACACTGCTTAGACAGCGCAGACTTCGCTGGCTTGGCCATGTTCGCCGCATGGAAGATGGTCGCATCCCAAAAGATATCTTCTACGGACAATTAGCAGATGGCAAGAGAACAGTTGGGCGACCACAGCTGAGGTTCAAAGATGTGTGCAAGAGAGATATGAGGGCACTGGACATGGATCCAGCAACATGGGAGGATGAAGCTGCCGATCGCACTAAGTGGCGATGCTATTTACGGCGCCACCTCAGATTGGGTGAAGAGAGGCTCATACCACAAGCAGAGGAGGGGAGAAAACGTCGAAAGGAGCACCAGGAAAATAAGCAGCTGAGGACTAACACCTCAGGGGCGCATTCCCATAGTCAGTTATGACTGAAGGGGCTATTATTATTATTATAAATAAAGTCCTGAGTGATGTTTTTTTTAAAAACATGGTATTTATGATTTTTTTAAAGTTATCAAATTGTTCAAAATTGATGGATTAATCTTCGATTAAATAAATCTGATTAATCGATTAAATTTTTTAAAAATCAATTCCATCACTAATATATATATATATATATATATATATATATATATATATATATATATATATATATATATATATATATATATATATATATATATATATATATATATATATATAAGGGCTTTTACATTAGTAAAAATATATATATGTATATATATATTTACTAGTGTAAAAGCCCGTCATAAGACGGGAATTAAATTCAAAAGCACCAATACCTAATGGCAATTTTACTTATTCAAAAGTATTTTTTAAAAACCACTGTGCATCACCACAGTACACAAACTACGTAGCAGAAGCGAGGATCCCAATGTGTGTATATGGGATCACACATTCTGTAAATATTTTTGTGCACACCTGTTATGTGTAAAATCATAACAGGCTCTATCGCACTCGACAGGGTTTATGTACTCATTTCCTTGTTGATAAGCGTGGCCCAGACTATATAGTCTGCTGTTTTCGAGCAGACGATCCTTTGCCGGCTTTAGGTCAAAGATTCGATCTTGAAGTCGGCCTCTTTCGCTGTATATTCTCCGTGTGAGAAAGACGTGTTTTGGATGAGCTCCAGATAGTGTACTCTTGTTACAGAGTTTTATCATTTATATCAGTTAGGTCGTCCTATAGTTGGAGCCTAAGCTTGATGATATTTAAACGGACAAGTGTAGTAGTGTTTTTGGTGGTGGATGACTACTACTTTGTGCTGGTACGCGAATGTAGTTAAGTTGTGTGGCGATCAGGCAACAGGAACACAAACAGGGCACGTCAACCAATGCCAGTGCCAAATGAAGCACACTGGAACTCCTGGGTTACTTTACACACACAGGTTTATTTAACAATAACTTGGACGTACGTTGAGATGGACAGATTACACATCCTCTGTCATTTGACGGTTAGCAGGTTAATAAACATGCAGCAATGTTAATATATATCATTGTTCAGAACTGTAGTCTCATGACAGTCATATTAATTAACATACGACAGGACATTGTAAATACAGCATCAATGTTCATGGATGATCAGCAAATTTAGATTATGAGCTTGAACGACTGATAATTTTATAACGGCTGACCTCTCAAGGACAGACGTACATCTTATGGTCATGAGGTATGCAATTCATCAAAGAAAGTCCCATCTTCAAATTGGCCTCATCAACAATATAAATATAGGATATCCGACCATTATAATTGAGGCATCATGGTAATCAGTGCACTTTAAATCCTAAGTCCACAATTTGATTGACCTCTCAACATCTTGCCGTAATTCCGTAGGACGGTGAATAAATATATTTTATCTTTTGTATTTACTTTAGTAATACAGTTCTTTCAAGCGGCACATACTTGAAAGAATAACAGGCTGGATCCACAACTTCCCTTTATCTTGAATCCATTTCAGTACATCCTAACTGAATGTACTGACTAGATACATTATGACGAAAAATCGTCATATACATTTATATTCATTTGATTCAAAACTTACTGTGAAAATCTCACAGCGATAGCTTCCACTTGGAAGGCTGTATCCAATAGAAATCAACAGAAGTTTACCCCCAATCTGGGGCTCGAACGAACAGGCCAACGTCTGACTTCTAAACCAGCCATGACATCTCTCTCTGAGGTCACTATGTCATCTAGTGTTTAGCAACAAAACGCAGAAATACTTACGCACAAGTATGTGCGCTTCCGTGTGCGATGAATTCAAATTATAAATATGTTCTTACCACATATGTTGATGCGTACCCTCTTAACAGAAGTCAGACTCATGTCTACTTTACTACTGTTAAGGACCCAAAAAGGACGCAACAACAAGTCATTGCTGAAAGGAGAGGAATGTGTGTGGAACTATATATTAAATATTTCAGCAATATGCCTTTGACATTGTTTCCGTAGTCTACGTGACGATAGACTGATCTTATGGACTGGCTAGAGATTGCCATTGACTATTTTTATGGATGCCTTCAATTAGGAGCTAAGTCATGTAATAAACTAAATGTTGTCTAAACGTCAACCAGGCATTATGGAGTTTTCTACTGTTGAAGACTAGCCTTACATTTTGAAGACTGTTTAAAAAGTTGGACTGAAAGGCCTAATGAAAATTATACCCTAGACAGGCTGGACACTAAAATCCAGCTACTGAGGACTCTAAATGAACTCGGAGAGGGAAGATAGATCTAAACCATCTACCAGATGAAATTATCCCTCTACAACACCGTCATTTGCGCATTCTTCTTTGGTAAGTGTTACCATTTTCAGGAGAGTACATGTAAGGGAAACAATACAATTAATGTCTTAACTTTCAACCAAAGTTGCATCCCTTAGCGTTACGTACTGACAGAAAAAGCGGGGATTATATATAAAGGATATATAAATATAAACTTTCCTGTATTCATACTCTTCAGTGGGATGGGCCTTCAACATATTCACACAAAAGTAGTCCCTGTGCTGTCGACATGAGGTCCTTTCATGTGTTCATTATCCCTCTTATTTCTGTCTCTAGTTCTCTTCTGCATGTTTTTTTTTGGGGGGGACTCCCATTACCTTCTTACCTTGGGGATTCAAGAAAAAGGACTGTCTGGTAATGCTATGAACAGGTTTTTCTCAGTGGGTTTCCTGTATACTGCCAGCATCTTCTCATTTTCAATACGTGCTGAGGTGTTCTTAAAGAAGGGTTTCTTAACCTTGTTCCATGGGGTCGTCGGGGCATGAATGGATTCTTGAGGGTTCAGGTACATAACCTAATATTTCAAAAGTAAAGATTTTTTTATTATACTTTTATGCACATTTTTCCACGAAGGGGTCATTAGTCTTCGTTAGACATTCACAGGAATCCATAGCTAACGTCGGACAATCAATGGGGGCCCAAGGCTCAAAAAAGTTTTTTTTAAAAACCACTGGCTTAAAGTGTATACAGGATGTGGCAGCCAGCCCCATACCCAACCCTCCTTAGTCACCTTTTATGACATGCTTGATTGGTTACAGTGTTACTGCTCTTTGCTCCCCTTTCAGGCTTTGGTAACACAAGACTTGCATTAGCTGAACTTATTTGAGTTTCTTCTGGAGGATTTCACTGGGCATTCATAAAATGTTAAATGCAGTATAGAAGGAATAACAGCTGCATGAAGAAAAACAAAATTACTCACTAGGCGAAAAATGCAGTGAGCCCTTGAGGACCTGTCATTTAAGTTTGTCGAAGCAAACGTTCGTCTGGCTGAAAGCAAAATTAAACCAATTAACTGAAATGTACATGCATGGAGGCATATCTGGAGTCATCCTTATATGACCACTAGATAAACACAATGCTACATTATACATGTGTGGATGTGAACCTCTGACTGTGAAGCTAATTACACCCTCATTGACTCTTGAAATCATCCACACACTTCCAGGGATTCTCCCTGTAGTGAAACGTGTTGAGAACCCAGCATTGCACACTAAGCCTGGAGGTGTCACTTGAGCCCCAAACATAACTCTGGCTTTTACCTGGTTACAAGAGGATCTCACTATGGACCCATGATAGGCAGGGAGAGCTGAGAAGTGGCTCTGTGTAGGAGCATGATAATACCTTGGGAAAGCCCAGTTGCGTAGCTCTGCATTTTTGGAGAGTCTTCTGGATGGCGAGGAATGCACAGTATGCCAGGCTCTTCTTCCTCCTAGTTTGGGATCAGATGTGATGATCCTTAGAATGCAAGCCAACCTGGACAAACTGCAGCTCATGACTTCAAAAGCCACAGGAAAAGCCTAAATCTTCAGTGTAGATAATATCAAGGAGTCTTCAGCTTGGTGTTGGCAGCAAAAGAGCCAGAAGCTCAGCACTAGTTAAGCAACGACAAATTTAATGTATAGAAGTCTAATTCTTTCAGACCAGACCCTTTATTTTAACTTTTTTTTTGGCTCAGCAAAATTAAAAATGACATTTCAATGACATAAAGATGACATGTACTGAAATCACTAAAAATGGTAACAAACTCTTTGCCAAAAGAATTTTAAAAATGTTATATGAATGCCAGGCATGCAATAAAAATAGCAATAACAACATTTGACACTAACAAAGACCAAACACCACTTTACACAAAACAATACCAACAGTAGGAAGGGATAAACAGATGCAAAGGCATAATAGAGATTGGAACCTGTGACTTCACTCTGCAACACCACCTTACCAGAAAGAAATGAGTCAACCTAGTGCATTTAGCATGGACACTTTCACGAACAGCGCTACAAAACCGTACTATATCCTGATACTAAAATTGCTCACTAGGTAATAAGCAAGGCTATGTGAACACTGTAACATAGTCACTTCATTCTAGTTCCTTACTTATTACTTACTTAGTAGCTCCTCTTCTACCCTGGGGCATAGAGCACCATACTATTCTATCGGCTGTTATCCTCCAGGCCTAGCTCCAATCTAGTCCTCAGTCCTTCAGAGATTGTCTAATGTTGTCCTCGCAGCGGACGCTAGGTCGTCCTGGAGGTCTGGATCCCTGGCTCATAGTTTCCCGTATTGCTGTGGTAGCAGATCTGCAGACATGGCCAAACCATCATAGTTGGGATTGTTCTACTTAGATCTGCAGGGGCTGGGTTTTAAGGGCTTGCCGCATCGTCTGGTTGCAGACCATGTCTCTCCTTGTTACTTCAACCACCTTTCTCAGATACCTCATGTCTGCGGTTTGGAGCTGGCTTTTGTGGGTTATAGTCATTGCCCATGACTCGCATCTATAGGTCAAGACTGGAACATAGGTGGAGCGATATACAGCCATCTTTGTCTTCTTGCCAACCTCTCTTTTACTGAGGAATCCTCGGTTTATGGCCTGAAAATGTCTCCCAGCTGCTGCTCTTCAGGTAGCCAAATCTTCTTTGATGCCTCTCTTCCAGTCTATGACAGCTCTAAGGTATTTAATATGGTTGACCTGCTCCAGGACCTGTTCTCCCAGCATAATCCGATGCTTTCTTATTTCTCGTGATATCACCATGGTTTTTGTTTTGGAGCTACTGATGACCATCCCTCTCTTCTCCAGCTCTTCCTTCCAGACTTGCAGGTTGGATTGAAGATGTGACTCTGATTTAGCAATCAGGGCAACATCATCGGCAAATGCCAGCTCTGAAAAACAAACCTGTCTGATTTTCCAGGATCTCGCTGTATACTTTCTTGTCCTCTCATTCTAGTTCCTTCAAGCTCCTAACGGGTGGCCTCTATGCAGGCTATCTGCATGGACAACACAGACTGCACAATTGACACATTAGATCATCTACTAAGAGCAACGCATGTCATTTCAGAAAAGAAACATGATAACTGATGCACTCTGGTGGGTAAACAGATTACAGAACCATGCAATGATTATGATTAAGTGACAAATTAGTGGGTAAACAGATTACAGAACCATGCAATGAGCATGATTAAGTGACCAACTCTCGGGTGGTAAACAGATCACAGCCCCATGGAATAAGTGACAAACTCTGGTGGGTAAATAGATTACAGAACCATGTAATGAGCATGATTAAGTGATCAACTCTGGTGGGTAAACTGCCATCTATTCAACAAGAAAAAGATAAGTGTAGCTATGGCCGCAATAAAATGACAGCTGAACATCTGCTGCAAAAGAGCCCAACATATGTAGAACAGAGAAAGCCTATATGGCAGTCACCAGTACCATTCCTGGACAAACTCTATGGAGATACTGACCACCTCAGGCTGACCACGGCTTCCTTTACACACATTCAAGCTGACATCTGAAAGTTTATGAAGATGTGATAAGACAGAATTTTCTGTTTCGCTCCTTATGGAGCATGGAGCAACCACCGTTGCTGGTCCCCTTGCAGGATGTCTGCTAATGTTAATGTTAATCAGAATCAACATCATTGCACTCTGGGCAAACCCATAGGTGCTCAGTCTCCCTCAGCAAATGTCGAAGGGAATGAATAGCCAAATTCCAGCAGTCTTAACCTTGATGATTCATTGATTGCAGTGTCATTCTCTAATAGACGAACATGAATTGCCCTCATTATTTCTTCCTTATCCATGGCCAATGCACCTTTTATGGGTGCTCTTGAAGCTAGTCTGTCAGCTCTTTCATTGCCACGTACCCCGACATGACCAGGACAGTAGATCCATATCAGTTCTTGAAGATTCAATGCTTCTATGGAGATTTTCCATTCATGTCGAAGCCAACCATCTTGGACCTTTCGAAGCATGGATTGTGAGTCTGATACAATAACTGCCTTTGTTAATAAATTCTCAGACAGCCATCTTAAGACATTTTAAGGACGTCTGCACAAATCATTCCCATGCTCTTGGAGCAGTGGTTCCTGTAGTAATTTGTTTTACATGATGAAGTCATCAGCCTCATACACCAACTTATATTAGTCACTTTCTGCAACATGCCTAAGGCAGCAGTAGATATATTCTTTCACTGTCTCATCATCAGGAACCCCTGGGGACTACACAGGAAAGAGACAGATATGGATTCTCAATAATTTAAGAGCAAGAAGGTGGAGAACTTATTGTACATTACCATTGCCCTGTGACAGAACATTCTTCACGTGGTCCTGTGACTTCACGATTATCTCCTTCAGACCATCAATGTAAATGTTTCGGTCCTGAAATAAATTTGTGAAGGAAGAGGTTGAAAAAATAAGTTTTACACTCTCACTGCAATCTGCAAAGTGGGGTTTGAGAGAGATCACAGTTTAATATTGCTAGCAATTTGTGTGAGAGGGTAGGGAGATGTACAGTTTTCTGATTTTCTCTGCTCGCTTCTTATCAACGTGTTCTTGCAGAGGTCATTTCTATAGCAAATTATTTTACATGATGAGGCTGTCAGCCCTATGCACAGCCTCACATTAGTCACCTCTTACGATATGTCAAAAGTGGCTGTGGCCCTGACTGTTCTTTCTTAGTTTCCTTAGAGACCCCATGGAACTACATAAGCAAGTAGTCCAGTCTTGTTAGCAATTTATGTGGGACAGAACAGGAAAGTTCTAGTCTTTTAACAAATTGTTTGGGGTTGGAAGGCATTCGTTTTAAGTTAGATGGCAATCTGTGCTGGAGTGGTGAAATAAATATAACGTCTATGGGAAAGAAGATATGTTTTACAGTCATGTAAGCAATCTGTGTGGGAGAGAAGATATCAGTTTTAGCCTTGTTAGCAGCTTGTGTAGCAACAGTGGCAAGAACAGTTTTATGTTCGCAATTTGTGTGGGAGCAGGAGAAAAGAGGAAGTTTCGCAATATCACTGGCAATTAGCATGGGAGCAGGAAGTACAATAGTTTCATATCTCATTGCCTATTTGTGACTAGATACGGTAGGGAAGAAATAACAGTTGTAAAGTTTTGTTATGACAGAAAGACTGACTGAAAACACCCTCGCATATTTTACTTTTCCAACTTTCATTTCATAAGCCCTGACACTCTAAAGCAACTATTGTCGCAAGTAAACACATGGTCTGCAATAATGCTAAAGACAATGCATAAAGGATACAATTACATAAAAAACAATTGTTAACACAATGAAATGACAATGAAGAAAATAAACAAGACTAGAATGGACTCACATTATCTTCGCGGATGTTCAATGTTGTGTTGTCATCTGATAGGAGGTCAGTCAGTTTCTCGTTGTACAACTCAATATATGAGACTCGCATCAAGAACTCACGAGCTGGACACTGAAAAATACATCAGTGATGCTATTAACATATTTATAATAACAGCATTCAATTGTTTGGTTACACAAGAGTCATCGAAAATGTCAAAATATTTGTTTTTCCATGCTCCATCTAAGCCCAACCCTGTTCTATAAGATACAAATGTATACAGATAGTCCTTGATGTACACTACTTACGACAACTCGGACTTAAGATGGCCACAAAAACATTAAATTAAAAAGTGGAGAAATTTGTTCCAACATTTTTTTCCATTCGAGGTTTTCAACCTAAGCCATTTTATTTTTCATGTTCTAAGGGCCGTTTATGGCTTGGGATAACGTAAACATGCTCACAGAACAGTACAGAGGATTTATACTGCACTAAACTTTAAAAACATTGACTGTCTTTGAAAATAAACATTAATTTCCATTGGACGTGATATCCTTACCCTCAGATTTCGTGCACTCATCTCCATTGTTCATCTGCGTTATAAGTGTGTGTACTGTTTTCCAATCATGTCTAGTATTTTTCATTTCAACCCTTTTATTTATTGTACGGTGTATGACTTTAACAAATGATGATATGATGAAACGGACTGGACTTGGAAATATGGAATTAAGTTGTGATAGGGTGGGCGAGATGATGCTGCTGTTGTGATATATCACTTTCTTGCACACTCACAACTGACCCGATCAAAAATAAAACTCTGATTCTTAAGGCAGGGGCTGTATTTATTCATACAACCCAGTCAGTGACCAAGCGTATGAAGCAAACATTAAACAAATAAAACAAAGCAAACAAAACACCCAGCCAGTGCTCAACTGCTTACCTGGAGCGCAAACAAAAGCACCAACTAGTTAAAATCATAATAGTTAAACAATGAGAAACACCATGCTCTCACCTGTCAAACTGTCCTTCTTCCACGCTACATGAAATATTCAACTATCATGCACACACACACACACACTCTCATGCATGTCGTCCAATGAGACTAGTATGGTGTTGTGCATGAGGCTGGCAATCTCACCATGTAACATAGATTGCTACCGAAACCACTACTGCAAGAGCATCTGAATGCTTTGTGAGGGCTTCATGTGGATGCCAGCCACATTGGTGGCCCCATGCTCCATAAGGAGCGAGAAGAGAAATATATATCTCCAAGTGAGCCCACATGCTCTCACCAACCATTCTACACATAACCATAATTAAATAATAATAAACTTACTTACTTACTTAGTCGTTCCCCTTCTACCATGAGGTGTAGAGGTTTGGAAGAGAGAGCGCCAGACTATCCTATCGGCTGTCTTCCTCCTGGCCTGGTTCCATTCTAGTCATCGGCCCTTCAAAGATTGTCTAATGTTGTCCTCCCAGCGGACTCTGGGTCGTCCTGGGGGTCTGGATCCCTGGCTCTTTGTTTCCCATGCTTGTCGTGGTAACCGATCTTCTCCCATTCTGCAGACATGGCCAAACCATCTTAGTTGGGACTGTTCTACTTGGGTCTGCAGGGGGTGGGATTTTAGGCCTTGACGTATCATCTGGTTGCGGACCATGTCTCTTCTTGTTACTTCAACCATCTTCCTCAGATACCTCCTTTCTGAGGTTTGGATCTGGCTTTTATGGGTTGTAGTCATTGCCCATGACTTGCATCCATGTCAAGACTGGGACATAGGTGGAGCGGTATACAGCAATCTTCGTTTTCTTACCAACCTCTCTCTTGCTGAGGAATCCTCGATTCATGGCCTGAAAAAGTCTCCCAGCTACTGCTTTTTTAGTGGCCAACTCTTCTTTGATGCCTCCCTTTCGGTCTATAATAGCTCCGAGATATTTAAAGTGGTCGACCTGCTCCAGGACCTGTTCTCCCAGCTTAATCTGATGTCTTCTTTCTTCTCGTGATATCACCATGGATTTTGTTTTAGACCTACTTATGACCATCCCTCTCTTCTCCAGCTCTTCCTTCCAGACTTGCAGGTAATAATAATAAAATGGACATAAAATAATATTCAACTATATGTACAACGAATACTCTCCTTAATGGGCATAAACCA
Source organism: Oreohelix idahoensis (assembly GCA_024509875.1). Classification (NCBI taxonomy): domain Eukaryota; kingdom Metazoa; phylum Mollusca; class Gastropoda; order Stylommatophora; family Oreohelicidae; genus Oreohelix; species Oreohelix idahoensis. The sequence continues at coordinate 221,499 of JAMPIV010011258.1, read as the reverse complement.
CCACCTCGCAACTGATCCATCTCAATATTCATCCCTGCACTCTGAAGCATGTCGTATATGCCGACTGATGAGATTGGGAACTCATCATATAAAACACACTGTTACAGAAACAACCACTGCAATAGCATAAAAATGCTTCTTGTGGGCTTGTGATGGACACCAGTTGCACTGGCGTTTCCATGCTCCGCAAGGAGCAAACAGAGAAACACCTGTCTCAACGTGCCTTACGCACAAAGGAGTGGTATTGTGCTCACCAGAAATCTAACTACCTAAAGCTAGATTCATCTTCTCAAAGGGAACTTTAGCAATACAAAACTGTGTACACAACAGATGTAATTAAACTAATCTCAAAGTAACCCATTAAATATATACAGTAGAATTATCAATTATCGTGAAATACACTTTAACCTAAACTATCTCTTCCATTACTGAAGAAAATTACATTAACCTGCCTTCACCCACGTATCAATTCACACAATATAATCACCCACGTGTCAATTCACTCAATATAAAATAACATAACATTACTAGGCCTATATCACGTGATAAATTAGAGTGTTAACGCAGACTCACTGGCGACTTCTTTATGCAGTCATCAACACGTGGCCCCCCGGTTGCCATCTTGCCAACAAGTTAATATTATCTAAATTACAGTCCCAGATAACATCTCTGTCCAGTTCCATGTATGAAATACTTTCATTCTATATTTGCCTTTCTTGCCCGGTCTGATGAATGAAATAATTGCTACTAAACTCTTACAGCCGCAATCTGGACTTAACACAAGTAAAATCTATCCACACATATTTTCACTCATCTGTCATTTCAGAACTAAATATAATGTCCTAAATAGAAATCTCCTCAAGAAACACATCTTTTTATCTATTTCATTAAACATTAGAACAGACACGCTGAATACTAATAATAAAACTAGATCACTAAAGCTAATCTAAATTAACTCACGTGTTCAAGGCATCTACAGATCGACTATGGTTTCTTACTCTGACCTCTGCTGGCCAGGCACTTCTTTATATAAGCCGCTAAGCCTAATCACTCAACTTAGTCCGCGCACGCAGTAATTGGGCCACTTAAATAACACAACAGATGGATGCTCTAGAAAGAGCGAAAACACAAACATAACACACAACTATTTCTAGGCTTTATTGTGGCCAAGTAATATATCTTCTTCTTGAAGATGTTGTGGTAAAAAGGCAGTGAACCACAGAGACAATGGGGATGACAAAATGGCGCTGAGAACGACAGACAAAATGGCGATGAGAAGATGGCGCTGTCACAAAGTCAATACATTTAAGGGGTGAATTGACTTACAACAGAGTTGTCAGAACGGAACCCCGTTGTAATTCGAGGAATACTTGTAATGCATATTCCAAAACAAGGACTCCTTTGCAACGCCATCAGCAGGTTCCCTCAAGTCTTATTCAATGCCAACATATTTCTTTCACTTCTTGTTCCCCTGGTACTTGCCAGTTCTACACTGTTAATCCTGTCATACCATTTTGTTCTTCCATTCTCTGCCAGCACCCATTTATAAAAGTATAAATGGATAATGCCATAATGGGTGTGTAACGGGGTCCTTTACCTTTTTACTTCTACATATTGTTTCTCTAAGTGTAATATGGCATTCATTTTGACACATCTTGATATCTTCTGCTCTTATTCATGCTCTGTGCTGGTGTTAATTTTTCTATGAACTTCTGAAACATCACACTAAATTTTTTTTTTGGATCTGTTTCCAGCAGTTGTCTGTGTCTGGTTTATCATTAAATTTTTCAACTCAGTCCATTCAGTATGGGACCCTGTAGCTCTTTTCTGTCTTACTCTAGGCTCAGAAACATGACATTACCACAAGAATATCATATAGTGTTCTTTGTATCAAATAGTCAGACGTAATAGCAAGGCTAATTTGTGGAACAGAACCAGTTGCAGACAAAAACCAATACTGTTGAAGATAAAGTACAGAAAATCTACACTGATAGGACACACCCTCAGGAAACAACACAACAGTATAAACAGACATATCCTTGACTGGAACCTATAGGGGAAGGGAAGTTGAAGGAGCCATAGGAACAGGGATCTCATGGGTAGAGATGAAAGAAAACAGCCCTAAAGTGTTGCTGGCGAGAATCAGGCACAGCCATATGTTCCACAGGGAAAGTAAAAGAATGAATGAATGAATCCATTCCACAGCTGCTATCACTGGTGCCTATACCTTGTAGCAGTATGGCAGCTTGCGAACCCTGACAACCCCAAGATCTATGCCAGCGGGAGTTTTACTCCTGGCAGGTTCTACCAAGATGGATAGGTCTTCATGGGTAGAGGTCAGACTAAGCTGGCACCCTGGTCATCCAGTTTGGGGGTTTTAGCACGGGCCAGACACCCATCTTTGTTAAAATAAAACAATCACATTACGGAAACCGCAACAGATGAACAAACTTTGTTGCGTGATGGACACATCCGGCTTCTGAGGCTTGTATGACTGCCCATGGTGAAAGCCGAAAGGAAGCCACTGCCTGGCGGAGAACTGAGGAGGCAGAGATGCAAAGCATGAACCAGAACTGGGGCACCATACGAATAATGCCGATCAAGCAAGTTTAAGACAAATTTGTTGCTGCCCTGCAAGACCCCACCAGGCATGATGATCACTGATTGTTTTATAATTCAGTGGCCAAGGACCAAAGAAGATGATGACAGGTTGTGTTTCTTATTAAATATTACCATTTGTTTGGAGAGTACAACTGTGGCAACTATTGGTGAATCCCTGGAGTTTGGACATGATCTTACAGTCAGATTAGAACTGAGGAACTGAATTATATTAGTTTCACTCCAACATTAGGGATAAATGACCATGCTTTCAACACTCACCATTAAAGAATGATTACTTACGTTTTCGATATAATCATAAGCAGTCTTGATAGCAAAAGTTCTCAATGCATCAATGGTGAATGTCTTGCCAGACCCTGACTGGCCATATGTAAAAACTGTACCTGAAAAGAAAGCAACATATAGATTGCATCTCTGTTTTAACATTATTCCTTAAAAAAAAAAAGATAATATAAATGAATTTACATAATGTAAATATAAAGTTGCTTCTCTATGGTGCGGAATGCTGGAGAGTTACAGAGAAGGAAATGTCGAAATTGTCCTCTTTTCACACAACATGCCTAAGAAAAATTCACCGAACCTTTTGGCTGAATACCATCACCAACCAAGATCTGCTTACTCGGAGCAAGCAAGAGGACATGCACGCTATCATAGCTGGCAGACGCTGGAGCTGGGTTGGCCATGTCCTCAGAAGAGACCCCGATGCCATCACAAGAACAGCTATGCTTTGGACCCTTGAAGGAAAACGAAAGAGAGGCTGACCAAAAACAACCTGGCGGAGGACTGTGGAGGCTGAGATGCAAAGAATGAACCAGAGTTGGGGCACTGTACGAAGGATGGCCGCCGACCGAGCAAAGTGGAATCAATTTGTTGTTGCCCTACAAGACGCCACTAGGTGTGATGGCCACTGACTGCTTTGACGGTCGGCGGCTAAGGATCAAAGAAGAAGAAATGTAAAGTACTGGTAACTGAGTAAGACCTATGCTAATAACAAATGAATTAACATCTTTCAAAATCTGAGATACTGGCAGCGTAATTTACTCACATTTAATATTTACAAAGATGAATTTACATCTTTTAAAACCTAAGATCCTGGCAATGTAAATACATCCATTTAATACCTACAGTGTTGTACACTGAATTTTCATTATTTCAAATATAAAATTCTGGCCACAGAATAAACTTCATTTAATATCTAACATTGTAGAGATAAAAATCACACTACAATAATTAAAATATAAACTACTGGGAGTAAATCTGCGCTACTCAAAATCTAACATCAAACTTACATACAGGAATTTGACATTTATCTGAGTACCCAGTATCCTGGAATGTTTCGGAAATCAACAAAATATATTATTTAAAATGCGCACCAAGTAATGCCTTTGGCTTCTATTTTGCTTATGGTGACCCGCTGATGTGTTGTGCCACTGTTTTCAAACCAGCTAGCGGTGAAGGTTTGTAATTCTCATGATTTTTACTCATATTTTCAGTGCTTTTTTTTCCACCCATTTTTGCATACACCCATTATGTTGAAAAGGCCTGCTGAAAAACCTTGGGTTTGGCAAGACTACAAAAAGCAAGCACATATCTCTAAATATTAAGAATAAAGCAGAGTTACTAAAACATCCAGAGAAAGGTGCATCACTAAAGTTCTTCTGTGTGAAGTATGGATTAGGTTCACCTACCACCTACGATTTTATGAACATGAAGGACACCTTTAAAACTGTATGGTGATAGTGACTTCTCCAAGTTAATGAAACAGAGGAAGACATTATACCAGACAAAGCATGTTCAAATAGAAAGAAAAAAAAGTATTAGTGGAATTGATTGGACAGCGCCAACGTGAAAAATGCCCTCAGACTCATTCTCTTATTATGGCACAGGCACAAAGATGTTCCATAAGCAGTTAGGTATTCCAACACACTGTGAGTATACATCAGGCTGGTATGCCTGGTGAAATGGTCTTCATATTTTAGGACTGGCTACCTGAATTCTGGAGAGAAAAAAATCCCTATCCAGCAACCCTCAGGTCCCAAGCATGCCAGATAAATAAATGATCATGTATTTGTAATCAATTTTTAAAACAAAATCTATTTCTAGAAGAAAAATACCATGCTCAACTATATTTAGGGCACGTAATGACTATAGTTCCTGCCCTTTCACTCCTCATGAAGTTTGCAACCACTACGGCAGCTGGTCCCATTGCAGGAAGCCCTCACCAAAATGTGCTCTTGGAACTGTGATTTCTGGAGCAATTTATTTAACACAATGACAGTGCCAGTCCCATGCACAACCTCTTATTAGTCACCTGTTATGACATACCTGAGGGAGCAGGAGGCAAATTCCTTTTTCGTCAATTCGGAGTCCCCCAAGAAATACTCTAGACATTGTCTATTATTATACAAAGCATACTGAATTTATTGAGATTTGCTTAATGACAGACTTTCGTTGACCATTATACCAGATAGACTCGGAAAACCCATATTGAAAAAAAAAACAGGACAAGAGCAAGACAGAGAATGGCAATCATGAAAAAACTTGCTGGCACGGGTTGGGGAGCAGACGAGAGAGTACTAAAGAAGCTATATACTGGGCGAGTGAGACCAGTCTTAAAATATGGCATTGCAGCATGGTCAACAGCAGCTAAGTCGAACTTTGACAAAATAAACAGAACCCAAAACCAAGCATTGAGAATCATAACAGGTGGCATGAAGTAAACACCAATTGAAGAGTTGGAAAAGATTACTCACCTCCAGCCTATGGAGGATAGAAGAGATAGCAGAGCCCAGCAACAAGCCGAGAAATTAAGGAGGCTGATAGACCACCCAATGCACCAGAGAATGGACTTGGAAGGGGAAGACTGAAGCGAAGCAACTTTGTAGAGACAGTCAAAACAAAGATGAGAGCAGACCCCAAAACACAATATCTACAGCTACGCCAATATGTACTGCACACAAGCTACCAATTTGGAAACAACAGTGCTTCCCTGAGATGATAGAAAACTTTCCTGGTATTGAGAGAAAGAACAGCCAAAATGAAACAGAAAGGAGAGTCCTAACCACAAAATATATAGAGAAACATTACCCAAGCAACACCTGGATCCATGCATACAAAGATGGATCAGCAACTAATGGAACAGAAGATGGGGGTGGAGGAGTCTTCCTCAGCTTAAGAAATGGCACATAAAAAAAAGATAGAAGCCGAAACAGGGAAATTTTCAAGTAACTTCAGAGCAGAGGCAGAGGCCTTAAAAACTGCATCAGAAATTCTAATGACAGAAGAAAGCTCAGAGAGACCAGTAGCTATCTTCTCAGATGCGCTATCAGTGATTACAACGCTGAAAAGTCAAAGTAATGCTGAACTGGATGACCTAAGAGTAACACTTCACAGACTATGTCAGCAATACAAAAGAGCCGTGATACAGTGGATCCCTTCTCACTTCAACATCCCTGGAAATGAAGAAGCTGACAGATTGGCAAAGGAAGGGGGAAAGCTTCCTCAACTTGACACAAATATAACTTATGAGGAGGCCAAGAGTTTCATCAAGCGCAGGTACGGGCACAAGTGGGAAGAAGAGCATCCAGGCCACACAAAAAATGATCCGTATTACCAGCTCAGCAGAAGTGAACAAGTGGTAATCTTCAGACTTCGCACAGATCATAACAGATTGAGATACCATCTATTCAACAAATTAAAGATAGGAACTACTGATGAGTGTGATTGTGGCACCGATAAAATGACTGCCGAACATCTGCTTCAAAGGTGCCCAACATATGATGAACAGAGAAAACGCATATGGCCATCACCAGTACCATTCCTGGAGAAAATCTATGGAGATATCAACAGCCTCAGGCTGACCACTGCTTTCTTTGAACTTATTCAAGTTGACATTTGAGGGTGAACGAAGAAGAAGATTCCAGATAGTATCTGTTATGTGACAACCTTTACCATTTAATAACACCTGATATACATTCTAACTGTGCATTTTTTGATCAAGCTTGTTCTGATATTATGAAACAATACATACCGTTGAAGCCTATCATGGCCTGTTTGACAATATCTGAAGCAAGTTCCTCATAAACCACTCCGCTAGACACATTTTCATCAAAAACTCGATCTGAAATGTCATATATTTGAAATACTTATAAAAATTGTATGTATACATAACAAAATACCAATAAAATAAAATACCCACATAAATAACAATGTTTTCAAAACACTCATGTAAGTTCTCAGTCCTTGAACTTTCTTCTTCTTTGATCCTTAGCCGCTGACTGTCAAAGCAGTCAATGGCCATCACGCTCGGTGGTGTCTTGTAGGGCAGCAACAAACTGCTTTCGCTCTGCTCGGTCGGCGGCCATCCTTCGTGCAGTACCCCAGCTCTGGTTCATTCTTTACATCTTGGCTTCCACACAGTCTTTGAACAGTTACACAAAAATCAAGTGCTTTTGTTTAGTAAGTAAAATTTTTTACAGAAAGGAAAGAAAAACGTATCAGCAAAAATCAACTTGTACTTCATCGCAGTTTTTCTGGATACACATAAAGTAGACTGTAACAAAGATCTTCACTGTTCCATACCAAAAATATAACTGGAACTTGAGGACTGAGTGCTGTCCGGGCTGATCATAGTTTCCGTACACTGCCATCTGCTTTTCTGACCAGCTGCTTTTTCCCTACAGGTGTAAACAAAAAATGCAGACAGAGCTGGATGAAATATTTCAAAAAAACATACTATACAACATATGTGGACCAGAGAAAGCGTATATGGCTGACACTAGTACTTTTCGTGGAAAAGATCTACAGAGATGCAAATAGCCTCAAGCTAACTACTGCTTTCTTTGAAAACATTCAAGTAGACGTCTGAGAGTGATCGAAGAAGAAGAAGATGTATATTTACATACACATGTAACTAAATACAATATTTTTTTTTTAGCAGCACTGGCTTTATTACACTGGCTTGGCCATGTCCGCCGCATGGAAGATGGTCGCATCCTGAAGGATATCTTCTACGGACAATTACAGATGGCAAGAGAACAGTTGGGCGACCGCAGCTGAGGTTCAAAGATGTGTGCAAGAGATATGAGGGCACTGGACATGGATCCAGCAACATGGGAGGATGAAGCTGCCGATTGCACCAAGTGGCGATGCTATTTACGGCGCCACCTCAGATTGGGTGAAAAGAAGCTCACACAACAAGCAGAAGAGAGAAAACGTCGAAAGGAGCACCAGGAAAATAAGCAGCTGAGGGCTGTCACATAAGGGGCGCATTCCCATAGTCAGTTATGATTGAAGGGGCTATTATTATTATTAGTAAAGAATATGACAGAGATACAGGTTAAGAAAGAACACTAATAAGGATTATCGAAATAAAGAGAAAAAACTGGGACTTTATGTGAGAAGTTATCAGATGATGTAAAACAAAAGGTAAAGGTTATCCCATAGTAGATACTGCCGTTGAGAAGTGAAGTGTTAGAGACTTCACTATACTAGGTCCAGTACCGAGAAGTGGGGTGACCAGTTCCCTTTCTTGTTGCCTTTTCCTTCCCTCACTCAAGTGCAAAGTCAAGTACACATTTACAGCTGGGTAGACTGAAGCATGTCAATACTGTGAATCGAACCCGGCACCTTTGCCGTGGGAGACCAGCGCTTTAACCACTCTGTCAATCAGGCACTTAAGATGATGTAAGCAAAGTGAAATATAAGAATCATTTATGTGTTTTAAGAGACTTTAATGCTGGAACAGAAACAATGTGTCTCATGTAAATAGAACAGCCTGAGATATACAGGGTAATTGAAAGGTCACTCTCTGTTTCTAAATTTGTATATTCTCACTTGTATCTATTGGACATACACCAAGCAAATGTAGACTCTATTGGAAAAACCAGATGTCACATTTTTATAAAAACAGAATTACTGACCTCAGCACATTAAGCATACTCCAAAGAAGTTGTAGAAACTAAAATTATATTTGAAAACACATTCCTCTTCAAGAAAAGGATGCATACAAACAGGCCATCCTTCTTTGAGTCGTAGCGTTTAAAATTTTAGAAGCCATTTTTCTGGGACTTCATTTTTTGTGACATGTTTGGTTTTTCCAATGGAGTCTTCATATGTTAAAACAAGGAACAATAATTGCCAATTGACTAGTTACGTTTTTTTATATTTCCAGAAATAAAATAAGTCTCAAATAGTCAATAAACCGATGTAAAAGAGACAACAAACATGTCTGCCCGCTGAGGTCATGTTGAACAGGCCATACTTTACTTTGAGCTGTATTGTTAATGTGACATAGCACGATATCTAATTAGATTATGATGATCAAATGTTCTATTTTCCCCGGATTTGTCCTCTTTTCCACATCACGATTAAGCATCCAGGCGGCTTTATTAAAAACTGCAATTTGTCCAGATTTCCCAGTAGATTCATTAAAAGGTATAGGAGATGGCCATTTGAGAATATATAAACCATTAAAGGGTTTCACCTGTTTTTTCATTGGTTACCTTACAAGTGTACCAACATGGGACGATGTGCAAGTTTCTGTGCAATATTTAATTGATAAAGAGGTTTCAACTGCCTGGGCTAAATGCTTTGACCAACTTAGCCTGGTGTTGGTTGAAAGTAACATCAGTGAAGGATTCATGCAGTTATTGGCACATGAGAAATGGATTCTGTACAATATTTCTTTGCCGTGCCTGGTCAGAATACAAACGTGGAGATAGTAGTGAAAAAATAAATATTGTAAAATTAGCAATGACTTTTCAATCACCCTCTAAACACCACTTATGGACTTTATCCTGATAAGTAGACAACAAAACTGGGATATTAAAGATAGGAGAGCTATCCCTAGTGATCTTTTACTTGTTTCAAAGTTTTATTCATTCTTGTTTTTCGTTTCGTTGATTATTTACTTTCTTGTTTCGGTATTTCTTACAGGATTTACAATTTTCTTGCATTATTATTGTTCTTTTTTCGCTCCTCACTGTGGTTGTTTACTTTTTCCATCTGCTTGTATCGCTCATTTGGTGTATGTTTCTCATCATCGTATGTTTTTGTAGTACCTATATGTAATTCTTGTCCTTGTCACCTGTTTGTAACTGGCTGACGAAGAGTAAAACCCGAAACGTCCTTTGTTTCCTGTGAACCATTAATTTGTAGAACTGATTCAATACTGTTTATATACTTATATATAGGTAATTAATTCTTTGGCAGGGCACTTCTTATAACTACAAGTAATGAGCATAACCACAGCACAAGGAAATAATATGGTGGGAAAATCATAATGAAGAAAAGAGAAGGGAGCAGAATAAGCGATTAAACTTGTCAACAATATATTATTGTCCAGAGGAACAGACAGACCCAAAAAAAAAGAGAGAGAGACAGAGAGAGAGAACGAACGAGCTTTATTTTCAAAGGGTTGAGAATTGGGCACACAGGCCCGTCTAACACTCTGCCCTTCCTTTCACTCACCTTTCATACTGAATTCATTTATTCTCATATGCATTTTACATATCAATTTACAAATCACTTACTTTGGCTGCAATGGTCGAACTCTTATTGCCACTTTGATTTCATTCCCAGGTGCTGAGTCCATAATGTAAAGTGACACCTGATGGCTTAATGTAAATCTTGAAAACAGATGAAACACTACTGACGGCTACAGAAGTGTAGTTTTAAGGAATGGTGTTTCATAATTTCACAGCAATATAAACACAGCTGGAGAGACAAAGATATCAAAAAAAAAGAATACAAAAGGTTAGAGGATCTTTCATTGCATTGAGAAATGTATGGAGATCAAAAAGAAATCGTCCATTAATTCAAATGTTAAGTCACACCTACTGTATGGCTCTAAAACACGTAGAACAACAAAACAACCAATAGGCTACTGACTTTCCTAAATGGATGCTAGCGTAGAATAGAAGAATTGAAGTGGTATGACAAGATCACTAATTTGTAACTGATGACAAGAACCAGCAGGACAAGAGGTTTGAAGAAGACACTGGAGATGGATAGGACACATACTGAGAACACTTGCTGATAGCATTACAAGGAAGTCCTTGTTTTTGAAATCCCTTTGGTAGGAGAGGCAGAGGGAGGCCAGACAAAAAAAAAAAACATGGAGAAGAGAACTGGAGACAGATGAAAGGGATAAACAAGGCATGGAGAGATCTTGAGCAGATGGCACAAGACAGGAGGACTGATGTTCAAAGGAAGCTTGCTAAACACATTAGAAAGAGGAAGTCAACTTTTACTGGGCATCTTATGAGGAGAGGAGTTAGAACACATGGTGACAACAGACAAAACTGATAGAAAAAAACTGTAAAGGGCAACATAAAGAAAAGATACAAAACACCCTCATACGGCATGGAAGAGTCAACAAAAGGACTGCCAATGCCATTCCCTACAGCACAAACGTAAAATACGAGAATAAGCAGGTTATCTTAAGTGTCCATTTCTGTCAGCTTTAAATATGTTAATATAAATAACCAACAGGTTAAAGAACTGTTTGATGTCACAGTGACCCCCCCCCCCCCCCCCCCCCCCCCCGATCTCATAGGTAGTGAGATCAGATGTTAAGCCTTCTCGGAGAAGTACCAAAAAAATAGAAGGTCTTGTATGCAATTTTCACACGTTATAAATCCCTTGTAAAGAGTAGGTCAAGCGGCCGCTGCCCTGGTAAATTTAACAAAATTAGGAAAACCTACCCACCACAAAAATATTTATAGAATATGTGATTCCTGTATACACACATTGAGATCCTCGTCAGTGCTACAGAGTTCATGCACTGTGCTAAGATCCTCCTTGTGTGATCTAAGGAGGAGATCGGAGCACTGATGGAGCTGTCCGTGTGCAATAAAAATGGTCCTTAAAACAAAACAAAACTAAATTTAAGACATGACAACCTTTTACAAACAGGGACAGTTCCAGTGAGCATCATGGTGTGTTCCACAAAAAGTAGTGAATTAAATAAATACAAGTTTATTGTCGTGAGTTAGTCTGCTTCACAACACAGCTTCTATATAATCCTGAGTAACTCTGACGAAAACCGCGCGCCATACATTGTAGAAATTGTATGATACACTAACCAATGGAAAGACTTCGTATTCGTGTGTTTACTACAGCCTTGGACAGGCAAAATGGCCAGTCCTCATTTGTGCAACCGAGTGAAGGATGCAAATTAATTACATAAGTAGGAAAGAAGTACCACTTGGAAGAGGTCTCTAATTCTACAGCAGGAATGTTACTTTAGAGGTAGGTGTAAAGACTTCCACGAAAAGTAGTTTATTAAGAGAGTGAGTGGAAAGGCTTCGACACATCGGGTTAGTCCCTAATTTAGGTATTTAAAATATGCATAGAATAAAATGCACTTAGGAGACTAAAAGATTTTTAGCTAGGAAGATAAAGATTAATTCAGGGTATAATTTAAGCCTTAGATGAATAAAATCGCTCCAGAAATAAGAAAGATAAGGGGGAAACTAGTTTTTCATAATTGAACAGAGAGACAAAATATGCCTCATTTTGGGATTCGCAATACCCCATTAGCCCCCTGCTTTCCGATACGCCAGATGTGCTAGTATAAATAGACCTTGCCCTTGCTAAATTGGGGCCATAAGATTTGAAAAACACAGCGAGCAGAAAGAAGCGGTAACTTGTAAATGAAGACTGCCTTTGCCAGTTGTACCTGAGAGCAGATCAAGTTTGCCATTAACAGCATTGCAAAATTTAACGCGCCATGCCAGAGCAACGCTCAGAGCGTGGTTTTAAGTTTATAACGAATAAACCCTAAAAATCGTCCGTTTAATGCAGTTCATATTTTAAAACTCGTAGAATGACTTCTGCTACTATTTAAACAACTAATTTGACTGTGGTTAAACAGCACATGTGCGTGTTTTGATGTTATTATCACAATTTTTTGAAGATTCGCGTGTTTGCGTTTTTCGTTGTTATTGCTAGAGAAGTATGTCATGCTTTAAATTTACATTTTCTAAGTCTCCTAAGCGAATAATTGTGTCAAACTACTTTGAAACATTGCTGACATTGATGATGATTGTTTGGTAGTCACAGTTTGTTGTCAAAATACGGAATCTGTGCAGAAAAGCTAGACACACTAGATTTAGTTGATGAGTGGGCGTAATCATATTCTGGCCGATCAAAAAGCAACAAAACTAGACCTACCGTAACATCTAATCACTAGTTCTTGGTAGAAGATGATGCTAGGGATACTATTAAAACATTAAACAAGAGCAAAAAAGTTTTTATATGACGTTATTCTTCTTTATTTGTTTGAAAATTACGTAATGCACGATTGCATAATTTATTTTTTTCTTACAAGGGACCACAGAAAAACTGGTGTGAATAACACTAAATGTACTAATTGTGGCCATAAGCATGTTTTTTTTTACTTTGTATATGGATTAACTTGACGTTTGAAGACTAAAAAAAAAGTTTTATTGTCTGCAACAGTAATTTGTCTTTGGTAAGATCGTATTCTACAGTTAGCTTTTTAGTGTTTTTCAATTTTACATGCAAAATGTTTTAAGTATAACGAACACACTTGTGTTAAAAGACGTTACATATTACAATTCTCTATCCGTTTCCCTACAGTTTGGTATATAATAAGTACACGTTCACAGAAAAAGATTAACATAAAATTTACACTAAAAGTCAGTACACTTCACCGTTTAGAATTCTTCAAAAAATAATTATGGCACAGGGTGGAAAATAATTATGGAGTCAAAGAGTTAAGGTAATATTGGTATGTGTAGAATCATTGTGTTATTTCTGGAGGAAAAACCGAAGTGTGTTGGTTTAGTTTAATTGTATTAAGCTAGCTGTTTGTGGAAAGCAGTTTAAAGATATTACGCTTGCTGGAAAGGACTATCCAAACTGGAGGAAGGAATGACTGTAACAGATTGATTTTCTGTATTGTTTGATACATGACACAATGATTACCATAAGGCCTATATGATTTTATAGAAACAAATCATGGACAAAACTGTTACAAGTTAATTACTGAACTATTGTGTTAGAACTGGAACGAATTGTGTTATTCATGACTTACTATGTCTCTTGTGATTAACCACGGCTTGTCTGAACTGTCTCATTATACCTCCTGACTGGCTAAGGAGACAATAAGCGATACTACGTAGGTTGTATATATTGTTTCAGGTTATATCCTGCCCTGAGTGGAGGACCCACAGTGATGGGGTTCTATCCAATCATACTGCTGTATAAGGCCTAGGAAGGACTTTGTTTCAGATAAGTAGCTCAGTGTTGGGCTACTTCAACTTTCAAATACCATATATAAATATAAACCCACCTACGAATAAACTATGTGATGATGAAAACACTGTGGTGTATATAGAAGACATCTGACAGTCATATGAGTCATAAAGTAACATTTATATTCATCTATACAAGAAAGCACAAAAATAGAGACAGATTCCACCAGGAAGCAAGAAAACAGTGAATAGGAACTATATTAGTTTAAGACATTAACTGTAAATGTGTTATGTATATATGAAAGTGACCCATAATTTATTTTGCAATCAATTGAATTTTATTTGAAAATTAACAAAGAACAAAAGATCTTGTATATAAATAAATTATAAATTGTACCCAGAGTCTTCAGTGAATTATTTAAATTTGGTTTAAAGTTCTTGTGTAGTTAATGACCCCTAGCAGTCATTGTCTAAGAGTCTGGAGAGGAGCCCACAGGAATCTAGATAGTACATTACCATCTCATTTAGGAACCTATACAGCTTGACTATACCTTTGATGTCGATACACCATTACTCTTTTCAGAATATAAGTATTTAAATAAATAACACGGTATTTAATCAATTTTACAAATTACGGTTCACAAGTTAACTACTTATATTCCTTGCCAGTTTTACAGCAGCCCCTTAATTTATTTACTCTTTTCAGAGAATGGGGTATTTCTTGTAAGACCAGTCTCTTATCTGGAACTATCCTGGTATCATCTGATATATCTATTTGTCCAGGATAATATCCTCTCGCTACAAACATATAGAAATGCATGTGTCCTTAATTTAGCAATAGAAAACATGTTTTCTTTCCTTCTTTACCAATATTTTAATGATGCCACAATAATGCTGTCAAGTTAACTACTTCTAGCCTGCAAAAGTATCCAGAAGTATGGATTTTGAGGGATCTGAATATTAAAAATTATGGTAAATGGTTGGCCCCAGCCAAAAAAAAAAAAACGTTAGAAAGCAGTTTAAACACAGAAATTAGCTGTTCAGTCTAGAAACTAAAGTCCATCATTCATAAGAACACTCCAAAGATTAAACCTTTCAGTCTTAATTCTTATGAGCATTATAAGGATTTGCTCTTTGTGAGATTTTTGTGTGTTGTCACTTTAGAAATACAGGATTACAGCATTGTGCATTTATAGAAAACACTATTTTGTCATGAAACTGGGAAAAAAACATGCATGTCAGATAAAAATCAGTTGGCACAAAGCACATCTGTACCAGTGGTCACAATAACAACTTGTATACACTAGCACAGACTATTAACAATTTAAGGTTGCCAAGAAAACAAATATTTCTAAGGCTCCTCCATTTAGAAAAGAAAAGCTATCCACATACTTGTATATACCCAGCAAGGAAGGACATTTTTATTGCTGAGTGTATCTTGTAATTATTGCAGTGTATAAGGGGTTTGTGCTGTGAACAAGAATGTTAAACAGTTGTTCCAGGGAAGACTATTTGAGTCAACTGCAGGTCTCCTAGTGATGTACGAACAGATGAGCTTCATTTGATTAAACTTACCCGCCATCTCAGCTGAGTTTACCCCGTTCAACCAAATTTTTCAGTTTAATCATAATATTCAGTGTTAACTTATTTTCATTTTTTGTTTTATTTACATTGGGTGCAATTTACAACTGTGTTTTGTGTGATCTATTTACATCAGAAATTGTTCTCAAATGGTAGATTCTTTATATTTGGGTGCACTGCAGTGTATGTGTTGAAAGATTGGGGTACATTGGTTAATAATTAATTTACTCTTCATTTGACAATAGTAATATATACTTCTAGATCTTTTCATTCTTTTATTACTATATATTAATTTTTGTTCTTGTTGAAAACTGTTTGATTATACTGTACAGTTACTAGGTCTGTCTATTATCAACACATGTTCTATAGTTATGTGTGGATCATATAGACTACCTGTAATCTAATACTAGGATTCTTTATTGAAACGACGAACAGTGGGATGTGTTCTTCAATGCTATCCAAATAAGTTGCAAACATCGTTAGGGTCAGGATTAAGGTTACGGTTGGATTTAGGATTCGTAAACCTAACCATAATCCTTATTACTGCACCTCTGAATTCTTTTTTGAGGCTGTATTGAACACACTGCCCACTGTTCTTCATTTCAACTGGGGTTCACTATTGTTAATGCCTCATGTTTTAGTTGGAAATGCTCTATATTATCTTGTAGATGGTTGAAATGAAGAAAAGTGGGTTGTTTGCTCCATACGGCCTTAACAAAGAATTCAGAGATGCAGTAATAAGGGGTAAGTTTTACAAATCCTAAACCTAATCCTAACCCTTAAGACATCAGTGATTTATCTGGATGGCAGTGAAGAACGTGTCCCACTGTACTTCATTTCAACCTTGCAGACATTCTGTAAAATAATTCTCTATTATAAAATCCCAATAGCCCTTTCCCAGTTGTAG
Organism: Oreohelix idahoensis; assembly: GCA_024509875.1. NCBI lineage: Eukaryota > Metazoa > Mollusca > Gastropoda > Stylommatophora > Oreohelicidae > Oreohelix > Oreohelix idahoensis. Next base: position 205,170 of record JAMPIV010011258.1, on the reverse strand, counting down.
TTTCTTGTTGCTGGGAATCTGTAATTCCCATAATACTTAACATGTATGGCTGAAATGAAACAAGTGGGATGTGTTCTTCAATGCAATCCAGATAAGTCACCCACCCACATCATTAGGGTTAGGATTAGTAGGGTCTAGGGGTAGGATTCCTCAACCTAACCGTTGTTCCTTAGTCTCTGATTTCTTTTTTAAGGCCGTATGGACACACGCCCCACTATTATTCATTTTAACTGACATGTCCTTCCTGGAGCTTTGAATAGCTTATAAGGTCTTCCTTTTAGGTTTTTATCCCATGTTACTAGGAATAATAAATAACACAATAACACAATAAGCCAATGTCAGCAGGTTGTATTCCTTACCGATGCAGGCAGAACGCAGACAGCCGAACACATCCTGCAAGACTGCCACATGCTTAGTCAATTGCGAACTGAACATTGGCCCACAGAGATGCACATCCACACAAAGCTGTTTGGGAGTCTTGAAGAACTTTCAACCACAGCAACATACATCCAGAGAACCGGACTTCTTGTGTAGACATTTCTAAACAACAGCGAACGAGAAGAAGAAGAAGATCCCATGTTACTGTCCATTCATCTGTTATTGTTCTTTTAATTATTCATGTTTCCCCATGCCTACACTCATTCCGTTTTTAGCTGATCTAATTGGTTGAAACGCAAAACAGTGGGATGTCTACTTCGATGAGGCACCAAGTCGCCCACGTCGTTAGGGTTAGGAACGTGGTTAATAAATTTTATGGCGTTTTAGACGTTGCTTTAAGCGTGTTTTGTAAACATTGGGGGAGGGGGTGTGTATTTCAGTACGTGCTGTAAGATTTTTTATGCTAATATCGTGCATTCGTAAAGTAGGCCCTATGTGAACCAGTCTCTTGAATGTTTGGCATTGCTGGCACTGTAATATTTGTTTCCATCTGTGTTCTGCTCTTTTTGTTTTTCTTAGTTGGTGTTATGTTACATAAAAGTTTATACGCGACTTCTCTAGCTCTGGGAATTATCCTTTTGCTGTGTAGATTGGTGAAAATGTGTTGCTTTACGAGTTACTAAACGAAATAAAACCATTGGTCTTATTCACTTACCCTGTTCACCACTTCAAATGAGACACCATTGATTTTCATTAGCTGATAAGACCAGCTTCCTGAAAGCTCCACCAATCATATTATTCAAAGCCTGTAACACTGTGACCAGCAGTGTTGCCACAGCTGGGTATCTTTTACTAGATCTGGGTTTTTGGGCTTCCGTCTGGGTATCTGGGTATTTTTTCCCCAAAACTGCATTAATCTAGGTATATTTGACAATTGGCATTTACAATGTATGTATATTCTGTGCACTTACATTATATTTATATTACAATTAAATGTAAAAAATTATGTGCTATATATTTTTTATTCCACTTAAATTTAATTCTTGTTTTTAACCACATCAATGACGTTTTTTTTTTTACTCATTTACGGGGAGGTTTAACCCCCAAAAATGATGAATTTCATTGAAAATATCAAATTTTAGATACATATTGCACTGGAAAGTACATTCATTTGCCCACATTTCTGTATGTTTATTTTCACTAAAACCTTTGTGGATGATTTTATATAAATTTTTAAAGTATGTCAGGTAAGTGTATTTTTACCTAATTATATATGTAAAATATACAAATTGGTATATTTGTGATGCTATATTGCTTCTAATGCATGGATTTTAATTTTCGGTACCATATTCATTTCCCTGAAGCAAACAGAATTCAAGTTTTTCAAACATAGTTTCATGTGTAAAAATAATTTTGACTGGCTAATTTTTATTAACCATGGGGTCCTTTGAAGGGTCATCGAAATAATAACGTGGCTGGAGGTATTCCAGTAGAGTGGTTGGGTACCTCCTTGTACGCAAATAAAGCTGCAGGTAAGAACGAATCACAGGATTCTGGTTTTCCCTGTGTGAGCTTACATAAATTTGTAAGTAGAGTCCCGTTATATCTTTCCACTTGTCTAATCGATTGTGGATGATAAAATGTGTGGACGAGAATATTTTGAACAATCCTAAAAACTTCCTCCATCAGTTTCCCTCTGAACTGTGAACTATTGTCAGTAAATATCTGATAAGAGTATCCTAATCTTCAGAATATTGAGAGCAAAGCCTCTCCTACATGTACTAAGTCTGCTGAGGGTAGAGCAATCGCTTCCCCCCACATAGTACATGTCTACCAGAGAAAGAATGTATTTTTTCGGAAACTGACGAAAGGCGCATACAGTCTGCTGAAATGAAGAATTTAATGAAAAGTAAGCTGCAAAGTATGACACAGAACATGGATTCAATAAAGGAAAATACCAGAGATGATTCCTACATAGCAGGGGGATACTGAGGTGCGTAAATTTTGTGTAAAAGTGTAATTCCTCCCTTTTTTCTTAATTTTCTCAAAACCTCATTTTTCACACAAATGTGGGCACGTTGCCCATGATTTTTCAAAAACTATTAGTGATACAGCAGTAAAATTTGGGCCACATGCTGTACACATAGTGCTCATTAAAATAAACTAAAATAAAGGATATATGTTTAAAAACTATAAAATTGTTAAGCAATAGCTAAGATACCCCCCTTAAAAATTTCAACTTTTTTTCGATTGGTATGTTAAAATCCAAAAAAAAACTCAGATATCAAACCAATCAAAATTATTTTAGTATACAATCATTATCATATATTAACAAATGAAACAGCCAAATTTCATAACTCAAATTGTACTCACATATGAGATATCTTGGCAACAAAATACCCAAAAAAGCTAAAATTTGCCATTTTTTCACTGTTTTTCCGCCATAGATTGCAAGTTTTTAGTATATACCTCAATGTTTTGTATTTTTTTCAGTCATTTTGCTTGTATAAATGACCAGATATAGATATTAACTTATAATTCTGTGTTTTTCATTGTGGGGGTTTAACCTCCCCTTAAATCAACTATCTACTTCCTGTTATTCTGTTAATGGCTGTCATCTACAATACTCAGTCATTTTTGCGATGTGTTTTAAAGTATTCTTTTTAAATTTTAGACTTAAGCAGATAAACAGCATATTTTTTTTTTAAATTTGTTTTTGTTTTTTTAATTATAAGATTATAACATAAGCGATGATGAAGGTTCGCTAGGTAGTTGTAGCAGCAATACGACACACACGCCACCGCTTAAAAAAAGTGAAGCCATGGTATTAGCAGGATTTTTGTGAGGAATGGCTAACATACAGTGAACTGAAGGATTGGATAAAGCCGGACTCTGGCAATCGCTATGCTGCGATTTGTACGGTCTGTTCCTGTACATTAACTAATGCCAACAAAACAGTTTTATTGACACATAAAAGCACACAGGCACATGAAAAACATCGAAGCCAAAAGCAAAACTCTGAACATTAACAAGTTTTTCATCAAACCAAAAGAGCCCTGTCTCCAAGACAAAATTGCTAAAGCGGAGATACTTTAATGGCAGAACTTAATACTCCGTTTTCACAAGCTGACCATTTGATTGAATATCGCAAGCAGATGTTTCCAAACAGCACAATTGCTAAAAAAAATGTCACTGTAGCGCAACAAGCTTTTGTTTGAAACAGTTTCTAATCGAAAACTAGCCAAGCAAGCAGTTGCCAAAGATGGAGTTTGTCATAAGTTTAATCCTAGTAAAAGCGTGGTTAAATACGTGCGTGAAGGACTTTGTCGGCAGAGATATGCAAAGATTGCATAACTCCACAGTCAAGATTCCACATTGTCAATTCATACATATGATCTTGGCGAAGGAGAAGTTGTCGACATGGATGCCGAGTCGCTGACAAGTGACAATTTTCAACAGTAACAAGTTACAACTAATATTTTATATCTGATTTGAGGAACATTTTTTTAATGTAACTACTGTAAGTATGTTACTGTTAAAATATCTCATTTTCAAGAATTCATATATTGGGGTGTTAATAAAATCATTTTTATATAATTGGGAATTTTGGGTAATAAAAAATAAAATAAAAATGACAAAGGAAAAAAATATTGGTAGCACACAGCTTATTTGTGCTAAAGTTGCACTAACAGATTGTGTAAGCATCGTCTATCCCGTGTATTTGAGGCATAGAATAATCTGGGTATTTCTGGGTTTTTTAAAGATGAAAATCTGGGTTTATCTCTAGAACTTGAGTGGCAACCTTGGTGGCCGGTGCATGCCATCTTTGCCAATTCATGTGTAACGACATGGAGGGCCGTGCCGAGTGGCGCTGGAGATAAATTCTCTCCATTTGGTGCGGTCTTAGGTGTACCCAAAACAGACTATATTTTTCAGTTTTTGTTTTTTAAACCATACCACATGATCAGTTTTAAATACATTTCTTCTTCTGTCCTGCTCTTGATTCTTTTTTTTTTTTTAATTAATGATACAAAATATCCTGTTCAACTTCTGGCAGATATACATAGGATATTTAGTGTCTAAGATTGTAGATTATAAGGTTTATTGCTGCTATTTGTTAATGGCATTACCCCTAGGGCCGACAGGTGTCCGGCTTTTTGTGCGCAATGTCCGGTCTGATTTAATTTAAATGGCGAAAAATCCGGCTTTTATGCGACAGATTAAATTACGCGAAAGATGCCATTTCGAAAATTTCCCACTTGAATCTGAATTTTTGACGACTGAATTAAAGTTGTCATTCCCACAGAATCGAGCAAATAATTCTCAAAATTCCCGGAAGATTGCATGCTGTTGGATCGTTTATATAGATTATCATATTTTAACTCTGGTTTTGTTATTATCGCTCTGTATAATTGAATAACAACAGGGTCACGGTCGACCTCTTGCCGATTTAACCTATTTAACGCATCGGGCCCCGCACTCGGGTACCCATCTCCAGCTTTGAATAAAACAAAAAACTTTAAGGAACGAAGATTATTTCAAATTAGGTATCAAAAATACAAACAATAACACTGTCTTAAAAATACAACAATATTTATATTTATTCCCCATATATATAACGCGTAAAAAAAAAAAAAAATAATCGTATAGATACTCTAGAGCAGTGGTGGCCAAGCTAAGGTTGGCCGAGAGCCAGATTATGGTAAAGGGTAACACCCGAGGGCCAGACCTATAAAATCCTTAAAAAATAACGTTCTGATAATTAGTTTTACATATATAATGAACCCCGTACAGAAAGCAACGGCAAACTACTGTTCTGCACATCTGCCAAGACATGTATACCAGTCTTCGAACTGAAATTACTGTAAAAAAATATATATATATATAATGAATCTGTTGTTTTAATTTGTTTTGTAATTTGTAATATGACATGTAATTATTTATTTCAAACATTCATTTGTGTGTTATTTCATTGTGAAGAATTTGGCTTCAATCAACAATAAGAGGCCGGCCAAAACAGGTTGGCGGGCCGGTCAAAACAGGTTGGCGGGCCGGATCTGGCCCGCGGGCCGTAGTTTGGCCACCGCTGCTCTAGAGGAACCCACCAGAGTGGCCAAAATCGAGCCTCGAAATATAAGTCCAACCCTTAACACGGTATTAGTTTTAGTTATTTGGCATGTGTAATCATTTAAGACATCGTTTATTGCAAGTTACAAATAGCTTTAATAATTAAACATTAGCAAATGACATATTTTAGAATGGATGGCTGCGGCAGGAATGGAAAACATCAATAGAATCCTCAAGTCTTTAAGAACTGGTGTGGATCTACTGTCCTGGTCATGCCTCGAGAGCACCCATAGTGGTGACCAGTGGCGGATCTACTAAGAAACTAATGAAGCTTAAGCTTCAGGGCCCCTAATCCCGGAGGGGCCCCAAAAGCGACTTTAGTCCACATTGCTTAAAAATTTTGGGTCTACTGTGTGATGGGGCCGTAAAAACACCCCAGAGGCCCCCTCAAGTTTATGTCATATTTATGTGCCCATATATTTTCGATGTGCGCGCAGCCCACGTGACTGCCAGCCCACGTGACTGCGCGAGCTCGCATCGCTGGCATGTGAAAAGTCTGACGCAGGAGATGGGTCAGTTTGGTGAAATTCGCGATAGAGGTAAGAAGTGCCAGGTCAGCAGAGCCCTCTCTCTTCGTCAGTCGCCCCAAAGAAACCAGAGTCGATCTGTAGATGCCTTGAACACGATTAACAACTGAGCACTGGCTGGGTGTTTTGTTTGCTTTGTTTTATTTGTTTAATGTTTGCTTTGTGGGTTAGGGTCACTGACAGGGTTGTATGAATAAATACAGCCCCTGCCTTAGAATCAGAGTTTTATTGTTGATCGGGTCGGTTGCGAGTGTGCAAGAAAGTGATCACATATCACAACAGCATCATCATCATCTCGCCCACCCTATCACAATTAACGTCGTCGGCAGGATAGGCAGACTGACACCGAGCAAACAGCAAACGAACAAATATTGTAAACACCCAGCAGTGCATTCTTGACGGTGCTGGAGGTAAGACGATTTGGTGGAAAGGCAAGTCCCACTTGGCAAGAGTTCGTGAAAGACGTAGAGGCCGTGTGGAAAGTAGCGCTCTTTACTGTCGAAGAAAAGGTAGACATTATCTGGAATAATGTTACTCCAGGGGTATCTAGAGAATTACGGATACGTGGCGGAGCCAAGGCCAGCCCTGAGAAGTTACTCGAAATAGTGGAAGAAGCCTACAGTGAGCGACCACTAGTCAATGAGATGACTATGAATTTCCAGGCCATGAGTCAGGGGTCTAGGGAATGTGCTGTTTTCTTGGAAGGCAAAAAGCCTGATGCACTAGTGCAGGTAGCCAGTGGAGAAGTTCACACTGAAAAGGACGCACTCGAGGCAGAAATATCTTTCCTAAAGTCCCAGCTAGCACAGCTATCACAGACCAGTTCGCCAGCACATGAGGAGGTGCAGAGAAAGAAAGCACTATGCCAACCGCGGAAACAGCCAAAGCACAACGAGGGGGTGTGTGAGCAGGAACCTCAACTAGACCTTCTTGAATGTGAGAGTCAGGCTGTTGACAAGGAAAGCTGTGAACTGACAGTACCAACAAACGCAGTTGCACCGACAAGGCGACAAGGGGTTTGCAAGTGGTATAGTGTCCACAAGGGATGAGGATTTATCATGCCGGATGATGGAGATATTGATGTATTCGTAAATCAGACCAAGATCTTCAGAAAGGGATTCCGGAGTCTGGTAAGGAACGAGCAAGTAGAGTTTGATAGCAAACCATCTGTCCAGGGCATGGAAGCAGTCTATGTATGCTGCATTGGCGGCCAAGAATGTAAGGGTAGTAGGAGGCGACCCATGGCACGGATAAAGCCTACAAAGTTGAGGTGCTAAAATTGTGGAGAGTTCTCAGGTCACATGGCAGCCAAGTGTCCTCAAGGCCCGCTTCCGAAACGATGCTTTGAATGCAAGTCCACAGAACATTTGAAATCCGCCTGTCCCTCAAGGAGCTCTTTCCCTAGACGTACTGCCACAACTAGATTGTCTTCAGTATGCTAACCAAGAGATTGTCGTGACAACTGTCACCCTAAGGGCGCCGAGAAAATTGGTCGACGTTTAGGGGAGGAAACTCGTCTTAAGCAGATAGGAGGGAATGCACATCGGTGTTCAGAAGAGGAAACTCATCTAAAGCAGATTGTGGGGAATGTAAGCCACTGTCCACACAAAACGAGTGTAAGACACGTCAGAAGCAATTCCCCGCCAAGGTCGACAGCTGCATGCACTGAAAAGCAGAAGTCACAAGCAAGCAGCGACGCTGCACAAGTAGACGAATCTTCCAAACCACAGCAACTGCCAGCAAGACGTACGACGAGGAAAATGACGACCAAGAGGGTCACAAGCCGGGTTGGTACCTCCGACAGAATCTGAGCCCAAAGCCTCGCCGCTCAGAAAGAATCAAGCGCAGGGCCAACGGCGGAGAGCAGGTTGTGTGAACCACAACATCTTCAGGAGGGAGATATGTGATGGGGCCGTAAAAACACCCCAGAGGCCCCCTCAAGTTCATGTCATATTTATGTGTTTAATGCTCATATATTTTCGATGTGCGCGCAGCCCACGTGACTGCCAGCACACGTGACTACACGAGCTCGCATCGCTGGCATGTGAAAAGTCTGACGCAGGAGAAGGGTCAGTTTGGTGAAGTTCGCGATAGAGGTAAGAAGTGCCAGGTCAGCAGAGCCCTCTCACTTCGTCAGTCGCCCCAAAGAAACCAGAGTCGATCTGTAGATGCCTTGAACACGATTAGCAACTGAGCACTGGCTGGGTGTTTTGTTTGCTTTATTTTATTTGTTTAATGTTTGCTTTGTGGGTTAGGGTCACTGACAGGGTTGTATGAATAAATACAGCCCCTGCCTTAGAATCAGAGTTTTATTGTTGATCGGGTCGGTTGTGAGTGTGCAAGAAAGGGATCACATATCACAACAGCATCATCATCATCTCGCCCAGCTGTCGTGTTTTGGTCTGTCTTACACCACGGTCATATTTACCGCACTCAATACTATAGGAAAACGGACCGTTACAATAACCAATGAAAACCTTCCTTTTTCTGGTATGTATAAGGAAACCTTTTGAGGCTTAACATAGAGGCCCATTTTGTGTAAATGATAGTAAGAATTTATTTAATTTCTTAAAGACTAAAGATGTTTAAACGGAAAGGTATAGATATTTCAACAACGAGAATGTTACTTAAGAGGTAGGTGCAAAGACTTCCTCGAATAGTAGTTCATTTAAAGAGAAAAATCGTTTAAATTGACATCTATACATCAGGGTAGTCCCCAATTTAGTTAGTTAAAGTCTGCATAGATTTAAATGCATTTTGCTAACTAAACCATTAGTAGATAGAAAGGTAGAGATAAATTCACAGTATAATTCTAACTTTAAATGATCAAAATCGGCCCAGAATTAAGAGAGATATTAAATATTAAAAATTTTGCACATTGAACTAGAAGGCAAAAATCACTTCAATTTTAGATTCCTAACGCCGTTTTTACCCCTTGCCATCCGAGAGGGAGGGTGCGGTACTATAAAAGTCATTGAACTTGGCTGATTTTAGGCCACAACTTTTTCAAAACACAAACTGAACAGAAGAGAGCGGCAAAACGTGTGCTGTCAAATACTTTGCCACTGTATCTGCATAGCAGACATAGATACATTTTAACAGCCTGTTACAGCTTATGTGTATTGCCCGAGGGTAAGAAAGTATATATATATAATTATGTAATTTTCCTGTGATTAATCCACTTGTGTGTTTGTAAGTGTGTTAAGGAAAAAAAAATTACAGGACGAGTGTATTGCCATCTGAACGCAAGCATGTGTTGACTTTTAGAGACGAAAGCCAGCATTGTGAAATGTGTAGTATAATTGAGAATTATGGCAAAAATACGACTGTAAGTTTAATAATGCATTTGAAGGAATATTTATTAAAGGAAGCGTCACGCTGATCAGGACCATAAGAACGGATGACAGAATTTGTTAACATGTATTAATCAAGGTGTCACTTAATAGTTTATACTAAACCAAATCATTGTATGGAAGCAGATCATGGACAAATGGATCTAACGTAGGATTTATAAGGAAAGTGTAATCACATTGAACTGGCTGTGAGTGGTACTGAGGTAAATTGTCCTGTGCAAATGTTAGCACAATGTCTGACACTGTTTGTTACGTCCATTGTGTGTGTGGATAGAATAGTGCTGGACCATACAGGGATTGCGATTATTTATATTCCAGGTTTTATCCTGCAACTACTTAGATTGTACGAGACATTCACATCTGAGGGACTCTGTGGTGCAAACGTTCTCAAGATACACAGAACTAGACACCCTGTTTTCCCAGTCTGGAGATCCAGACATTGTGTGATCCTGGCTATAGTTGGATGCTTCTCATTTTTGGAGATAAGTGTAAACGCAATTACACTGGTCAGCCTATCCAGCAACTTAGTAATAAGAAATAAAATACCAATACCAAAAACAGTTTGAGTGATGACTGATGAAGGACTTTAATAAACTAAATACCAATTTTACAGTCCAGTGAAAGTGATAGCTATATATATATATATATATATATATATATATATATATATATATATATATATATATATATATATATATATATATATATATATATATATATATATATATACAGTAGAACCTCCATAGTTGACCACCTTCCTACATTGACCACCTCCCGAAGTTGACCACATTTTCATAGACCGGACACGCACCACATGTACTCAATGGAAGACGACCTCTATAAGTTGTATCTTGACCACTTGGACTATGACACACAATAGTAATTTACCCTCTATTACTTGACCAGTTTTAAAAAGAAAATCAGTGAATTTTGTCGAAACAGGCTTTCTGACCGCTTTTCGAATGATGCTTGCCGACAAAGAAAATTAACCTAACCTCTTTGATGTTTTCGCAAACTGCAGTATAAAAAGACCAACTTCTAAGCAAAATCTTCATTCTTGCTATGACTGCCCTGCCGGTTGATAGTAATTCAACTACTAAACTGTAAGTTCTCTCTCAGACTGTGTTTTATACACTTTATCGTTGACAAAATTAACCTAACCTTTTTGATGGCCCAAAGGAAAGAACTCAAGGAGCTGACAATGAAGGAAAAGGTTGATCTTCTACATTTTCTGGAAAGCAGCAGCCAAAGAAAGACGGCAGAACATTTTGGGGTTAGCAAGACCACAGTTAGCAACATCCAAAAACGTAAACATGAGTACTTGAAGAGATGTGGTAAGGAAAGCGGAGATCTACAGCGGAAAAGGAGGAAAACTCCCCTAGATGAAGCCACATTAAACTGGTTCAAACAAATGAGGACAGTTAATGCCCGAATTTGTAGCCAGCGCTGAGAGTGCTTTTTGCTCCACTTATGTTTCTCCACTTATGTAATAAGAATAAGACACAGACCAAGATTGACTCTTTTTTCAGAAAGAATGATTAAACCATGATAAAACAGATGTGGATGATTTGATTTGATGTTGTGATTATGTATGATTTCGTATGATACTGTATTCTCCAATATAAGCTGTTCAAGGAAGTAAAGTATCAGAACAATAGGCATCGTTCCGTATGTTGACCACCTCCGTATGTTGACCGGTTTGCTACAGTCCCTTGGGTGGTCAACTTATAGAGGTTCTACTGTATATATATATATATATATATATATATATATATATATATATATATATATATATATATATATATATATATATATATATATCTTCTTCTTCGATCCTTAACCACCGACCGTCAAAGCAGTCAGTGGCCATCACGCCTACTGGCGTCTTGTAGGGCAACAACAAATTGATTCCTCTTTGCATGGTCGGTGGCCATCCTTCGTACAGTGCCCCAACTCTGGTTCATTCTTTGCATCTCAGCCTCCACAGTCCTCCGCCAAGTTGTTTTTGGTCGGCCTCTCTTTCGCTTTCCTTCAGGGGTCCAAAGCATAGCTGTTCTTGTGATGGCATCGGGGTCTCTTCTGAGGACATGACCAACCCAGCTCCAGCGTCTGCCAGCTATGATGGTGTGCATGTCCTCTTGCTTGCTACGAGTAAGCAGATCTTGGTTGGTGATGGTATTCGGCCAAAAGATGCGGTGAATTTTTCTTAGGCATGTTGTGTGAAAAGAGGACAATTTTGACATTTCCTTCTCTGTGACTCTCCAGCATTCCGCACCATAGAGAAGCACAGAAAGCACGCAACTCTGGTATAATCTTAATTTTGTACTTGTGCTGTATTGGGAGGACTTCCAGATGTTATTTAGGCTAAAGAAGGCTGTTCTTGCCTTATTCATTCTGATGTTGATGTCTTTGCCTGCCCCACCGTCTGGTGTTACTATGCTTCCTAGGTATGTACCAATTGCTGATTCCTTACTGATATGGGCTCAGGGTTGCTCACATTGAGCGTCATGACCTCAGACTTCTTTAAATTGATGTTCAAGCCCACCTGCTGGCTAAATTTATTAAGTCTATCCGTTTTTTCCTGGATGTGTTGATGTGAATGTGCCAGCAGTGCAATGTCATCTGCATATTCCAGATCTTCCAATGTAGAAAATGTAGTCCATCTTATTCCTCTTGGACTGCCCTCTGTTGTCTGGCGCATCACCCAGTCTATGACTGTTAAAAAAAGAGTATGTATATATATGACGGTGCGAAGACGATGTGTGAAGAAGAATAAGGATTTATGTGTAATGTTGTCGTCACTCTCTCTGGCCTACTTTCACACACGTTCCGCAGTCACAGAAAAACTCTTGATGACAGGGGTCCCACTTTTATTAATGAAACCCTATCAGGTAGCACATGAATCATACTGAAACAATGTTGTCCACAAGTTTACTTTGAAGGCAATTCCTAAGCAACACCGTATAACCAAGCTATTTAGGTAACACCATATAATAACCCAGCACAGACTGCTGGACTCTCTGAAATAAAATGAAACAAAATAAACTAGCATCGTACTAATGGACAAACATCATCTACTAAATAATACATACATATGTGTTAAATTATGCAAGTACATGCACTTAAATGACCATGTGTGTGTGTGTGTTCATGCAAGTCTGTATGTATGTGTAATCAACAATAAACATATCTCAATCAACAACAATGCCTTCATCCGCATATTAGATACTAACTCCATCATAACGCGAGATAAAACTTAAATGAAGCACTTCTATCTATGATGAAATATTCCACACAGTCTCACTGTTGAAAATAGCGATGAGATATACGTGAAATTACACTTAAATACACATAAATCGCCAGTCAGCTTCTATCAAGCTATAGATAGACAAACGCTACAAAGCATTAACTTTTAAACCTGAAAGTCTAATATTACTAAATCTAAAGTATTATAAAAATGTACTTATATGCAAGCATACCTCTATGTCGTTAGTTCTCTTAGCACAGACGCAACTATGCAAAAGCCCAAACCTCAGTTGGTTATCTTACGAGGGCGCATTTTGCACAAGAACGATCTTGCTACTTCTCAGCTCTCTCACTGAAGCCTCTCACTGTTTCAGTTTAAATCTGCATCTCCAACCATGCACCACATGATAGCTACGTCAAAATGTCAGGGAAAACTCCACCCATCTCTCTAGAGAGCAAATCAGGAGTCCTATGCTCAGTTTGGATGACATGAGATCACATCTTAGTCAAGAGTATCTTCCTAGACGTCCACAATAGGTCCGCCCACTAATGATTACATTCCCACGATATCACTTGCCTGGAGTCACACCTCACGGTTTTAGTGCTCAACAAGATGTGTTATCAGACCGCGCCAGGATGTCTAACAACCGATGTCTGTCTCCTGTTACATCTGCGTCTCACACGTTTGTCTACTTCATGGATGGCAAAGGTGTGTTTCGTTTAAATCGCCCCTTCTCGTGGGAGAATGCCAACATGAGCACAAATATACACCGTAGACGAGATCGACAACTATTACTCAGTCAAAAATTACACCTTTCTGGCCACACGGTCACACACACACACACACACACACACACACACACACACACATATATATATATATTAAAAAAGTAATGCCTCCTATTTTTATGCATGTAAATACTGCATCGTTGTGCAATTTGTAAATTTAGCAGGATTCCTCAAACACTCTTCTGCACTGTATAGCATTACCAACCTGTTTTAGTAACAGGTGGCACCACTGTAACAGTTTAAAAATTGTAACGCTTTCACGTTTGCTAGTAAAGCCTACTGCATCAAATACACGCGTTTCGAAAAATTAAAACGGGTACTGTATTTCTTAGAAAACCTTGAGATAGACACATTGCGTAATGACCTAGATTAATATTCCATTAATGCTACCCCACGCGAAAGGCATGCAGACTTGCTTTTTTTCAAATAAACAGGGAAAAAAAAACACTACCAATACGAGGTTAGGTTTTAAAAAACATGGTTAATGCTTATTAGGAAACATGACACAATACTGTTTTACGTCTGAAATCCTGACATTAGCCTGACAGTACAGAAGACACCCCATCGTATAGAAGTGAGCGGGTGGTAGAAGAAAATACATATTTTGAACGAAGCCACTTAGCTCCATTAAACTTATATATTTGGGTGCCTTAGGTCTTGCTGACAAAGAATATGTTAGGTGTTAAGCAAATAGTCTAATAATTAACAAATTATAGCCAAAATACTATAGTGGTGTTGTCTGACAACACAGGATCATATTTGCTCATAATGGCGTGTTTGGACACTGCTTTAGAGGAAATGAGGCCACCACGTTAAATCCGATTTGATTGGCTAGAATAATATGTAAGGCGAAACATGATTAGTCGATGGCAAATACTATTTTTGGTTGTTAATGGCAACGATAGGAAGGGTACTTTTTTTTCAAAAGCTTTTGTAAACATGGTCTCATTGGCTAGACCATTTAATATAGTCAATTAGGAGCGTCTGTTCAGTGCCACTTTTTGAAATAAACTTTGTAAAAGCAAGTGCGTTGAGATCCAGCTCATATTTTTCTAATAAAAGCCTGGGACAGAGGCAGATCGGAATTGTGCCATAACTCATCGCCAGTCAACGTATTTGTTTAATATTTCCGTGAATTGTGGTAAGCTAGACATATTTGATATCTTTTAGATGAAAATTGAATGTGAAGTGATAAATTTATGTCTGTATGTGTGTGGTTCAGTAACAAACATGAGGCAAAGCCTAGATATTGCTCTATCATGAAAAAAAAAACTTGTCGGAGAGGAGTATAACTGCATGGGATTGCCAAATAGTACTATGATACCTATCTTATTGAATAGAAGGAATTAATGCTGGAATTGCTCCATTAAGGAGAGGAATACTGGTGTATATTGCTCATGAGAAGCTAACAGTTGGCCTACCGCGCTGAACTCGGTGTTTGTTATGTATTGTGCTTCAGTGTGGAAATAGATTATAAATTAGTTCTGAAGTAGGAGGTACAACCTTCTTGTTTCAGGGACCGTGGTACTAAAGTATTAAAGCAGCACCTGGTCTGAGTTTTGCTGAATCCAGAGGCTGATAGCATACTCCTTGGTCAAGATATCGACCAGTGTTGTTTCTCAAGAAAACTGTGAAGCAAGCGAGCATAGGAGACTGTTTCCTGCCGCCCACACAGAAGTTAAGCACAGTGTTGTAAAGTATTGTGGATTAAATTAAATTGTTTATCTGTCTGTTGGTTGTTGTAAACATACACTTCATCACTATCATAACCCTAGACATTCAACGTAGTCATCACAATATTCCAGAATAAGTCTGACTGAGGTCGAAATGTGGTAGCAAAGTAAGGTCATCTGTAATACACCACACTTATTAGATACAGATACCTTCACAGCTGATCTCAGTCAGTACACTAAGTCCCCTATAAATATTTATATCATCCCACTTTACCACATATATTGGGGTCCTGTCCGAGATTTTGAATCTTCTCCTATTATATATATTGGGGGGTAATTCACTTCAGGGAATAATAAAAATTTAAACGGTATCCTTGGGTGAAAATAAATAAGGTTGAGCTCTCAGTGCCTGTGGTTGTCCTTAGATAATTAGTTAAAGATTGACTTGTTTAAGTTAGACATTGTATAAATTTGCCTGTTAGACAATGGCCGACCTGGCAAAATTTCGATCTGCTGCTATGCAGGCTGCTAAAGAGTTAGGAATGGACGGGCAAGTTATGATTGCATATGTCACTACTGAATGTGACAAATATATTGAACGTGAAGAAAGAAAATTTGAAGCAGAAAGAAAATTAGAATCTGAAAGATTAGAAAAAGAGGATGAAAGAAAGTTAGAGGCTGAAAAGGAAATTAAGAAGTTACAATTAGAGGCTGAGGCTAAAAGGTTGCAGATTGAGGCGGACAAAGAGGCTAGGGCATTGGAGGCTGAGGCTAAGAAGGTCCAATTGGAGGCCGAAAGAGAAGAACGGAGACAGGCTGCAGAAAGGGAAGCAGAAGACAAGAGATTACAAAGGGAAGCAGAAGATAAGAGATTACAAAGGGAGCACGAGTTACGACTAAGGGAGTTTGAGTTTCAAAGCCATGCTCCTGAAAATGGTGCCAGTCCCTTTACCTCTGATGCCTCTGCTAGTCAGGGAGCCTCAACCTCAGCTATGAACTTTCATTTAGATCATTTTGTTGAGAAAGAAGATGATATCGAGAGCTATCTAAATAGATATGAACTATTAGCTACCACGTATGGGTTAGAGAGAGAAAGGTGGAGCTTAAAGTTATCTCAAGGGCTTCGTGGTACGGCTTATGATGTTTTCACCAAAATGAGCAGAGATGATCAAGAAAATTATGACATGCTAAAGCAGGCTCTTTTGTTAAGATATGAAAAGAATGGAGAATTTTATAGGAAAAAATTTAGGAATGCTAAACTACTGTCAGGTGAAACATATCACCAGTTCTCTGCACGGTTAGAGACATACTTGGAGAAATGGACTTCTCTGTGGAAAACCCAAGATCTTAAGGAAATGATCCTTATAGAACAACTAAGAGAGTCCATGGCTCCAGACCTGAGAAAGTTTCTCATGGAACAAGGTGCAGAGAGGCTGGGTGAGCTACTAAATGTCGCTGAAAGGTATCAAGCAGCTCAGGCAGAGGTATCAGGTAATAAAAAGAAACAGGTAGCTAATTTTAAGGCACCACAGAACTTTAATAA
This sequence comes from Oreohelix idahoensis, assembly GCA_024509875.1. Classification (NCBI taxonomy): domain Eukaryota; kingdom Metazoa; phylum Mollusca; class Gastropoda; order Stylommatophora; family Oreohelicidae; genus Oreohelix; species Oreohelix idahoensis. Next base: position 188,534 of record JAMPIV010011258.1, on the reverse strand, counting down.
ATTTGATCCTAGAGATCAGAACAAAGGTAAGCACCAGTTTGATAGGCCACGGTATGACAATAAAAATAAAACCCCACAATTCGATGAAAGGAAATATGATGAAAGAAAATCTTTAAACCAAGGAAGGAGGTGGTGTAACAATTGTAGGATGAACAATCATGACACTGACCGTTGCAGAAGGAATCCTATAGTAATGGCCACTCTTCAGGTCAGGTCGACCTCAAGAAAGGAGGAGGATATTATGTTAAATACCACTCCAGAAGAGATGAGGAAGGCGCAGGCTGGGGATAAGACCCTCAAGCCTTGTGTCGTGAAACATTCTAAATCCACATATATAAATTAAAAGGTAAATGTAAAGCCTAACACATAAATTCAATAAAAGGGAAAGAAGAATGGTAAAGAACAGTGCTGTCACAATGACTGTACTCGAGATCCCCCTTTTTCTGCTTCGTCTGCATATTCTCACGCTTTCACGTTTACTAGTAAAGCCTACAGCAGCATACACGCGTTTCAACAAAACAGTAAAACGTGTACTGTATTTCTTAGAAAACCTTGAGATACGCAAGCTGATTAATGACCTAAATTAATACTAGCATTAATTTCATTTTATACACTGCGTAATGAAAAGACAGATGGAATTAGGATAGAGAGAGGGAGGGCTGAAAGCAGGAACGCCGGCAACACTAACACGCGTCTCGCGATATACAATTAATGCCACCCCTAACGTGAAAGGCATGAAGCACTAGCTTATTTTTCAAATAGACAGTGATAAAAAACACTACCCATACGAGAGTTAGGTTTAAAAACCTGTAAAATGCTTATTAGGAAACATGACATTCTACTGTTTTATGTCTAAACTCCTGACATTAGTCTGACAGTACAGCAGACACCATAAAGTTTGGAAGTGAGGAGGTGGTAACAGCACGACTATCCTAGAAGAAAATACATATTTTGAACGCCGCCAATTAGCTCCCTTAAAACTTATATATTTGGGTTCCTTAGGACTTGCTGACAAAGAATATGTTAAGTGTTACGCAAATAGTCTAGGAATTAACAAATTATAGCCAAGGGAAAATAGTGAGGGTGTCAGACAACACCAAATAATAATCGCACAGTGGCATGTTTTGAAACCACCATTTTACGGGAAATAGGCCACTATGTTAAATCCTATTTGATTGGATAGAAGTAAATGTAAGGCGAAACACGATTAGTCGGACTACAAATACTAATTTTGTTGTTGTTAGGGGAAATGGTAGTAGGGGTACTTTTTTTGAAAAGCTGTGTAAACATGGCCCGATTGGTTAGACCCGCCAATATAGTCAATTAGGAGCGTCAGTTCAGTGCCACATTTTAAAATAAACTTACTCAGAAACAGTGCGTTGAGAACCAGCTTATATTTTTTTCTAAATAAAAGCCTGGGACAGAGGCAGATCGGAATTTGTGCCATATTCATCGCCAGTCAACGTATCTGTGTATTATTTCCATGAATTGTGGTAAGCTTGACATATTTGATATCTTTTTAATGAAAATTGAATGTAAATTGATAATTTATGTCTGTATACGTGCGTGGTTCAGTAGCCAACATGAGGCAAAGCCTAGATACGGCTCCAACCTGAACAGAACGTGTCGGAGAAAAGAAAACTGCATGGAATTGCCAAACAGTACACTGACACCTATCTTATTGACTAGAAGGAACTAATGCTGGAATTGCAGAGGCGTAGTAACCATTAGGGAGGAGTATACTGGTGTAAATTGTTTCAGATGAAGCTAGCAGTTGGCCTACCGCTCTGAACTTAGTGTTTGTTATGTATTGTGTTCAGTGTGGAAATAGATTATAAATTAGTTCTGAAATAGGAGGTACAACCTTCTTGTTTCAGGGACCGTGGTCCTAAGTTATTGAAGCAGCACCTGGTCTGAGTTTTGCTGAATCCAGAGGCTGACAGCATACTCCTTGGTCCAGATAGCGACCAGTGAGGTGTCTCCAGAACACAGTGAAGCAATCGAGCAGAGGAGTCTTTTCCTGCCGCCATCACGAAAGATAAGCTTCTGTGGCCAGAGCAGCTCAACATTATGTGCCCCCCCCCCTCTAAAATTGACATTATATTAAACACAGAGGGACAATAAATTGTTTCAAATGACAGGAACTGTGAACTTTTCCCAATACTATTTCCACGATAATCAAACACTTGAAGTCATGATGACAAACAACAATCTAGCTTGAAAAACAAAACCAGTATTACCTCATAGTACTACTTCACAACTTACACACATAGGATAATACTAATAAATTATGTCAATACAAAGATCATATTTATAAATTGTGATTACATTTGACTGTGATTCCTGGTTCACTGTGTAATTGAATCAGGATATCTATTGTTGAAAGTAATTATTACATATATATTTGAAACTTTACAATTGACTCATTTAAGATAGTCTTATAGAGTGTTATATGTGTGTGAGTGTCACAGTGTTGTAAAGTGTTGTGGAATAAATTAAATTGTTTATCTGTCTGTTGTTGTTGTGACTTACACTTCATCATTTTCATAACCCTAGACATTCAACGTAGTCATCACAATATTCCAGAATAATTCTGACTGAGGTATAAATGTGGTAGCACGTAAGGTTATCTGTAAAACACTACACCTATTAGATACAGATACCTTCACAGCTGATCTCAGTCAGTACACTAAGTCCCCTATAAATATTAATATCATCCCACTTTACCACATATATTGGGGTCTCGCTCCCGGGATATTGAACTTTCTCCTATTATATATATTGGGAATAAATAAAAGTTAAAAGGTATCCTTGGGTGAAAATAAATAAGGTTGAGCTCTCAGTGCCTGTGGTTGTCCTTGGATATTTAGTTAGAGATTGAATTGTTTAGTTGGATATTGTTTACATTTACCTGTTAGAAAATAGCGGACCTGGCCAAATTTCGATCTGCTGCTGTGCAGACTGCAAAAGAGTTAGGAATGGACGGGCAAGTTATGATTGCCTATGTCACTACTGAATGTGACAAATATATTGAACGTGAAGAAAGAAGATTAGAAAAAGAGGCCGAAAGAAAGTTGGAGGCTGAGGCTAAGAAATTGGAGGCAGAAAGAGAAGACAAGAGACTGGTTGCAGAAAGGGAAGCCGAGGAAAGAAGACAGGCTGCAGAAAGGGAAGACAAGCGATTAGCTGCAGAAAGGGAAGCAGAAGATAAAAGATTACAAAGGGAACATGAGTTACGACTAAGGGAGTTTGAGTTTCAAAGCCATGCTCCTGAAAATGGTGCCAGTCCCTTTACCTCTGATGCCTCTACTAGTCAGGGAGCCTCAACCTCAGCTATGAACTTTCATTTAGATCATTTTGTTGAGAAAGAAGATGATATCGAGAGCTATCTAAATAGATATGAACTATTAGCTACCACGTATTGGTTAGAAAGAGAAAGGTGGAGCTTAAAGTTATCTCAAGGGCTTCGTGGGGCAGCTTATGAAGTTTTTGCCAAAATGAGCAGAGGTGATCAAGAAAATTATGACATGCTAAAGCAGGCTCTTTTGTTAAGATATGAAAAGAACGCAAAATTTTATAGGAAAAAATTTAGGAATGCTAAACTACTGTCAGGTGAAACCTATCACCAGTTCTCTGCACGGTTAGAGACATACTTGGAGAAATGGACTTCTCTGGGGAAAACCCAAGATCTTAAGGAAATGATCCTTATAGAACAATTAAGAGAGTCCATGGCTCCAGACCTGAGAAAGTTTCTCATGGAACAAGGTGCAGAGAGACTGGGTGAGTTACTAAATGTTGCAGAAAGGTATCAAGCGGCTCAGGCAGAGGTATCAGGTAATAAAAAGAAACAGGTAGATAATTTTAAGGCACCACAGAACTTTAATAAATTTGATCCTAGAGATCAAAACAAAGGTAAGCACCAGTTTGATAGGCCACGGTATGACAATAAAAATAAAACCCCACAATTCGATGAAAGGAAATATGATGAAAGATAATCTTTCAACCAAAACAGGAGGTGGTGTAAAAATTGTCAGATGAACAATCATGACACTGACCATTGTAGAAGGAAACCTGTGTATATGGCAACCCTTCAGGTCAGGTCAACCTCAAGAAAGTAGGAGGATATTCTGATAGATACCACTCCAGATGAGATGAGGAAGGCACAGGCTGGGGATAAGACCCTCAAGCCTTGTTTCAGGAAATTGTCAACTTGTCATACAACTCCAGGCAAGGGAGATTTTTACATGAAAAACAAGTTGATTTACAGGAAGGCAGGAACTAGATCCAATGGTCACGGACAGTTGGTTCTTCCAAAGGCATATAGGGCAGAATTAATAAGGAGCCTACATGTGAAACAAGATGGGGACCATGAGAAAATTGGTACCATCATCCAAAAGGTGGCTCACAATTATTATTGGCCCAAGGCAAGGTGGGACATTGAGAATTTTATAGAAAGGTGTAGCATAGCACATGAGGGAACACCCACAAGTGGGAACATTGATCAGGACCTGGACACGCCACGGGGCAAACGTAGGCCTGACAATAGAAAGAATAATAAAGTGGACCAAATGGAATGGGAAGCCCCTTTTCACGGACAAGCTTCAATTAACTGTTTTACAATGGCCACTATGCAGAGAGTGCAAAAAGATGTCTTACCCCAGGATAAGCTGAAAATAGCTCAATCGGACTTAAACAAACTGGAGGAAGAGGATGTAGAGAGGAAATCTCTCATCAAGAATTCTAAGTGGGGAGAAAGCCCCAAGAAAAGAATTGGTAGCGGTCGTTTTGTGCATGATAATTCGGGGAAGAAAAATCATCACTATAGAGCTTCGAGTGGAAGAGACCATACCGGTGCATGGACAGATAGTTCCACAAAATTAAAGGTCCATATGAAGCGCTGTTAAGAACGTGGACTGATGAAAAGGCAGAGGAAAATATTACATCCTCATACCAATATGTGAATGAGCTGACCACTCGTTTAAAAACTGGCTGGAAACTTGCCAATGAAAATTTGAGACAAGCCAGGAAAAAACATGCTGCCTATTACAACAGGAAAGCTAAAGACAGAGATTTGGCTGTGGGAGAGAAGGTACTGCTTCTTCTACCCGGTAGTCAGAATAAGTTACAAATTGGATGGCAAGGTCCATATACAGTTCTAGAGAAGGTGTCTAGAACAAATTATAAGATAGATAAGAAGGGGAAAGAAAAAAATCTATCATGTGAATCTCCTGAAGAAATATTTGGAAAGAGAAAATCAGGAAGAGACACACTTGTTGACCTTGTCCATTGCAATGGAGATGAAAAAGGAACCACTTTCATCATTTGAATATCCATTACACCCCTGTGAGACAGCGGCACAGGTGAAAATCAGTACACATTTAACGAAAAATCAGAAAGAGGGAGTGCAACAGGTTCTAGATAATCATACAGAGGTGTTAACAGACCGACCGGGGCATACAAACTTATTGGAATATGATATGAAACTGATAGACCCCACACCTGTCTGTATGAAACCCTATTCGATTCCTTTTGCTAAGGAGAAAGCTTTGAAGGAAGAGATAGACTATTTGTTGAAGGAAGGAATTATTTCACACAGTGAATCTTCGTATAGTTCCAGTGTGGTACTCTTAAGGAAACCCTCTGGAGAACATAGACTCTGTATAGATTACAGGAGACTGAATGCTATCACAGAAGGACAGGTGGATCCATTGCCGGATACAAATCAGTTGTTTGCCAGGCTAAATAAAGCTAAATATTTCTCAAAAGTGGATCTGAGTAAAGGATACTATCAGATTCCAGTAAAGCCTGAGGTTAGACCATACCTAGCGTTTAGTACCTCAGAGGGACACTATGAGTTTAACAGATTGCCATTTGGATTGAAGAATGCGCCTAGTGTCTTCTCTAGAATGATGAGAAAATTGTTGGATCCTCTGAATAATCCATGCATCACAAATTTCATGGATGATATCCTTATAGCAACAGAAACATTTGAGGAACACATTGACTCTCTGAACATGCTGTTTAATCGACTTAGAGAAGCGAATTTAACAGCCCGACCAACCAAATGTTGCGTTGGATGTAAAGAATTAGAATTCTTGGGACACACAGTCCATCAGGGAAACATGACCCCTGACCCCTGACCCCAAGAATTTAGAGAAACTAAAGAAAGCCCCGAGACCACAAACCAAGAAAGACGTGAGATCCTTTGTCTCATTATGTGGTTTCTACCAAAAGTATATCAAAAACTTTAATTCCATATGTGCACCGTTAACTGATTTGACACGTAAAGGAAATCCAGATCTAATTACATGGACACCACAATGTGAATTAGCTTACCAGGAATTGAAGGAAAAGCTCACAAGCAAACCTATTTTGAAATTACCTGACTTAAGTCAAGAATTCATTGTAAGAACGGATGCCAGTAATACGGGTTAGGGGCGACCCTGTTACAGAAATCAGATGCATTGGATGGGGAATTGAGCCCAGTGGCATATGCTAGCAGAAAGTTGAATAAAGCTGAAACCAACTACTCAACTAGCGAAAAAGAATGTCTTGCAGTAATATGGGCGATAAAGAAATTCAATATTTATCTGTATGGGAAGGCATTTAAGTTGCAAACGGATCACAAACCCTTGTCGTTTCTAGCGCAGGCTAGACATGAAAATTCTAGGTTACTCAGATGGTCCTTACTTATGCACCCATTTGAGTTTAGCATAGAGTATATATCTGGTAAGACAAATCTGGGAGCGGATTTTTTAAGCCGCCATCCGTGTGATGAGAATCACCGTAAGCCCCAGAAATAATAGTAAATTTCTCTATGTGTATATAGAATTATAGACTGACATATAACGTCTGTTTTAAGAGGGGAGAATTTGTCGTGAAACATTCTAAATCCACATATATAAATTAAAAGGTAAATGTAAAGCCTAACACATAAATTCAATAAAAGGGAAAGAAGAATGGTAAAGAACAGTGCTGTCACAATGACTGTACTCGAGATCCCCCTTTTTCTGCTTCGTCTGCATATTCTCACGCTTTCACGTTTACTAGTAAAGCATACAGCAGCATACACGCGTTTCAACAAAACAATAAAACGTGTACTGTATTTCTTAGAAAATCTTGAGATACGCAAGCTGATTAATGACCTAAATTAATACTAGCATTAATTTCATTTTATACACTGCGTAATGAAAAGACAGATGGAATTAGGATAGAGAGAGGGAGGGCTGAAAGCAGGAACGCCGGCAACACTAACACGCGTCTCGCGATATACAATTAATGCCACCCCTAACGCGAAAGGCATGAAGCACTAGCTTTTTTTTTCAAATAGACAGTGATAAAAAAACACTACCCATACGAGAGTTAGGTTTAAAAACCTGTAAAATGCTTATTAGGAAACATGACATTCTACTGTTTTATGTCTAAACTCCTGACATTAGTCTGACAGTACAGCAGACACCATAAAGTTTGGAAGTGAGGAGGTGGTAACAGCACGACTATCCTAGAAGAAAATACATATTTTGAACGCCGCCACTTAGCTCCCTTAAAACTTATATATTTGGGTTCCTTAGGACTTGCTGACAAAGAATATGTTAAGTGTTACGCAAATAGTCTAGGAATTAACAAATTATAGCCAAGGGAAAATAGTGAGGGTGTCAGACAACACCAAATAATAATCGCACAGTGGCATGTTTTGAAACCACCATTTTACGGGAAATAGGCCACCATGTTAAATCCTATTTGATTGGATAGAAGTAAATGTAAGGCGAAACACGATTAGTCGGACTACAAATACTAATTTTTTTGTTGTTAGGGGAAACGGTAGTAGGGGTACTTTTTTTGAAAAGCTGTGTAAACATGGCCCGATTGGTTAGACCCGCCAATATAGTCAATTAGGAGCGTCAGTTCAGTGCCACATTTTAAAATAAACTTACTCAGAAACAGTGCGTTGAGAACCCGCTTATATTTTTTTCTAAATAAAAGCCTGGGACAGAGGCAGATCGGAATTTGTGCCATATTCATCGCCAGTCAACGTATTTGTGTATTATTTCCATGAATTGTGGTAAGCTTGACATATTTGATATCTTTTTAATGAAAATTGAATGTAAATTGATAATTTATGTCTGTATACGTGCGTGGTTCAGTAGCAAACATGAGGCAAAGCCTAGATACGGCTCCAACCTGAACAGAACGTGTCGGAGAAAAGAAAACTGCATGGAATTGCCAAACAGTACACTGACACCTATCTTATTGACTAGAAGGAACTAATGCTGGAATTGCAGAGGCGTAGTAACCATTAGGGAGGAGTATACTGGTGTAAAGTGTTTCAGATGAAGCTAGCAGTTGGCCTACCGCTCTGAACTCAGTGTTTGTTGTGTATTGTGTTCAGTGTGGAAATAGATTATAAATTAGTTCTGAAATAGGAGGTACAACCTTCTTGTTTCAGGGACCGTGGTCCTAAGTTATTGAAGCAGCACCTGGTCTGAGTTTTGCTGAATCCAGAGGCTGACAGCATACTCCTTGGTCCAGATAGCGACCAGTGAGGTGTCTCCAGAACACAGTGAAGCAATCGAGCAGAGGAGTCTTTTCCTGCCGCCATTACGAAAGATAAGCTTCTGTGGCCAGAGCAGCTAAACATTATGTCCCCCCCCCCCTCTAAAATTGACATTATATTAAACACAGAGGGACAATAAATTGTTTCAAATGACAGGAACTGTGAACTTTTCCCAATACTATTTCCACGATAATCAAACACTTTAAGTCATGATGACAAACAACAATCTAGCTTGAAAAACAAAACCAGTATTACCTCATAGTACTACTTCACAACTTACACACATAGGATAATACTAATAAATTATGTCAATACAAAGATCATATTTATAAATTGTGATTACATTTGATTGTGATTCCTGGTTCACTGTGTAGTTGAATCAGGATATCTATTGTTGAAAGTAATTATTACATATATATTTGAAACTTTACAATTGACTCATTTAAGATAGTCTTATAGAGTGTTATATGTGTGTGAGTGTCACAGTGTTGTAAAGTGTTGTGGAATAAATTAAATTGTTTATCTGTCTGTTGTTGTTGTGACTTACACTTCATCATTTTCATAACCCTAGACATTCAACGTAGTCATCACAATATTCCAGAATAATTCTGACTGAGGTATAAATGTGGTAGCACGTAAGGTTATCTGTAAAACACTACACCTATTAGATACAGATACCTTCACAGCTGATCTCAGTCAGTACACTAAGTCCCCTATAAATATTAATATCATCCCACTTTACCACACCTTGTTTTAGGAAATTGTCCCATGGTCACACATCTCCAGGAAAAGGAGACTTCTATATGAAGAACAAACTAATATACCGGAAGACTGGAACTAGATCCAAAGGTCAGGGACAGCTGGTACTTCCAAAAAGGTATAGGGCAGACTTAATAAGGAGCTTACATGTGAAACAAGATAGGGACCATGAGAAAATAGGTACCATCATTCAAAAGGTAGCTCAGAATTATTATTGGCCCAAGGCAAGGTGGGACATTGAAAATTTTGTAGAGAGATGTGGCATATTACATGAGGGAACACCCACAAGTGGGAATAGTGATCAGGACCTCTACACGCCACGGGGCAAACGTAGGCCTGACACTGAAAAGAAAAATAAATTTAATAAAGTGGACCAAGTGGAATGGGAAGCCCCTTTTCACGGACAGTCTTCGATTGGATGTTTTACAATGGCCACGATGAAGCGAGTGCAAAAAGATGTCTTACCCCAGAATAAGCCGAAAATCCCTCGATCGGACTTATATAAACTGGAGGAAGAAGATGTAGAGAGGAAATCTCTCATCAAGAATTCTAAGTGGGGAGAAAGCCCCAAGAAAAAAATTGGTAGTGGTCGTTTTGTGAATGATGATTCTGGGAAGAAAAGTCATCACAACAGGGCTTCGAGTGCAAAGGACCTGACATGTGCCAGGAAAAATAAGTTTCCGAATTTAAAAGTCCATATGTAACTCTGTTAAGAACGTGGACTGGTGAAAAGGCAGAGGAAAATATTACATCCTCATACCAATATGTGGATGAGCTGACCACTCGTTTAAAAACTGGCTGGAAACTTGCCAATGAAAATTTGAGACAAGCCAGGAAAAAACATGCTGCCTATTACAACAGGAAAGCTAAAGACAGAGATTTGGCTGTGGGAGAGAAGGTACTGCTTCTTCTACCCGGTAGTCAGAATAAGTTACAAATTGGATGGCAAGGTCCATATACAGTTCTAGAGAAGGTGTCTAGAACAAATTATAAGATAGATAAGAAGGGGAAAGAAAAAATCTATCATGTGAATCTCCTGAAGAAATATTTGGAAAGAGAAAATCAGGAAGAGACACACTTGTTGACCTTGTCCATTGCAATGGAGATGAAAAAGGAACCACTTTCATCATTTGAATATCCATTACATCCCTGTGAGACAGCGGCACAGGTGAAAATCAGTACACATTTAACGAAAAATCAGAAGGAGAGAGTGCAACAGGTTCTAGATGATCATACAGAGGTGTTAACGGACCGACCGGGGCATACAAACTTATTGGAATATGATATGAAACTGATAGACCCCACACCTGTGTGTATGAAAAAGCCTATTCGATTCCTTTTGCTAAGGAGAAAGCCTTGAAGGAAGAGATAGACTATTTGTTGAAGGAGGGAATAATTTCACACAGTGAATCTTCGTATAGTTCCAGTGTGGTACTCTTAAGGAAACCCTCTGGAGAACATAGACTCTGTATAGATTACAGGAGACTGAACGCTATCACAGAAGGTCAGGTGGATCCATTGCCGGATACAAATCAGTTGTTTGCCAGGCTAAATAAAGCTAAATATTTCTCAAAAGTGGATCTGAGTAAAGGATACTATCAGATTCCAGTAAAGCCTGAGGTTAGACCGTACCTAGCTTTTAGTACCTCAGAGGGACACTATGAGTTTAACAGATTGCCATTTGGATTGAAGAATGCGCCTAGTGTCTTCTCTAGAATGATGAGAAAATTGTTGGATCCTCTGAATAATCCATGCATCACAAATTTCATGGATGATATCCTTATAGCAACAGAAACATTTGAGGAACACATTGACTCTCTGAACATGCTGTTTAATCGACTTAGAGAAGCGAATTTAACAGCCCGACCAACCAAATGTTGCGTTGGATGTAAAGAATTAGAATTCTTGGGACACACAGTCCATCAGGGAAACATGATCCCTGACCCCAAGAATTTAGAGAAACTAAAGAAAGCCCAGAGGCCACAAACCAAGAAAGACGTGAGATCATTTGTCTCATTATGTGGTTTCTACCAAAAGTATATCAAAAACTTTAATTCCATATGTGCACCGTTAACTGATTTGACACGCAAAGGAAATCCAGATCGAATTACCTGGACAGCACAGTGTGAATTGGCATACCAGGACTTAAAGGAAAAGCTCACAAGCAAACCTATTTTGAAATTACCTGACTTAAGTCAAGAATTCATTGTGAGAACGGATGCAAGTAATATCGGGTTGGGCGCGACCCTGTTACAGAAATCAGATGCACTGAATGGGGAATTAACCCCAGTGGCATATGCTAGCAGAAAGTTGAATAAAGCTGAAACCAATTATTCAACTAGCGAAAAGGAATGTCTGGCAGTAATATGGGCGATCAAGAAATTCAATATTTATCTGTATGGGAAGGCATTTAAGTTGCAAACGGATTACAAACCCTTGTCGTTTCTAGCGTAGGCTAGGCATGAAAATTCGAGGTTACTCAGATGGTCCTTACTTTTGCAGCCATTCCAGTTCAGCATAGAGTATATTTCTGGAAAAACTAACCTGGGAGCGGATTTTCTAAGCCACCATCCTTGTGATGAGAATCACCGTAAGCACCAGGAATAATATTAAATTTCTCTATGTGTATATAGAATTATAGGCTGACATATAATGTCTGTTTTTAAGTGGGGAGAATTTGTCGTTAGAAATTCTAATCCACATATATAAATTAAAAAGTAAATGTAAAGCCTAACGAATTAATTCAATAAAAGGAAAGAAGAATGGTAAAAGAACAGTGCGGTCACAATAGCGTACGCCTGTATTATAGAACGTCATACTAGTTAAACAAGAAATCCCCTTTTTTTACTTCGTCTGCAAAATTGTAACGCTTTCACGTTTGCTAGTAAAGCCTACTGCATCAAATACACGCGTTTCGAAAAATTAAAACGGGTACTGTATTTCTTAGAAAACCTTGAGATAGACACATTGCGTAATGACCTAGATTAATATTCCATTAATGCTACCCCACGCGAAAGGCATGCAGACTTGCTTTTTTTCAAATAAACAGGGAAAAAAAAACACTACCAATACGAGGTTAGGTTTTAAAAAACATGGTTAATGCTTATTAGGAAACATGACACAATACTGTTTTACGTCTGAAATCCTGACATTAGCCTGACAGTACAGAAGACACCCCATCGTATAGAAGTGAGCGGGTGGTAGAAGAAAATACATATTTTGAACGAAGCCACTTAGCTCCATTAAACTTATATATTTGGGTGCCTTAGGTCTTGCTGACAAAGAATATGTTAGGTGTTAAGCAAATAGTCTAATAATTAACAAATTATAGCCAAAATACTATAGTGGTGTTGTCTGACAACACAGGATCATATTTGCTCATAATGGCGTGTTTGGACACTGCTTTAGAGGAAATGAGGCCACCACGTTAAATCCGATTTGATTGGCTAGAATAATATGTAAGGCGAAACATGATTAGTCGATGGCAAATACTATTTTTGGTTGTTAATGGCAACGATAGGAAGGGTACTTTTTTTTCAAAAGCTTTTGTAAACATGGTCTCATTGGCTAGACCATTTAATATAGTCAATTAGGAGCGTCTGTTCAGTGCCACTTTTTAAATAAACTTTGTAAAAGCAAGTGCGTTGAGATCCAGCTCATATTTTTCTAATAAAAGCCTGGGACAGAGGCAGATCGGAATTGTGCCATAACTCATCGCCAGTCAACGTATTTGTTTAATATTTCCGTGAATTGTGGTAAGCTAGACATATTTGATATCTTTTAGATGAAAATTGAATGTGAAGTGATAAATTTATGTCTGTATGTGTGTGGTTCAGTAACAAACATGAAGCAAAGCCTAGATATTGCTCTATCATGAAAAAAAAAAACTTGTCGGAGAGGAGTATAACTGCATGGGATTGCCAAATAGTACTATGATACCTATCTTATTGAATAGAAGGAATTAATGCTGGAATTGCTCCATTAAGGAGAGGAATACTGGTGTATATTGCTCATGAGAAGCTAACAGTTGGCCTACCGCGCTGAACTCGGTGTTTGTTATGTATTGTGCTTCAGTGTGGAAATAGATTATAAATTAGTTCTGAAGTAGGAGGTACAACCTTCTTGTTTCAGGGACCGTGGTACTAAAGTATTAAAGCAGCACCTGGTCTGAGTTTTGCTGAATCCAGAGGCTGATAGCATACTCCTTGGTCAAGATATCGACCAGTGTTGTTTCTCAAGAAAACTGTGAAGCAAGCGAGCATAGGAGACTGTTTCCTGCCGCCCACACAGAAGTTAAGATTACGTTGGCCAGAGCAGCTCAATCTTGTGTATAACCCCCTCTAAAAGTGACTTTACATTAAATCAAGAGGGACATTTATTTGTTTCAATTAAAAAGAAACTGAACCTTTCCAATATTATTTCCACTAGAAACAAACACTTGAAGTCATGATGACAAACAACAACCTAGCTTGAAAAGCCAGTATTACCTCATAGTACTACATCACTACTTACACACATATTGTAATAATAATATATGTCAATACAAAGATCCTATCTATAAATTGTGTACATACAACTTGTGATTTCATTTGATTGTGATTCCTGGTTCACTTTGTAGTTGAATCAGGATATCTATTATTGAAAGGAATTAATACATATTTTAAAAGTTACACTTGACTTATTAAGATAGTCTTATAGAGTGTTCTATGTATGTGAGTGTCACAGTGTTGTAAAGTATTGTGGATTAAATTAAATTGTTTATCTGTCTGTTGGTTGTTGTAAACATACACTTCATCACTATCATAACCCTAGACATTCAACGTAGTCATCACAATATTCCAGAATAAGTCTGACTGAGGTCGAAATGTGGTAGCAAAGTAAGGTCATCTGTAATACACCACACTTATTAGATACAGATACCTTCACAGCTGATCTCAGTCAGTACACTAAGTCACCTATAAATATTTATATCATCCCACTTTACCACAAGAAAGAAGTTCAAAAGTTCACCATCTGTAGGGAAAGTTATGGCCTCCGTGTTTTGGGATGAGAGTGGTGTGATTCTTCTCGACTTCTTGGAACAGGGAAACACGGTGAATGCAGACCGTTACATTGAAACTTTGAAGAAGCTTAGAGGTCGTCTTCGGCGACTTTACCCATTAAAAGATCAGAGAACTGCACCACTGTTGCATGATAATGCCACGCCACACACCGCTAAACGCACCATTGATGCGATTGCAGAATTTGGCTGGAATTATTACCACATACCTCTTACAGTCCCGATCTTGCACCTTCTGACTTCCATCTGTTTGGACCACTGAAAGAAGATCTTCGCGGACATCACTTTGAGGACACCGAGACCTTTAAACGCGCCGTACGCCAGTGGTTTAGGAAAAAGGACACAAATTTTTACCGTGCGGGGACACATGCCCTTGTGAGAAGATGGACAATAACTGTAACAAATAACGGAGACTACATTGAGAAATAAATTTTTGAAGTTCAGACTTGGGGCTACATTTCAATGTGAATTTTATCTGTTTTCTTGCCTATTGAATGACATTAAAAATTACGAGGCATTACTTTTTGACCGTCCCTCTCGTATATATATATGTTTTTTTACTGAAGGTCTAAGTGCTATCTCTCAAGATCCTCCTTTGAATAATGGTCATTATATTTATTGACTAGGGGATTAATTAATATATATATATATATATATATATATATATTAATGAAAAGGATGCAACAAAAGCTAGAAACAGAAATAAATGAAGTACAGGCGGGTTTTCGACCAGGTAGAGGCACTAGAGATCATATATTCAACATGAGGATCATCATAGAAAAGTGTAGAGAATTCAACGTTGACCTACATACTTGTTTCATTGATTACACCAAAGCTTTCGATTGTGTACAACATCAGCAGTTATGGGCTATTATGAAAAATATGGGATTTCCAAACCACCTTATACAACTCATCGCACTGCTGTACCAAGAACAACAGGCAGCCGTAAGAATAGAGGGGGAAACATCAGAATGGTTTGAAGTACAGAAAGGAGTAAGACAAGGCTGTACCCTTTCCCCTTACCTGTTTAACATTTATGCCGAGAATATCATGAGAAACGTAAGAGATGACCAAGAACACACATAGTTTGACTCATTTAACATCGGCGGGTACCAGATCCCGGAAATCAGATATGCTGACGACACAGTCCTCCTATCGACCAACCCAAAAGGACTTGAACAATTACTTCTGTCCACCAAAAAACACAGCGAGGCCCAGAATCTATACCTAAACACCAAGAAGACCAAAGTATTGACAACAGACAAAGTAAAGACCAAACCAGAAATTGAAATTGATAACGAAGAACTGGAAAGTGTCAATGAATTCGAATACTTAGGATCAATCATTAACAGCTCTGGCGACTGTGCAGTAGAAATTAAAAGAAGACTTGCAATTGCTTCACATAAGCTAATACAGATGAAAAACCTATGGCAAGGCACAAGCAAAGAAACAAAGTTACAACTGATCAGAGCATGTATATTCCCAGTAGCAACATACGGCTGCGAGACTTGGACACTCAATAAAACAGTTGCAAAAAAGATTACATCATTCGAAATGAAATGCTACAGAAGGATGTTGAGAATACCCTGGACAGAAAAAAAGACCAACAGAGAAGTACTGCACTCACTAAACGTACAGGAACATTGGCTCCTAAATACCATCGCAATAAGGAAGCTGAAATTTTTCGGTCATATAAAAAGACATAATAGTCTGGAAAAAACAGTGATGGAAGGCATGGTCCCTGGAAAAAGGGGAAGGGGTCGACCTAGACGACGGTGGACCCAGGACATCACAGAGAGTCTGAACTTGTCTTTGGCTGATGCAGGTCGACTTGCCCAGAATCGTGATGCGTTCAGAGCAGCTGTAATCGAGACAACGTTCTGGAAATAATACGTCACATGATGATGATATATATATATATATATATATATATATATATATATATATATATATATATATATATATATATATATATATATATATATATATATATATATATATATTTATTAATCCCCTAGTCAATAAATATAATAACCATTATTCAAAGGAGGATCTTAAGAGGTAGCACTTAGACCTTCAGTAAAAAACACTATCATCATACTTGAAGGTTTATACAGCTTGACCCTACCTTTGATTGTCGCTACACCCTTGCTCTTTTCAGAAAAGGGGGTATTTCTTATAAGACCAGTCTCTTATCTGGCACTATCCTGGTATCATCTGATACATCTTTTTGTCCAGGATATCTTACATTTTAATAACATCTGAACATCTCGCGACACCACCCTATCACAACTGTATGAGAAGGGGTTTTTAAAAAATAATAATATTAATAATATAGTGTAATTCAATACAGGGCCGTCGTAACAGCATTGTAGGCCCTGCCAAGAGATGTCTTATGCACAGTATGGCAGCATCCCAGCATGGGACCCTGTTGCGGTCAGTTTGCTGAATCTATAGTATGTTAAAATGTACCTGGTTAATTTTGGAGACTTTAATTTAATAGTTTCTTGATCAAAGGGGAGGTACTCATGTTTTACTGGGATTGTAGTTAACAGTGGTGAATACTAGTAATGGAGCTCACGAAGTATTCTAATATTATATGCACTGGGCTGGTGTATGCCCAAAAAACGTTACAGGTGCTGTATCCCGCTATCTGCGGTGATGCCATTTAACAAGGTTTGACTCACCCTGTTTGTTATAGAAATATCACGGAGGCCATCATATCTATAAGCCCGCCATATTGCGCGGCCTGCTGTAGACCCATATATATATATCTGATTTACGGATGTCAGAAAGGAGTTGTGTAAACTCACATATTTGCTGTATTTTGCTGTAGCTGACGAAGGTGGAATTGTACGAGATCAGCTTTATTATATACATGCACCACTGGCTGATGAACTGTATTCATACATGCTATGTCCTGAATTGTCAATAACTATTTTATGTTGATGTCCGCGTACCTGTCATTGTGATGTATTAAAGTCAATCAAACGTCAGAGGTGTTCCAAGAACTATGTGAATTACTGCATGTAATTACTACAACAAGTGTGATGTCATTTAGATGCATTGTCTTCCACGAACTTTCATACACGCATTTGCATTCATTGAGGTCTACTCACACTCTATATTAATATAACACCTCAACACTTTCAAGTCATCCAAACAAATGCCAGCATTGTTGCGGCCAACCAGGGCCTGTATATAATTATGCCCGCCTGTGGGGCTTAGAATCGTCTCCAACATTGATACTGGACATTCTTCAACATTCAACTCTACATTTACAGTGGCCAAACTGAGCCTGTCCTATTTGTGTCACGGACACCTGTTACGCTTGGACGAACACAGACCATTCCTAACTGTTTACATGTATAGTGGTCAGTACGGGCTTCTACATTACGGGCCTTTACATTTATGGTATCCAGTGTGAGCCTTCTACGTCAAGAGTTAGCTAGTTACAGTTATGGTGGCCAAGTATTAGCCATCAACATTATGGTGTGCCAGCTTTATGGGGCTATTTTGGAAGTTATCAAGTCGTCTACGATTGAGAGTACTCAACGATGTGTAGTCTGTTGACACATCGACTATGCCAGCTTAACAGGACGTAACTAGGTCAGAAGGTCAAATTACTATACCTTCGTTAATGCAGTAGTATAGAAGGTCAAGTGCCGTTACTAGTACTGTCACTGTTTGATAGAAGCAAGTTCAGCTGCGGTATTTAAGAAGGTCAAGTGCCGTTATCATCACCGTTATCATTATTTTGGAAGCAAGTTCTGATGTGTTTTCAGCGTTGGATCATCTAATCCGTAGAATGCTGACGATAGTTCTTCATCGTTGCTGTTGTTGACGATAGGATGTAAAGATAAGTGGCCTGTTTATTGTTGTGAACTGTGCCTTGTATTGTGTTATGAACTAAGCCTTCCACATTTAAACATCCTTGTTTATGCTTTATGTGTTTACATGTTTACATGTTATGTGTTATTGATATTTCTGCGGGTTTTTTGGTTGGGCGGTGTCTTCTAGTAGGATATCCCACGTAATAGAGGGCCTACTGTAAGCGTTCTTTAGGGACTGTGCAAATTTCCTTTAGTGGAAATTGCTAGCGACAATTTGTTGCTATTTTTGTTTAGTTGTGACGAGGTGTACTTTTTTTTGTCGTTATTGTCACTAATTTTTTTTTTATGTTCTTTATTTTTTTTATTTGATTTGTTTGTATCTGTTCGTCTTCTCTTCCTTTCGTCTTGTTCTATACAACCTTTGTGTTTATACACTGTTGCGTAATTTGTTTTGTTTACTTTTGCAGTTATCATCACATGCTTTGTGATATTTTCTTTAGTTCTTCTTTATGCTTATTTGATTTCTGCGAATGTTATCGTGTTGTCTTTGATGCTTGTTCTTTGTTTATGTTAGTATTTGTTGTCATACGCTGTTTATATATTTATATATAGTCATACACTATTGGTACTATACAGATCTCATATTATTAGACATAATGTCTACACTTGAATACTTTATTGAGCAAGGGAAATCCTTTGGTGAATCTGGTGAGAAGTTGGAAGAATTCGCGACTGTTCAATATGCCACGGCATTGAAGTCGGAAGAAAAGAGACAGAAAATGGAAAATGAACAAAAGAAAATAGAAGCTGAGAATTTAAGGTTGCAGATGCAGGCAGATGAAAGGAAATTCCAGATGGAAATGGAAAAACAAAAGAGAGAATCTGAAGATAAAAGGTTACGAAAAGAGGCTGAAGATAAAAGGTTAGAAAAAGAGGCTGAAGATAAAAGGTTAGAAAGAGAGGCTGATGAGAGAAAAATCCAGCTACAAATGGAAAACGAAAATAAAAGATTAGAAAGAGAAGCTGAAGAGAGGAAAGAAAAAGCGAAAATGGAACATGAAGAAACACTCTTAGCTTTGGAGTTAGAGAAATTGAAGTTGATGAATATGGGTAATGCTAATGATCCAAATAATCAGTCAACTTCTAATAAGACAAATACTACTACTTATAAGGTCAAACTACCTGCTTTCAATTCTTCTATTGACGATAGAACGTTCTATCTGGATAGATTTGAACGGTCATGTCAATCTCATAAGGTGGATAAGTCAGAGTATGTTAATCAGTTGTCAGAGATACTTAAGGGTGAAGCTCTGACTATGTTAAGCATGGTAGATGAGCCTGACAAGAATAATTATGATGTTGTCAGGGCAGCCTTATTAAAGAAATATCAACTTACCGAAGAAGGTTATCGACTTCGTTTCAATATGTTACCTGAAACTGGTGTAGAATTCTCAGAATTCATCTCAAAGATACGTCTTACATTTACACGATGGATTGAGCTGTCTAAAACAGAACATACATATGAAGCCCTTATGGACCTATTACTTAGAGACAAAGTTATGTCATCTATCAATGAGTCTTTCCTTGCTTTTCTACATGAGTGTAAACCTAAGAATATAAAGGACATGGAAGAATATTGTTGCCAGTATGTCACTGCGCACCCTCATGTTACTGTTAGCAATTCTAAAGTTAAAGAAGGTTTGCCAGTTGCTTCTGCAGCACCATACGGCCCTAACTTTCTTCGTAAGTTTCAAGGTGCTCAACACAACTTTAATAAGAAGAGCAATCGTAATTATGATCAAAATCAAGGTAACCCATCACATAATGGTTCTGCTTCAAAGAACTTGAGGCGATCTGACAGTCCTCGTTATTTTGGGCCCAATAATTATGGAAACTTTCGCAGAGGTAGTCACAGTAGGAACTATCAAAGCTATTCTTCGCGGGGACATCGAAACCAAACAGGTAGATTCTCTAATCAATGGGGAAATGACAATAGTGACTATGGAAACTGGGATTGGAACCAGAACTATGGTCACGGTTGGGTAAACAATGACAATTTCAGAGGGAATAATAATCGTGGTAGATCTCAACATAACAAACATAGATCTTATCACCAGGCAAACTCTGCACAACAAGAGCCTCAAGGAACCTGTGGTCAAGTGAATGATAATAAAAACTCTAATGCTATCACTTGTTCTGCGTTTGATTTTGGGAGGGCATCTCAATGCCCCAATGCTCAACATTGTTCGAACCGACTACTGTAAGTACTTTAAGTTGTGGTCACCCTCTTCCCGCTCTCCCTGCTGCAGTTGCGCATGACGGGAGGGGATCTATTGTCTTACATAAAGGTCTAGTGAATAGTAATCCAGTCTCTGTACTTTTCGATTCTGGATGCACTACTATCGGAGTTAAGCAATCTCTTATAGATCCTACCTGTGCCACTGGAAAAGTGGTCAAATGTGTGACATTTGGTGGCACTTTGGAAAAATATCCAACTGCTATCATTCACATTGCTACTCCCTTCCTTACGGGAGATGTCCACGCGTGTCTTCTACCTAACCCCATTGCGGATCTTATCATCGGTCGTATTCACGGACTTAAGGAATGCACCCCGCAGCAGATTGCTGCTTGAGAAGAGCAAAATATCCAAGCTGCCAATGCAGTGGTCACAAGAGCACAAGCTCTTAATATGCCTCAAACTTCATCAACAGAAAGTAATGAAGTGCATAGCCGAGATGATCACTTGGTAATTTCCCGTGACTCTTTCATAAAATTGCAAGAAGATGATCCTTCTTAAAAAAAATTCTTCATCCTTGCAAAAAAAAGTGATCCAAATCAGAACACAAATCGCAAATCTTGGATTACAATGAAGAATGGCGTATTTGTACGTATGGTACAAGACTCGTCTACGTCAATGCAGTCACAAATTCTCGTGCCCAAGAGTATAAGAGCGCAAATTCTGCATTATGCACACGACTCTCAGTGTGCTAGACATATGGGTTTTTCCCGTACTAAGTCAAGAGTTCTTGTGGCTTTCTTTTGGCCATTTGTTAATAAAGACATACGTATTTATTGCCGATCTTGTAAAATATGTCAAGAAGTTAAATCAAGAAGCCCACGTCATGCAGCACCTATCCAGGCTGCAGACATTCCTATTCGGCCGTTTCAGAAAATGGCAATAGATATTATTGGCCCGTTTAAGATTAAATCATCCAGAGGACATCAATTTATCCTAACATGTGTTGACATGTGTACACGTTGGCCAGAGACTATACCTCTTAAGAGCATCTCCACTGTTGATATTGCAGACGCTTTATGGCTGATATTTTCTCGTTTTGGGATTTCCCGGAGAAATATTGTCAGACCATGGCACCCAATTAATATCAGACACTATGTCGCAGGTGATGTCTACTCTGCATATTAAAAGGTCTCTGAGTAGTATTTATCACCCAATGTCTAATGGGTTAGTCGAACGTCTGAACAGAACACTAAAGAACTTACTTGGTAAGATAACTGAGGATCATCCTCAGGATTGGGACAGGGTTTTACCCGCGGCTCTCTTCGCATATAGAGAGGTCCCCAACGAACATACAGGTTTTTCTCCGTTCGAACTTGTCTTTGGCGCGCGACCGCGCGGTCCTATGCCTTTACTTCATGATCTTATAACTGCTGATAATATTAACGATGACACTCAATCTTCTTATGAGTATGCCATTGCTCTCAGGCAGAAGATTATGGAGGCATGCAAACTAGCAACTTCCTCGTCCGAATTTGCTAAAGAAAAGGCAAGGCAGTTTGCAAATAAGAATAGATGCCTTCGACAACTTTGTCCTGGCGACAAAGCACTTGTTTTGCTCCCTTGTAGGGAAAACAGACTTCTTATTGCATGGAAAGGTCCGTATGCAATAGTCTCAGGAATTTCCAATGTCGACTATGTTGTCGATATTGATGGAAAGCATAAAACTTTTCATATAAATATGCTTACGGAATTTCATGAACGACCAGACTATTTGCAGCCTATTTTCCAGGCTACGGACGATGCTTCAGTCCCACATGGTCATTACTCATCCCTGTCGGTAATACAGGATGAGGAAACTATTTTCTCAGATGTTAATCTTCCTCTTCCAGTGATTTCACTTCATTCTACGGAATCATGGAAAAACGTTACTGTTTCTCCTAATTTATCAGTTGAGGAACAGCGACAAGTTTCTTCTACGTTACAAACTTTTCGGGATGTCCTTACCGACATTCCTGGACACACAAGTGTCATTGAACATGACATAATACTTACCGACCATAATCCTATCAGGGTCAGACCTTACCCTATCCCTATTCATTTTCAGACACAAGTCGAGAAAGAATTGGATGAAATGATACAATTAAAAATTATTGAACCATCCACTTCAGCATACTCTTCGTCCATGGTTATTGTTCGAAAGAAAGACAATAACATGCGTCTTTGCGTTGAGTATCGCAAATTAAACCAAGTTACGAAATTTGATGCTGAACCTATGCCTTTGTTAGAAGATCTACTTATTAGACTTTCTAATTCTCGATTCTTTACCAAACTAGACTTGTCAAAAGGTTATTGGCAAGTTCCGTTAACTGAACGAGCAAAACCTCTCACTGCTTTCTCAACACCTAGGGGTTTATTTCAATGGAATTTCATGCCTTTCGGCCTTATGAACGCTCCAGCTACTTTCGTACGCATGATGCGTCGAATTCTCTCATATCGTTCAGATGTCATTGCATACTTGGACGATATTTGTCTTTTCAGTGATTCTTGGGAAGATCACTATTTGGGTTTATATGAGTTACTATCTACTCTACGCGAGCATGGTTTGACTGCAAAACCCTCTAAAGCCTATGTCGGGTTTAGTGAAATTTCTTTCCTGGGTCACCGTGTTGGTCATGGTCTCTTGAAGACAGAGGACCACAACACTTCTAAGATACTAAACATTTCCATTCCTAAGACGAAGAAGCAAGTACGTAGTCTCTTAGGTTTAATACAATTTTACGGGAGATTCATTCTGAATCTATCTTCGATTATGGCACCTCTTTCAACCCTATTAAAGAAATGGACTCCTAATATGGTGCGCTGGTCCCATGAATGCCAATCTTCATTGGATCAGATTAAAAATTTATTCTCATCTCCTCCAATCTTAATGCTACCTGTTACTGATAAGACTTTTGTTCTTCGTAGTGACGCCTCATCAATGGGGATCGGGGCGGCATTAATGCAGGAGTATTCAGGAACTCTGCATCCTGTAATGTATATCTCTAGGAAACTGAATGCGGCAGAAAGGAATTACTCGGTTCTAGACCGTGAATTGTTGGCTATGGTTTGGTCAATCCTTAAGTTACAAAGATTCCTTCTTGGTGCGCATTTCATTGTGGAAACCGACCAAAAAGCTCTTACAGCTATTCAGAGTAAGAATTTGAAGAGCTCGAGATCCACTCGATATGCCATTGCTCTTCAGCCTTTTCATTTCACGGTACGAGCTATCCGTGGTTCGGATAATGTCATGGCGGATATACTGTCTAGATGCCCACATGACTCCACTTAACTCTTGTGTCCTAAATTTCCTGATACACGTCTAGACTTATGACAGTTCTTTACTATAACAGTATATGTTAACACATTTGTGTTCACCTTAAAGTTGTAAATTAGGTGATTTCTTTCTCTGTTACCATCTTTGGTATAACGGAGGAAGGTTTAGTTATAGCAATATAAGGGACGAAAGTTCGCAAAGCCACAGTTTATAGTTTATAATGAATGTTTGATTGCTGTATATTAAAAAAATCTTACGGTTATCATATAGAATTATTTGTATTTTCTCAGCAGAATCATTACTGGTGCTGGGAGAATCTGTACATGTTGTCATCTATGATGTATTACGATGTCCATACTTACCAGTCGGACGACACTGTATATGCGCCCGCTTAGAATTTGATCTGCGACATCATTTAACTGCTATATTATTAATATTGTATAACATTATATTAAATCATATATTGCATGTTAGAATAATGTACCTTTATTGGTTAAAGTGATTGTATCACTGTTTTTGATGATTTGTCCATTGCTAAACTTGGAAATAAGGTACTTGATGTAATATAATATGATATGTGTGTAATTTTTGGTTTGCATTGTAACTTTGTCAGCACTGTAGTGTACGTTGGTGGCACCTCCCAGGATACATGTATACTTAGAGAAATGCTCTCTCTAATGTGCTGAGATATATTCTCACCTGACGTTCTATGCGTCGAGTTAGCCTCATATTAGGCGTTATATTTATTTGTGATACTTCTCATCTGCGCATCATTCGTGCGTTATGAGCTTGTTGTATCTTGCTCTTGGATGTATTTCAAAAAACAATGTTTCATTTTTTTCCCGGGGGGTGTGGTAAACTGTTGCGGTCAGTTTGCTGAATCTATAGTATGTTAAAATGTACCTGGTTAATTTTGGAGACTTTAATTTAATAGTTTCTTGATCAAAGGGGAGGTACTCATGTTTTACTGGGATTGTAGTTAACAGTGGTGGTTGTCCCACTTGTCTGTTAACCCAGCGTCTAATTTTAGACTCGATGTCAGCTTTTCCTGACATGTTCGCCCACCTGAGCATAGCTCAAGGGTCTAGCGCCTCGACGCATGCGCGAAGAATCTGGCGCAATTTAAGACATCCTGTGTTAGAGGAGTCGAGCTGTAGTTTTGAAAGGGTCAAGAGACAGTTTTGGGGAAAGTCCTCTGTGTGTTCGACCAAGATGGTTAAAGATTGTTCCCCAATGTTATATTCTGATGCGCCTAGGAGGCGAGTGAGTTTTGTGATGTTTATTCTGAAGGGACATTAAGGTAATTTACCCTTAAAACAGTTTCTTTATTGCCAGAATGATATATGACTTTTTGTAGCCAGCTAGCGACTTTTCCCTGATCGGGAAAGAGTCCATCAATGAATACTAGTAATGGAGCTCACGAAGTATTCTAATATTATATGCACTGGGCTGGTGTATGCCCAAAGAACTTTACAGGTGCTGTATCCCGCTATCTGCGGTGATGCCATTTAACAAGGTTTGACTCACCCTGTTTGTTATAGAAATATCACGGAGGCCATCATATCTATAAGCCCGCCATATTGCGCGGCCTGCTGTAGACCCATATATATATCTGACATACTGATGTCAGAAAGGAGTTGTGTAAACGCACATATTTGCTGTATTTTGCTGTAGCTGACGAAGGTGGAATTGTACGAGATCAGCTTTATTATATACATGCACCACTGGCTGATGAACTGTATTCATACATGCTATGTCCTGAATTGTCAATGTCTATTTTATGTTGATGTCGGCGTACCTGTCGTTGTGATGTATTAAAGTCAATCAAACGTCAGAGGTGTTCCAAGAACTATGTGAATTACTGCATGTAATTACTACAACAAGTGTGATGTCATTTAGATGCATTGTCTTCCACGAACTTTCATACACGCATTTGCATTCATTGAGGTCTACTCACACTCTATATTAATACAACACCTCAACACTTTCAAGTCATCCAAACGAATGCCAGCATTGTTGCGGCCAACCAGGGCCTGTATATAATTATGCACACCTGTGGGGCTTAGAATCGTCTCCAACATTGATACTGGACATTCTTCAACATTCAACTCTACATTTACAGTGGCCAAACTGAGCCTGTCCTATTTGTGTCACGGACAACTGTTACGCTTGGACGAACACAGACCATTCCTAACTGTTTACATGTATAGTGGTCAGTACGGGCTTCTACATTACGGGCCTTTACATTTATGGTATCCAGTGTGAGCCTTCTACGTCAAGAGTTAGCTAGTTACAGTTATGGTGGCCAAGTATTAGCCATCAACAGGCCCCTAGAATCGATTGTCCCATGGGCACTGCCCAATGTGCCCATTCCTTAAGACGGCATTGATTCAATACAAAATAATAATTAAAATAAACATTAAAAGGTTATTAAAGTATCATGTAGGCTAGCCGTAAACGAAAAAATGCTTTCTCAGAAAGTAGTCCTAAATTTGTTCCTTTCAAAGCATGCGACAATAGTTGCACGACTCAAATTGATTAATTTTTGTTGTATATATTTCAACAATCCCAAAGTTGGGAGTCAGTAGCACAGATATTGTAAAGATGGAGTGCCGCGGTAAGTTGGCTGTTCTGCTGTGGCTAATGTTATTTTTTCCCCTTTTTAACACAGGTCAAGACCCTAGAGGAATAACAATGAGTTCAAGAAAGTACTTAAGTGGATACCAAAAACGTAAACTCAAGGAAAAGCTATCTGACGAAATCTCTAAATGTCAAAAACTAACAAACTATTTGGCAATGTCAAGTTTGACAACACCTACAGTTGAAACAAGGTAAGCAAACACCATTGAAGCCAGTGATAGTGCACAAACTGTGTGAGAGCAATATTCAACCCACTGTTGACGCTTTTGATACAGATTACGATCACAGTGGTCAACATGAAAGTACCGCGGAACAAGCAGAGACTGAGCAGAAACATGAAACAAGAAGCAAATTCAGTGATTTCAAAGAAAACAGTGACCTCGAAAACTGGCCCACAACTGTTGATAATGATTTCATACAGAATTGTTTAATGCAAGACATAGGTTTTTTTTTCAAAATAAAAAACCAGATGATGTATATACCGAATCAAGCTGGGTTTACAAGGAGCAAAACAGAAGTTTCTCAAACAAATATGATAAAAGAATGAAAAATGGCCAGACTGTGATGAGATCCTGGTTAGTTTACTCAAAGAGCAAAGGCTGTATATACTGTTTTGTTTGCAAACTCTTTTCTAAATGCCAAACATCACTTACAACAGGTGGGTTTTCTGACTGGATGAATGTACTCAGAACTCTGGAGAATCATGAAGACAGCATGGAACATAAGAGGGCGATGTTGTGTTAGATAACAAGAAAGTCTAATAAAAATACTGTCTATTAGCAACTTGAAAAACATATGACAAAAACCATACAGTACTATTTTGAAGTACTGAAAAGAGTTGTAGCTGTTATAAAGTTTTTAAGTGAAAGAGGTTTGGCATTTAGAGGTCACGAGGAGAAGTAGGGCTCACCAAATAATGGAAACTTCATGGGGGCCATTGAACTTATTGCAGAATTCGACCCATTTTTACAAGAAAATCTCGAAAAATGTAAAAATGAAAAAGTAAATGCTGCTTACCTATCCAAAACCGTGAATGAAGAATTGATAGAAATTATGGGAAAACATGTGCAGGATGAAATTGTGAATCAAATCAACAACCTAGACACCAAATACTACTCTATTATTGTTGACTCTATTCCTGACCTGACACATGTTGACCAGCTGGTAATTGTGGTTCGATACTGCTATAATGGAAAACCCTGTGAGAGATTTATAACACTTTTACCGATAGAAAACTATTTGATAAATGCTTGTTTCTTGCACCAGATTGACATGGACTGTTTTTTTTGTGATGTAGCTCGTCCAGTCACAATGTTCTTTAAATGGGTCAGGTTACCGACTGTTGGGGCCCTGACAAGGTATATGTTAAGTGCGTATATTCTGATGCAATGGGTGAGTGTGAACATCAATAATGACAAACGCGAATGGATGACAGTTCGACAGATTCACAGGACACTCACTCCAATCACAGGTGGAAGTCAAGGATGGCTGGACTACTGTGGTCGTTTCATACTGTTTAATAGGACGCACACACTTAGACGGTACGTGTATAGTTACAGCAACATAGGTCGACATAGATAGCATATTGTTGATCAATGGTCTACCATCTTAAGTTAGCATTCATGTTGAATAACATGACAATGGAACATCTGTAGACAAGCACTTAGATTTCCACTGTTTATCAAGATAATCATCAGGCCTTACTGACCAAGCATGTCAGTTGATAAATACTGTTCAAGTATGACTCCTAAACAGAACCTCTTTTCTAGCGAAGATTCCTTTAGGTAAAGTTCAGCAAATCTATCTGAAGATAATGTTAACCCACCAGTATTGGGTTTTCTTTATAACTGTGATCTCTTAATCATCACCTGATAATAAGGGGCATCTCCGTTCTCTGATTGATGATCGACAAAAAGTTAGAATCCAAAATGGCTTCTGGTTCCCTTTTGAGCATCGCTCACTATACAGATGTATAGCAAATCTTCAATAGAAGCTTTGTTCATAAACACAAATGTTTCTACAAGGATCAGCATATTCTTTTATCTTAACTGCTGCATACAATCGTCTACCGTGCTGCTAGGTAATATGTCATCCCGACATATGGATATCTATAATCATAATGTAGCCGTCTGCCCAGTTAAGCCTAGGATGAAAAAGTTCAGTAAAATGTTCTTTTACCTGGGCATGAGAAAAACACTAGCAGAACACATACGCCCCTTTCCTGGCGTTATAGAATAAACACAGGGGACTAGTAGACTTAATGAACATATCAGAAATTATCTTCTTCCCCATGACAAATAATAGAGACCACAGACTGGGGACTCCTCTTCAACATGGCTTTCGCCCGGCATTCCATCATCCCGGAAGACACTCTTCTCTCTCCGCATGTGCAGATTTCCCTGACCCCCAAAGTACAGTACAAGGAAAAATAGTTCCACTAAGACATACCAAGATATCACGATATAAGACCGAATCGTCTGAAATAGACACAGAGTAAACATAGACTCGGAATATAAACATTCCTGCATAAACCTAAGCAAGAACAATCTGTTTTCTGGCCCAACAAGGCACAGACTAACGAAATCCAGATTCATACGCCAAATTCGATCTCCAGGGGAGATAACCCACATAACAAAAGTATCAATCAATCATGGGTGATATATCTTTGACCAGGAAAGCATCCTGATTCTAAAAACAAATACAGTACCTTTCCTCCGACAGATCAATATTATCATAAATATATATACATTGTCACCAGTAATCTGTTGGTAACAGACTACCGCAACCCCCGGGAAAAAAAAATGAAAATTTTTTTTTCTATCTGAGAGCAACATACAATAGGCTCACCACGCACGAATAATGCGCAGATGACTAATAAGAGCAATTTATAATTTCAAATTAAGGTAAAGTCGAAGCATAGATCGACTTGTGAGAATACATCTCAACATCTCAGAGAAAGCATTTCTCTTAAGCATAAATGTTTCCAGGGAGGTGCCACCAACGTATACTACAATGCTGGCAATAACACAATGCATATAACAATTTCATATTTAAGCATTATAAGTACATGATTGACAAAGAAGAAAAATCATCAAAGAGTAGCGGTGAATATATATATATCAATGAACGTAGTGATAGTAGTGATACAATCACTATATTACACATTACAATGTGTATTTATCTTGATATAGAAAAGAAAAAACTGTTGTAGAGTTGGAAGTGTTAAGAAGTCCAAGACCCAACAGTTAGGTGGAATCATGTGGGCATCTAGACAAAATGTCTGCCATCACATTATCTGATCCACGGATAGCTCGTACCGAAAAATGAAAAGGTTGAAGAGCAATTGCATATCGAGTAGACCTCGAGCTCTTCAAATTCTTACTCTGTATAGCCGTAAGAGCTTTCTGATCGGTTTCTACTATGAAATGTGCGCCTAGAAGGAATCTTTGTAGTTTGAGTATTGACCAAACCATAGCCAATAGCTCACGGTCTAAAACCGAATAATTCCTTTCTGCAGCATTAAGTTTTCTGGAGATATACATTACAGGATGCAGAGTTCCAGAGTACTCTTGCATTAGTGCCGCTCCAATCCCAGTGGATGAAGCGTCACTACGAAGAACAAATGTCTTATCTGTAGTAGGTAAAACTAAAATAGGTGGTGTTGAAAACAAATTTTTAATCTTATCCAAAGAGGATTGGCATTCCTGTGACCAGTGGACCATATTAGGCGACCCTTTCTTTAGTAGTGTAGAAAGAGGTGCCATGATAGAGGATAGATTCGGAATGAATCTTCCATAAAATTGAATAAGACCTAAGAGACTTCGCACTTGCTTTTTAGTCTTAGGAATAGAGATGTTAAGTATCTTAGTGATATTATGGTCCTCTGTCTTTAGGAAACCATGACCAACTCGATGGCCTAGGAAAGAAATTTCGCTAAAACCAATGCAGGCTTTAGAGGGTTTCGCTGTCAGGTTATACTCGCGTAAAGTAGATAGTAATTCAACTAACCCCGAATAGTGATCTTCCCAAGTATCGCTGAAAAGACAGATGTCGTCTAGGTACGTGATGACATCTGACCGATAAGATAGGATTCGACGCATCATGCGTACGAATGTAGCTGGTGCGTTCATAAGGCCGAAAGGCATGAAATTCCATTGAAAAAGGCCTCTAGGTGTAGAAAAAGCCGTAATTGGTTTGGCGCGTTCAGATAAAGGAACTTGCCAATATCCTTTGGACAAATCTAGTTTAGTGAAAAAATGAGATTTAGAAAGCCTAGTAAGTAGCTCTTCTAGTAAAGGCATAGGTTCAGCATCAAACTTCGTAACTTGATTCAATTTGCGATAGTCAACGCAAAGACGTATGTTATTGTCTTTTTTCCGAACAATAACCATCGGCGAAGAATATGCAGAAGTGGATGGTTCAATTATTTTTAAATCTATCATCTCATCCAACTCCTTCTCAACCTGTGCTTGAAAATGTATAGGGATAGGATAAGGTCTGACCCTAATAGGATTATGGTCAGTTAGAATAATGTCATGTTGAATGACATGAGTTTGTCCAGGAATGTCAGTAAGGACATCCTGAAATGTTTGTAACATAGCCGAAACTTGTCGCTGTTCTCCTAGAGATAAATCAGGAGAGACAGTAACATTTTTCCATGATTCACTAGAATGAAGTGGAATCATCGGAAGCGGAAGATTAACATCCGAAAAACTTGTTTCCTCATCCTGTATTACGGACAGTGATGAGTAATGACCATGTTGGACTGGTGAATCGTCCGTTGCCTGGAAAATAGGCTGTAAATAATCCGGACGTTCATGGAATTCCGTAAGCATATTGATGTGGAAGGTTTTATGCTTTCCATCAATATCGACAATGTAGTCAACATCGGAAATTTTCGAGATTATATCGTATGGACCTTTCCAAGAAATAAGAAGTCTGTTTTCCCTACAAGGTAGCAAAACAAATGCTTTGTCACCAGGACAAAGTTGTCGTAAGGTTCTTTTCTTATTGGCAAATTGTCTTGCCTTCTGCTTAGCAAATTCAGAAGAAGAAGTTGCCAATTTGCATGCTTCGATAATCTTTTGTCTCAGCGCGATGACATATTCGTAAGAAGATTTTGTGTCATCGGTAATATTATCAGCGGTTATGAGATCATGAAGCAAAGACATAGGGCCGCGCGGTCGCGCGCCAAAGACAAGTTCAAAGGGAGAAAATCCTGTATGTTCATTGGGGACCTCTCTGTAAGCGAAGAGGGCCGCGGGTAAAACCCTGTCCCAATCTTGAGGATGATCCTCAGTTATCTTCCCTAGTAAGTTTTTGAGTGTTCTATTTAGCCGTTCGACCATCCCATTGGACATAGGATGATAGATACTACTCAAAGATCTCTCTATCTGCAGAGTCGACATCACTTGAGACATGGTATCCGATATTAGTTGGGTGCCATGGTCTGATAATATTTGCCAGTCTCCGGGGAATCCCAGACGAAAATAATAAGCCAAAGCCAGAGCATCTGCAATGTCAGCAGTAGTAATGCTCTTCAGAGGAATAGCCTCTGGCCAACGTGTGCACATGTCCACACACGTTAAGATAAACTGATGTCCTCTAGCAGATTTGATCTTAAATGGACCAATGATGTCTATCGCCATTTTCTGAAATGGTCGAATAGGAATGTCTGCAGCCTGAATAGGTGCAGCATGGCGTGGACCTTTGGATTTGACTTCTTGACATACTATACAAGATCGACAATAAATCCGTATGTCTTGTTCACAAAAGGCCAAAAGAAAGCCGCAAGAACTCTTGACTTTGTACGGGAAAAACCCATATGTCCAGCACACTGAGAGTCGTGAGCGTGCTGCAAAATTTTAACTCTCAAATTCTTGGGAACAAGAATCTGAGAATGACTTGACTTAGTGGAGTCTTGCACCATACGTACAAGTACGCCATTCTTCATTGTAATCCAAGATTTACGCTTTGTATCTTTATTCGGATCACCTTTTGTTGCAAGAGTGAAGAATTTCTTTAGAGTCGGATCATCTTCTTGCTGTTTTATAAACGAGTCACGAGAAATTACCAAGGGATCATCTTGGTTATGCACTTCATTATCTTCAGTAGATGAAGTTTGAGGCATATTAAGAGCTTGAGCTCTAGTGACTACAGCATTAGCAGTTTGCATATTTTGTTTTTTTCCCAAACGGAAATTTGTTGTGGAGTGCATTCTTTGACTCCGTGAATACGACCGATGATAAGATCAGCGATCGGATTCGGCAGAAGACATGCGTGTACATCTCCTGTAAAGAAAGGAGTAGCAATCCTAATGATAGCAGTAGAGTATTTCTCTAAGGTGCCGCCAAACGTTACACATTTGACTACTTTTCCAGTGGCACGAGAAGGATCTACAAGCGACTGCCTAACACCAATTGTGGTGCATCCAGAATCAAAAAGAACTGAGACTGGATTGTCATTTACTAAACCTTTATGTAAGACAAGAGAACCTCTTCCATCATGCGCGACTGACGCAGGAAGAGCGGGAAGAGGATGGCCACAACTTAAAGTGGACACCGTAGTTGGTTCAAATAATGTTTTGCATTGGGGGCACTGAGATGCTCTCCCAAAATCAAAAGCGGAACATGCCATATTATTAGCATCATTATTATCTTTATTCTGTTTATAGGCTTCATGTGACTCTTGCTGTGCAGAGTTTGCCTGATAATGTGATTTATGTTTTTTGTATTGTGATCTACCTCGATTATTATTGCCTCTGTAATCATTATTGTTTCCTCTATTGTAACCCCTATTAGGGGTTGAGTCATAGTTCTCATGGTTACCATTATCATATTCATTATAATGAGTATCTCTATAACTATGGTTTTGTTGTCTCCATGATGGATGACTTGGATAGTTTCTATAATGACTTCCTCTGCGGAAATTCCTATAATTATGACCACCCCTGAATCGAGGGCTGTCAGCTCGTCTCCAGTACTTCGCAGAAGAACCCTGAAATGACTGGTTACCTTGGTTTTGATAACTATTATGGTTACCCTTTTTATCAAACCTGTTTTGAGGTCTGTGGTAAAGTGGGATAATATAAATATTTATAGGGGACTTAGTGTACTGACTGAGATCAGCTGTGAAGGTATCTGTATCTAATAAGTGTAGTGTTTTACAGATGACCTTACTTGCTACCACATTTATACCTCAGTCAAAATTATTCTGGAATATTGTGATGACTACGTTGAATGTCTAGGGTTATGAAATTGATGAAGTGTAAGTCACAACAACAACAGACAGATAAACAATTTAATTTATTCCACAACACTTTACAACACTGTGACACTCACACACATATAACACTCTATAAGACTATCTTAAATGAGTCAATTGTAAAGTTTCAAATATATATGTAATAATTCCTGTCAATAATGGATATCCTGATTCAACTACACAGTGAACCAGGAATCACAATCAAATGTAATTACAAGTTTATAAATATAATCTTTGTATTGACATATTTTATTATTCTTATCCTATGTGTGTAAGTTGTGAAGTAGCAATATGAGGTAATACTGGTTTTGTTTTTCAAGCTATATTGTTGTTTGTCATCATGACTTCAAGTGTTTGATTATCGTGGAAATAGTATTGGGAAAGGTTCACAGTTCCTGTCATTTGAAACAATTTATTTTCCCTCTGTGTTTAATATAATGTCAATTTTAGAGGGGGCACATAATGTTGAGCTACTCTGGCCACAGAAGCTTATCTTTCGTGATGGCGGCAGGAAAAGACTCCTCTGCTCGATTGCTTCCTGTGTTCTGGAGACAGCTCACTGGTCGCTATCTGGACCAAGGAGTATGCTGTCAGCCTCTGGATTCAGCAAAACTCAGACCAGGTGCTGCTTCAATAACTCCTATTTCAGATCTAATTTATAATCTATTTCCACACTGAACACAATACATAACAAACACTGAGTTCAGAGCGGTAGGCCAACTGCTAGCTTCATCTGAAACAATTTACACCAGTATACTCCTCCCTAATGGTTACTACGCCTCTGCAATTCCAGCATTAGTTCCTTCTAGTCAATAAGATAGGTGTCAGTGTACTGTTTGGCAAATCCATGCAGTTTTACTTTTCTCCGACACGTCCTGTTCAGGTTGGAGCACTATCTAGGCCTTGCCTCATGTTTGCTACTGAACCACACACATATACAGACATAAATTATCAATTTACATTCAATTTTCATTAAAAAGATATCAAATATGTCAAGCTTACCACAATTCATGGAAATAATACACAAATACGTTGACTGGCGATGAATAATGGCACAAATTCCGATCTGCCTCTGCCCCAGACTTTTATTTAGAAAAATATGATCTGGATCTCAACACACTGTTTCTTAGTAAGTTTATTTTAAAATGTGGCACTGAACTGACGCTCCTAATTGACTATATTGGCGGGTCTAACCAATCGAGCCATGTTTACACAGCTTTTCAAAAAAAGTACGCCTACTACCGTTTCCCCTAACAACAAAAAATTAGTATTTGTAATCCGACTAATCGTGTTTCGCCTTACATTTACTTCTATCCAATCAAATAGGATTTAACATGGTGGCCTATTTCCCGTAAAATGGTGGTTTCAAAACATGCCACTGTGCGATTATTATTTGGTGTTGTCTGACACCCTCACGATTTTCTTTTGGCCATAATTTGTTAATTCCTAGACTATTTGCGTAACACTTAACATATTCTTTGTCAGCAAGTCCTAAGGAACCCAAATATATAAGTTTAATGGGGCTAAGGGGCTGCGTTCAAAATATGCATTTTCTTCTACCTCCCGTTCACTTCCATACGATGTGGTGTCTGGGTACTGTCAGGCTTTCAAACGTAAACCAGTATAATGTCATATTTCCTAATAAGCATTTTTCAGGTTTTTAACCTAACTCTCGTATGGGTAGTGTTTTTTATCACTGTCTATTTGAAAAAAAAAGCTAGTGCTTCATGCCTTTCGCGTTAGGGGTGGCATTAATTGTATATCGCGAGACGCGTGTTAGTGTTGCCGGCGTTCCTGCTTTCAGCCCTCCCTCTCTCTATCCTAAGTTCATCTGTCTTTTCATTACGCTGTGGATTAATCTAGGTCATTAATCAGCTTGCGTATCTCAAGGTTTTCTTAGAAGTACAGTACACATTTTATTGTTTTGTGGAAACGCGTGTATGCTGCTATAGGCTTTACTATCAACGTGGAAACGTTACAATTTGCAGACGAAGCAGAAAAAGGGGGATCTCGAGTACAGTCATTCTGACAGCACTGTTCTTTACCATTCTTCTTTCCCTTTTATTGAATTTATGTGTTAGGCTTTACATTTACCTTTTAATTTATATATGTGGATTTAGAATGTTTCACGACAAGGTCCCTGAAATTTGTGTGAATAATTAGGGTTGTATGGTGTTGCTGATGCAACTGGCATACTTTCTTTAACCTTAGCATTGCTAAAAGCTACGTCCGGATGTGCCGTGACGTATTGGGTACAATATTCTTCCATTTCTTTTAGTGTCTTGGGTTTACGCTCATGTAGGAATTCAAGGAATGGTTTATTAACACTTGACATAATCTTGTCTCTGAGCAGCAAGTCCATAAGGGCTTCATATGTCTTTTCTGTTTTGGACAATTCAATCCAACGATTAAATGTAAGACGTGTCCTTGCAATGAATTCTGAGAATTCTACCCCTGATTCAGGTACCATTTTCTTAAACAAAATACGGTAACCTTCCTCTGTTAATTGATATTTTTTCAATAAAGCTGCTCTAATAACATCATAATTATCCTTGTCAGCCTCTTCAACCAAACTTAAACTAGTTAGAGAATCACCTTTCAAATTTTCTGACAACTGGTTAGCATATTGTGATTTATCCACATTATGAGCTCGACAAGAACGTTCAAAACGATCCAGCCAGAATGTAATATCGTCACTGCAAGGATTGAACGCTGGTACCTTGACCTTATAAGTAAAGGGTTTACCACTATTACCATTTGACTGATTAACATTACTCATATTTGTCAATTTCAATTTTTCTAACTCAAATGCTAAAAGTTCTTTTTGATGTTCATGTTCTCTCATTGCTTTTCTCTCCTCAGCTTCTAATCTTTTATTTTCAGCCTCAGCTTCTAATCTTTTATTTGCAGCCTCAGCTTCTCTTTGTTATCTTTTTTCTTCAGCTTCTAATTTTTTTCTTCTATTTGAAGCTTTCTCTCCTTAGCAGCAGCTTTTTTCTCCTCAGCAGCAGCTTTTCTCTCCTCAGCTTGCATCTGCAATCTTAAATTCTCAGCATCTATCTTCTTTTGTTCAACTTCTGCTTTCCATTTATTTTCCTCTTTTTGCTTCTTTTCGTCTGACTTTAATACCATGGCAAATTGAGCAGTTGCAAACTCCTCTAATTCCTTACCAGACTTATCAAGGGATTTCCCTTGTGCAATAAAGTATTCCAATGTAGACATGATGTCTAATAATGATAGCAATCACTTGAAACAATAATGTAATCTATTTCCAAGTAAACAGGAACAAGTTCTAAATGAACTTGATTAATTAGCTCACAATCCCAATCTCTGTTGGAAACAAGCCTTTAAATAAGGTCTTGTATAATCAACTGTGTACCTCTAGTAACAGCAATTAGTCATCAGTTGATTATTTCTCATAAGTTCACTACACAGCTAGTAGTGTATGATCAAATATGTTTCATATAGTGTATGTCGATCAAGAACACCACAAAACAATTATAAATGACAACATGAAAACATTCGCAGAAATCAACTAAATTAAATAGAAAACTGAAGAAAATAATCACAGAACCTGTGATGATAACCGCGATGAAACAAACAACACAAATGACGTCACAGTGTATAAATATAAATGTGTATAGAACTAAATTACAGGAAAGATGAGACCTACAAATACAAACAAACCAAAACAAAACTAAAGAACAGAGAAATATTACAAAAACAATGATAAGCACAGTCTTCACAGCTAACACTAATAGCAACAGATGTCGCAGCAAATTTTCAACCAAGAAAATTGCACCTATAGAACGCTATTATATGACCTCTCTACGTGGTATACCATATAATAGTCACCTCACCAACCGCCCACAGAAATATACACAAATATCACATATAAACATGTAAACATAAATATACATATTGCATAAATACATATAATATAATGAAATGTGTTGCAGATAGTATGTGTTGCAGATAGAAGGCTCAGTTATAATGGTACTGTATTATGGTACTTTATTAAACAATTAATTCTGGCCTAAATTATTAAAGTTCAACACAAACTATGGCAGTGCAGGAAATTCCACCGTTTACAGTTCCTAAGAATCACAAGTAGGACTTCTCGCTTCAGTTGCACTGTACATTTCGCAAACACAGTCAAATATACGCTCCAACACTGATGTGTAATGCTGTCTGTTCTATGTAAACACCGTCTCTTCACCGAGCGCTGACCTATTTACTGCATACGATCGATAGGGCAGGTCATGCTGACTTCGACTGTAGAGTAGTACTGCTGGTGTGTCGTATCAGGCCACAGGAAACGGTCTGGTCTCAGTTGCTGACTTCTCAAAATGTCCACTGTGCAGATTGACCCAGAAAGCTGGCCTACCACATTGATAAATGCTTGTTTCTTGCACCAGATTGACATGGACTGTTTTTTTGTGATGTAGCTCGTCCAGTCACAATGTTCTTTAAATGGGTCAGGTTACCGACTGTTGGGGCCCTGACAAGGTGTACTGTTAAGGGCGTATATTCTGATGCAATGGGTGAGTGTGAACATCAATAATGACAAACGCGAATGGAGGACAGTTCGACAGATTCACAGGACACTCACTCCAATCACAGGTGGAAGTCAAGGATGGC
The DNA here is from genome assembly GCA_024509875.1 of Oreohelix idahoensis. Lineage (NCBI taxonomy): Eukaryota > Metazoa > Mollusca > Gastropoda > Stylommatophora > Oreohelicidae > Oreohelix > Oreohelix idahoensis. Next base: position 150,233 of record JAMPIV010011258.1, on the reverse strand, counting down.
TGGACTACTGTGGTCGTTTCATACTGTTTAATAGGACGCACACACTTAGACGGTACGTGTATAGTTACAGCAACATAGGTCGACATAGATAGCATATTGTTGATCAATGGTCTACCATCTTAAGTTAGCATTCATGTTGAATAACATCACAATGGAACATCTGTAGACAAGCACTTAGATTTCCACTGTTTATCAAGATAATCATCAGGCCTTACTGACCAAGCGTGTCAGTTGATAAATACTGTTCAAGTATGACTCATAAACAGAACCTCTTTTCTAGCGAAGATTCCTTTAGGTAAAGTTCAGCAAATCTATCTGAAGATAATGTTAACCCACCAGTATTGGGTTTTCTTTATAACTGTGATCTCTTAATCATCACCTGATAATAAGGGGCATCCCCGTTCTCTGATTGATGATCGACAAAAAGTTAGAATCCAAAATGGCTTCTGGTTCCCTTTTGAGCATCGCTCACTATACAGATGTATAGCAAATCTTCAATAGAAGCTTTGTTCATAAACACAAATGTTTCTACAAGGATCAGCATATTCTTTTATCTTAACTGCTGCATACAATCGTCTACCGTGCTGCTAGGTAATATGTCATCCCGACATATGGATATCTATAATCATAATGTAGCCGTCTGTCCAGTTAAGTTTAGGATGAAAAAGTTCAGTAAAGTGTTCTTTTACCTGGGCATGAGAAAAACACTAGCAGAACACATACGCCCCTCTCCTGGCGTTATAGAATAAACACAGGGGACTAGTAGACTTAATGAACATATCAGAAATTATCTTCTTCCCCATGACAAATAATAGAGACCACAGACTGGGGACTCCTCTTCAACATGGCTTTCGCCCGGCATTCCATCATCCCGGAAGACACTCTTCTCTCTCCGCATGCGCAGAACTCCCTGACCCCAAAGTACAGTACAAGGAAAAATAGTTCCACTAAGACATTCCAAGATATCACGATATAAGACCGAATCGTCTGAAACAGACACAGAGTAAACATAGACTCGGACTATAAACATTCCTGCATAAACCTAAGCAAGAACAATCTGTTTTCTGGCCCAACAAGGCACAGACTAACGAAATCCAGATTCATACGCCAAATTCGATCTCCAGGGGAGATAACCCACATAACAAAAGTATCAATCAATCATGGGTGATATATCTTTGACCAGGAAAGCATCCTGATTCTAAAAACAAATACAGTACCTTTCCTCCGACAGATCAATATTATCATAAATATATATACATTGTCACCAGTAATCTGTTGGTAACACTATTCATCCACGACCTTGTTCAACACAATACCACAAGTCCTGGGCGAACATAAGCTTTCACTTGAAAATATTCGTGCTCAGTCCTACGATAATGCATCTAACATGAAGGGCTCGGAGAACGGGCTGCAAGCACTCTTTAAAATCATTAACAGGTACGCAGACTAAGTACCATGTGCAGCCCATTCACTTAACCTTGTTAGAGAAAAGGCAGTGTCTACTGTACCTGAAGTTGTTGACTATTTTGGCATTTTGCAGGAACTGTATGTTTTCTTTTCTGGATCTCCACGAAGATGGGGGATTTAAACACACAGGGCAATCTACATTTTTCTCTAAAGAGCTTAAGTGTAACTAGATGGCCTGCACACTATGAAGCAATCCGGGCAATTAAAAATGGATATATGGGTATTTTACAAACTCTCAAACATATTTTTGAAGACTCAGAAGAGAAGCCTGAATGTAAACGAGATGCAAAGAATTTATACAACAAGCTGGTACAGCTGGAATATGCTATTTTAACAGTCATTTGGGAAGAAGTGCTGGAGCGTTTCAACAAAACAAGTAAGAAACTCCAAACCCCTGGTTTTGATGTATTTGAAGGTTATCTTCTTTCATCTTTACTTTCGTTTGTTTAAGAACTCAGAGAAAATTCAGCCGATAGGATTGCATACTATGAATCAGAAGCAAAAGGTTTGTGTGAAAATATCACTTCAAGTTATTCTGATGCTTCCAAACGCATTGTTACAAGGAAATTTTCAGATGGAACAAGTGGTATTGCTTCTTTGAGAGGAGCTCACAAATTTAGTATAGAAGTTCTATATCAACTCTATGACTGCTTGATAATCCAGTTACGCAAGAGGATTGACCCATATGAGCAGATTGCGAAAAGGTTCAAGTTCCTCTCAGAATTAGTGAACAATTCTGAAATTGATGAGGACAGTATTAAACTTATAATATCGTATTACAAAGAAGGTATTGACCACAAATTAGTAAACGAGTGTTATCAGTTCAAAGAATATTTGCACCTTAGGAAATCCCAGAACACAGAAGAAAACACGCCATCTAAAATGCAATACGCAGACGTTTTTCAGCTTATTTGTGAGCAACACCTAATTGAAGTGTTCCCCAATATTACTACTGCGCTTAAGCTGTACTTGACAATGCCCATCACGAGATGTGAAGCAGAAAGGAATTTTTCAAAGCTATCCTTTATAAAAACAACAAATTTCGGTCTACCATGACTGAAGTGCGCTTAAATTCTTTATGCATATTGTCTCTAGAAAATGACATTGCAAAGAAGCTCCCATACGACAAAACTACGTGAATATGTTGCTAGAAAAAAAAAAACAGAAATAAGAGTATTTTGTAAAATGTGCTTCATGTAGTATGTTCTGGTAAGTTTAACTTTTCCTTCTGAGCACAAATCTCTTATTGATACACCTTGTCAGCCTTGTTTTTTAACAAATGTATTTAAATATTTTATATTTTCCTCATTGCTAATTTTCTTATAATTTTCTTGGTATGTCTTCAACGAACTAATTCTAAATGATGGAGGCAATCATTCAAATAGTTAAGATTTAAAAAGACAACTGAAAGAGTTGCTCAGCCTAGGAACTGCCCAACATCACGCAAGAAACCAAGTAAACAAACGGGAGAAATGAGCATTAAGACCTACAAGCTGAGAGAGCCAGAAATTAAGACCCAGATATCAGGGGCTTATTGCTACAGCGGTGAGAAACACAGAAGAACAACCTGATGACTTGGAAACCCTCTGGCTTAAATTCAAGGACATCATAAAGACAGCTGCTGCAGAAGCATGTGGTGACGTCCGACTTGGGAACAAGAGAAAGAGGACACCTTGGTGGACAGAGGAAGTCAAAGAGAAAATAAGAGAGAAGAAAATGACATGGAAACAATACTTAGGAGCTAAAAACACAGCAGGACAAATAGAGAAATATAGAGAATATGTGATACTTAAAACAGAAGCAAAGAACAATATGCTAGCAGCAAAACAGAAGTCCTGGGAAGAATTTGGAGAAAAGCTAGAAAAGATGCGCAAGAAAACCAGAAATTGTTCTATAAGACCCTAAAGAACATGAGGAAGGAAAAACAATGCCCTCTCAAATTTATAAAGGACAAGCAAGGCAAATTGCTTACTGCCCCCGAAGGAAGTAATGGAAAGATGGAAAGAATATTTCTCAGAACTCCTTGATGGTGAGCAAGGTCAAGCATCAGAAATGATAACCACTAGCACAGAAGAGGAAACCAATGGTGATGAAGATGACATAAAGATGGAAGAACTGAAGGCAGCATTGGAGAAAATCAAAATAGGCAAAGCAGCAGGGCATGATGGTATAACACCAGAAATGGTTAAGAACATGGGAGCATCAGGTGACTGTCACAGAGGTTTTATGATCATTGAATTGCATATATCCTCTTCTTTTTCTTTCACCCGTATCCTCTATTTTATTATCACTCTTTACCTGTTTCCTGTATTTTTCGCATCCATTCGTTTGCGAAAAATATTTTCTTTCCCATTCTCAATGTTACCGGTTTCTTTCTCATACTGGTAAACGCATTTATGACATAACGTGTCAGAGAGAGAGAGCGTTTAAATGCATTCTATTGCATTAGATGTCAGTGGACGATAGAACGTGTGAATACTCGTCTGGGCAGACAGAGATAGTAGACATGCGTCTGTACTTTTCTCATGTCGCGGGCGTTTCGTCAGACTAGGTGTCATACCGTCTAGCATTTTCACCCGACACTAACGTTTCTATCAGCGCTCGGGAATGAGACATATAGTCTGGGTTTTTCCATGACACGCACGCTTCTCGGTCAGTTTGTTAACGTAGGTGTGAAGACGCACCGGTGGCACTTACGGCATGCGTCTAAGTTACGTAAGTGTTAGGAAAGACGAGAGATTGCGGGGTTTTGGAAATAGGGCACATTCTTTGTGTGTGTTTCATATATCTTAAACGAGAGTTTGAGACTTAATTCACTCAGTAACTTCGCAGTCAAGACTAGAGCAAGCCTTCGTTCGATTCCTAAGAATCTCTGTTAATAGAGATGGCATTTAGTTTGGTCGAAGTGGTTTAAGTTTTTAGTAGTTCTGTGTTGAGGTAAATATTATATATATTATATTCTAGTATTTTGTGAAGTGTTTAAAGTGTTAAATCGCTTATTTTATTTCACTAGTTAGATTTGGTGCAGAGCGCTTAATTTATATAGTCTGTATTATTTTATAGTGACGAGTTACAGTGGAAAACAGAAATTATATTTCTAGCTTAAACTCAGTCGGCTATTAAGGAATTTAATTTTACTGCTAAAATAATCAGACGGGAATAAATTTTTCTAACTAACTTATAATGCTAGATGCTTCATGAGTTGTGACGGAACACGTAGGTATTCCTAATTCATGATGATTGATTTTATGTATATAACTTATTTCCCAGGAAGGTTTAAATGATAAGTCAAGCGGTACGCTTGCAGTTTTTAAAAAATGTAAGTTATAGTGAGTACATAATATGTAAAATATTTCATATGTGGTTTTTCTTCCCTATTTAGTGAATACTGGGGTAACCCAAAACTTTGCCGGAGTTTAGTACAGAGACATACCTGTGAGAAACATAAACATTTATATCTTTTTTAACCACGTGGGTTTACAAGTTAACACCTGTCTGACAGTGCGTGTGTCTTCATTAATAGACAGAGTACAACTCTCACTAACGGGTTTTATTAAAGACTAAATGTTTTATACTGGGCCTTTGAACCAGATCAGATTTTCTGCACAAACTCTATGTACAAATTTAGCCGTTGTGGCAAGTAACATATTAACGTCAGTAACATTCCGACGGAGTTTCGACTAGTGGTGTGGTGACCAAATATAGTCCTTTCCTGAAAGTAGACACCGATCTGACATTCCTAAATTCTAGAAACCTAAGCTATTGACACTGTGCTCGTTGTTAATGTTTCGTGCCTGGACAATTTTAATGTGACCTAAACAGATATCCGAAAAATAAGAACACCCAAGGAGTCGTTCCCGGAAGCAGAGAATTCATCCTGTCTTTTTGGAACTGGGGATTTCTTGGTCAAAGACTGCCCTTGACGAGTCTGTAGGTGAATGTCCTAAAAATTGTATTACCAGAAGTGGCTATCTAAGCTGTGAGTATGAACATGTGCACGTGTGCTCGGCTGAATGAATAAAGTGAATGCAGGACGGAGTGATTTTTTATTGTTGTAATCGGGCACCCATTTTGCTATCTTAACTTTCTGTATACAAGTATTGCTAAATCATATTTCCCTTAAAATAGAGCAGAGATATCAAGTCTGTCCATACCTTAAGAAAGGGAAATATTAGACCTAATCCTATGTATCCTTGGGGCTATCACTTTCTTCCAACAGGACTGTGGGCATACCTCGAGGGATAAGATCTAACTGTGGGTCTATCATTTTCTTGTAGAAATTCCTTGATTTTTATGACTATGTGTATATGCTTTGATGTAAGTTTCTATGTGTTGTGAAGAAATTTTAGATGATAATTAAAATTTCTCTTGAAATTAATCAGCGTGTTGGTCAGCTCGTTCTAGAATATTTATATAATGATTTGTTATAGTTTTCCCACGTCTGTACGTCTAACTGTCATCATATATGTGCGTGCACGTGAGTGGTTTTATATATATATATATATATATATATATATATATATATATATATATATATGTGTGTGTGTGTGTGTGTGTGTTTAGACTGTCTGACTCCTCGAAAGCTGTCGTAGAAGATAGGTGAGAGAGAGAAGATTTCTCGATCTCAGAGAAAGCCTCTTAATCACATTCTACCATCTCACTCTTGGAAATCTATTGCTATTACTACTTCTCACTGTGACCATCACTTATTCTAATCTATCCAGAAGGGACCAACCCAAGTCTTAATTCCCCTATCAAAAATCTACGACAGTGACCTATTACTCTTAAGGGTCCTACAGGCAGCGTGGTGCAACAAGACCATTCCAAAAGATTGGGAGATTGCTATCATAACACCAATTTTCAAAAAAGGTGACAATCGACAATGTGGAAACCACAGAGGCATATCCCTTCTCAGTGTCCCTGGTAAAATCTACTCTAGAATCCTAGAGCAGAGACTCCGACACCTAGCTGAGCCACAATTGGATGAGATCCAGTGCGGATTTCGAGCAAACCGAAGTACTCAAGACCTAATCTTCACACTCAGACAGCTGAGTGAAAAGGCTCTTGAGTATAAGAGTGAGATCCATCTTTGTTTCATAGATCTGGAAAAGGCATTTGACAGGGTCCCCTGGAGCAAACTTTGGGACTGTTTGGCAAGGAAGAACATTCCAGCACCTCTGATTCATGCTATACAGAGCTTCTACAAGTCTTGCAGAAATTATGTGAGGACAGCAAACCATAAGTCAGAAAAGTTCAGGACCACCACTGGTTTAAGACAAGGTGATATCCTGTCACCTTACCTTTTCATACTCCTCATGGACGATGTTATCAAGGCATGTAAGAAGAGAACAAGAAAGTATTCAGTGGGGTACTGGAAGATGAGACAGGTATGTATTTCAGAGCTGGCATTTGCTGATGATGTTGCCCAGATTGCTAAATCAGAGGCACATCTCCAATCCAACCTGCAAGTCTGGAAGGAAGAGCTGGAGAAGAGAGGGATGGTCATAAGCAGCTCTAAAACAAAATCCATGGTGATATCACGAGAAGAAAGAAGACATCAGATTAAGCTGGGAGAACTGGTCCCGGAGCAGGTCGACCACTTTAAATATCTCGGAGCCATTATAGACCGAATGGGATGCATCAAAGAAGAGTTGGCCACTCGAAAAGCAGCAGCTGGGAGACTTTTTCAGGCCATAAATCGAGGATTCCTCAGCAAGAGAGAGGTTGGTAAGAAAACGAAGATAGCTGTATATCGCTCCACTGTCGTAGATTTGCGATAGGGGAATTAAGACATAGATTGGTCCCTTCTGAATAGATTAGAACAGGTGATAGCTCAGGAGAGGTACCGTAAAGAAAATAGCTTTTCACGAGTAGGTGGAAAATAATAGATTCTGTCCCTGAAATCGAGAAAAGCCTCTCTCTCTTTCAGCCTACCTCTACAACAGATCTAGATGAGTCAGACAGTCTAATATAATATATATTAATATATATATCTCCACTCACATACCCACACACATAAGTGACGATAGTTAGACGCACAGACGTGAAAATTTTAACAATGGAATAGTGATATTTGGGAACAAGCTGACCGACACACTAGAATAAGTTTATGTTAATTTTATTATCTTAAGAATTTCACAACACAGTAAATAACTTTAGACGATAAAATCAATACAAAAATACACATAGGTTAAAGAATTACTAACAGAATATTAGACTCATATGTGTAATCCTTTCCCCCTCTGTTTAGCCCACGATCCTGTTAGAAGAACAGTGATAGCCCCAAAGAGTCACTATGGTCTAGGATTTCCCTCTACCGTTGAGAACAGAGTTGATATATTAATCTAATGGTTACCACATTGCGCTGGCGATCAAGTGTTCAAGGTTCAAGCCCGGGTGTGGGCATTTGAAAGAGTGTCACTGACCGGCATTTTGACTGAATAACCTGAACGGCTCCTGAGATAAACCCTCTGTGAATGGGAAGGAGCGAAGCTCCTCACCGGGTTGGAAGGAAAGTTCACAGGCTTCCCAGCCTCGCAATGACATGTCATTGGGCCGAAGGGCTGATAGCCCAAGTGCCGCTGGTTAAAAAAAAAATAGGTTGAAAGGAACGCGCCTCGCCAAAAAAAAAAAAAAAAAGCCAAAGGCAGTTTGCTAACTATAGGAGCAAGACGCAGATGGGGACGTGAGACTAGACACGCGCTGCCGGTAGAAGAGCTGAACAGAGACATGAGAACACATTAGCAATTGAGCACTGTCTGGGTGTTTGTTTGGTGTTTGCTTAGCGTTCGTTTATTTGCTTTTTGTCACTGAGATAGTTGTATAAATAAATATAGCCCCTGCCTTTTATTGTTGTTCGGGTCGGGTGCGAGTGTGCAAGAAAGTGATCACATATCACAACAGCATCAACATTTCGCGCCCACCATATATCACACACACACACACACACACACACACACACGCACACACACACACACACACACACACGCACGCACATACACACACGCGCACGCACGCAAATAGGAATTATTGTAGGAATTATTTTCAAGCTTTGGAAAGGTGATTTTTCCTTTGTACTGCTTGCTTTATTTCGGTTGCGGGATCTGTCTTCCGGTGTTATAATACCTTAGAGATAATTACATTGTGTCATTTGTTCTAATGCTTTCTATTCTACAAATATTTTACATTCTACTCCATTTTCTGACTGATTACACTGGCTAACAAAAAAAAATTTTTTTTTTCTTTCTCTAACATTTCTATGTTTTTCTGGTCAATTTTAATGCGCTGTTTTTAAATCTGCAAACCGTTTTTTCTCTATCAGGTCGGGATCTCTAGAAATACGCAATTGAAGTTTTTTAACAACGCATACAGTATAACAACATCATTTGTACAAGAAGTATAACAGTTATGTAGGCTTGAATTTCTTTGCAGTCGACTTTCGTCGGTGAATGGCATGTGGTACATCGCGATGAAGCATCCAACAATAATCGGCAAGCATGGTCACACTCCACTGTCCTTGATAACGTGACTCCATTACGGCGATATCTTGATGGAATCGTTCTCCATGTTCATCGCTGACTTCGCCAAGGTTGTCAGGGAAAAAGTCAAGATGCGAATCGAGCAAATGGATTTTGAGGGACATGTTACAGCCCATAATTCTGTATGCATCTATGCACTGCTTAACAATATGCACATAGTCGACAGATTTGTGATTTCCCAGAAAGTTATAGACGATCGATTTGAATGCCATCCAAGCGCGAAGTTCACTACCATGTAACAAGTTCTCGAATTGTTTGTCTGCAATAACTTTCCTAATCTGAGGTCCTACAAAGATACCTTCCTTTATCTTTGCATCGCTAATTTGCGGAAACATTTCTCGAAGATAAGTGAAAGCTTTGCTCGTTTTATCTAACGCTTTTACGAAATTCTTCATGAGCCCCAACTTTATATGTAACGGTGGTAAAATGATGCTGTCTTTGTTAACTAATGGCTCGTGTATTACATTTTTATGCCCGAGCTGCATACGATCCCTGATAGGCCACACCTTTCTTGCATAATGTTCCTGTCTGTTGCGGCTGTCCCATTCATATAGGAAGCAACAAAATTTAGTATACCCAGTCTGCATGCCCGTGAGAATTGCAATGACCTTTAGGTCTCCACAAATCCGCCATTGGTAGTCATTGTACTTTATTTTTGCCAAAAGTATAGCCATATTGTCATAAGTTTCTTTCATATGAACAGAGTAAGCGACTGGAATTGATGAAAATAAATTTCCATTATGCAATAACACGGCTTTTAGACTAGTCTTGGAAGAGTCGATGAAAAGTCGCCATTCGTTGACTATGTGCTCATGACCGAGGTGCACCATTAGACCTTTTACATCTTTGCAATAGCAAATGTCATCATTCATCTCAAAGTATTGAACAAGTTCTCTGTGTCTATGATGAAATGTAGATATCGGAGTATTGGGCGCTAAAAGATTCCATTCTTTGAGTCGCGAACCGAGTAATTCCGCTTGTCCTTTGGTGAGAGCGAGATCACGTATTAGATCTGAAAGTTCTGAATGGTTAATTAAGTGAACACCATCATTCACCGGTATATAATCCGAGTCAGAATTAGTTTCTAAAGCAGGTAAACTATCACTTTCTGATGGTTCATTCATGTCCAACGGATATTGTTCTGGTGGAACTGGGATCGGACACGTGATTGGATCATGAGGCACTGGTTTCGAAACCGATTCAATATTTGGATAAACCACAGACTTTCTAGTTTTAAAAGTGAAACCATAGATATTTGTCAAGCAGAAGTAACAATCAGTAGCGTGATTTGGCGGTTCATGCCATATTACTGGCACTCCAAAAGGCATCGACTTATGCTTCGGCGATTTTCGTAACCAACCTGCCAATGTATTTGTACAAGTCGAACAAACTGCATTTGGCATCCAAGATTTATTTGCATCATCAACTTTCGAATCGAAATAAAGTTCATATGCTTTCTTTAGCAATGTTGTAAAGTTTTTTCTGGTGAACACGATCGGTAAAATATCCGCACACGTAACAGAACAGATCAGCCGAATTTCTACAACTTCTAGAAGCCATATTTCACTCAGAATTATTTCAAAAAACAGTAACTATTTGAAATATAACGTAACATATGTCATGCATCTTTTAGCAGTATAAAAAGTAGAATTATTTTGCATTTTATTAATTTTTAAAAAGTTATATAGTAAAAATGAAACGGAGCAAATAACGGTTTCCCAAAAATATATTTATTCACAAATATCTTAAGAACCTGACGTGATAGAGATAAACGGATTTCAAATTTGAAATCAGCGCAAGAAACTGACCTAAGAACACTTATTCTTATATAAGAAAGAAAAATGTTGTTTGTCAGTGTTATTGGTTTGGCTTTGGTTTTAAGGACTATCTTCATTGCACACGGTCAACTCTATCAATGCTCCGACCTCTTCCCTTCGATCACACAAAGAAGATCTCAGCACAGTGCCAGAATTTCGTAGCACCAGGGAGGATCCATTTGTGTGTATAGGAATCACACATTCTATAAATATTTTTGGGGTGGGTAGGTTTCTAATTTTTTTTATGTTTGCGAGGGCATCGGCCTTACGGCTTACTCTTTACGATTTCCAACTGCCGTGGAATTTTTAACGTGCGCAACCATGGGGGGGGGGGGGGGGGGGGGGGGGAGTATGACATCATTAGACCCCTGGGTATAGAAAAGAATTTCCATAAATTATATTTCCTCAACTGGGAATCGAACGCGACACCCGTAGAATTCGAGGCGGACGCCATACCTCTTTGCCACTCCGACCCCCTAATTGATAATACGACGTGAGATGCCAGATCAGAGAAAGGTGTGTTCATATAGATGTTATCTAAGATCAAACAGTGGGTTCACGTGTTAAAAGGGGATAGCTCTTACACACGGGTTAGAGCTCTTTGTCTTAGCCGGACCCTGACGTTAAAGTATGTTAGCGTTTGCCCTTCGCGGTAAAGTTACCGGATTCCGGGTTCGAAACCTGCTAGCGCCACGCTCCAGTCTACCAAGCTGTAAATGGGTACCTGACTCTGCTCTTGAGTTAGGTAAGGCAAAAGCAGCGAGGAATTAAACTGGTCATCTCACCGTACAAAGCTGGACCTTGTATCTTCTATCTATGGGACTAACTTTACTTTTTACTTTCTAATAAGAACACAAGAGGATTACGGCAGTAAGGCTACGATGAACAGTAGGGTTAACAAAAATAGGCAATGTGCATCTTTCTATGTCACAGAACAAAGAAATGCGTATGTTACGGCGACAGAGCCTTCGTCGGGGACAAATCAAAGGAAACAGCAGATAGCAGAAAGTGTGAAATAATCTGGATGCTGTTTTAAAAAATCGTAAATGGAGATTACTGTCGTCATTCCGGTAAATGCCAGTAAGAAATTTATTGTTGAGGGTTCAACATCACTCGTGCCAAGAAACGAAAACGGAATGGCTTGAAAAAGATAACACAACAGTAAAAAGTCAATCTTTAAAAAATATACAAGAACCTCAGTAATTTCAGTGACGCTTTTGAGCGAGCGATCCATTGTGTACTTAGGACAGCGCACAATATTTGACGGCACTGGTATTAAAATCCATTATATAATTATTTCAGTCCAAAGTCCTTTCTTTGGGTGCATACTAACATAGCAGTCCACAAAACAGGGACGGCGTCACGATCATGTCGCTGACTTTGATTCACTCTGCTGAACATTAGCAAATTATAATTCTCCCCGCACTGTCTCTTAAGGGTGCCCATTAGATTCCATGCAACAATATCACACGTGTTATTAAATAAGACCACAAGACTGCCTTGCCTTCAGATCATCCTTTCACGTACTTACAGCTGTGATTTATGTGGCAATTTATGTTAAAAAATGACGTTTCCAGCCACATGCACAACCTCATATTAGTCGCCTTGCACGACATACCCGATTGTGCAGTAGGTCTATTTTTTCTTTATCGCTTCAGATACCCATAGGAACTACACAAGGCTATAAAATAACATAGCTAAAGTAAATCTCTGGTATAATCAGGACAAGGGGTAGGGCTGTTACACGTCCCTGACCCATTACCTCTGAATAAATTCACACGAACGCCACCATAAATCTTGTACACATGGATAGACTGAATGTGCACGGGGCCCCTGGGCAAAAAATAGTCGTTCGCCCCTAATAACTGTTTCCACACTGATTACTGCTTATAAATGTCTAAATCCCAGCTGTGGCCCTCGGGCAACGCCCGAAACGTTTAACGCTCAGTTCGCCCCTGCTTGTAAGCCTACCACAAAATCACGTAAGCAGCTCTGAGCTTCAGGTATCTGATTATAATCATACTTCTCTGTGCAAAAAAAAAAAAAAAAAAAAATGAAAACGAATTGCTCAACCCCATCGACCGAGTGATTTAAATGTGGGAAATTATTGAATGTTATTGATCTCGCGATGACGACAACTTGTGAGATGCACCACTCGCTCACCGTTTGTTGACGGAAGCGACCGAAACAAACTCGGCGCATGCGCTAAGTTTACTAGACGCAGCTGCTGACTGCGAAAGCTGTCTTTATCCAGTTTTCTACACACGGTCGAGCTGAGAGGAAGATGTCAACGCATTCGTAACGGATCGCCGATTTTCTTTATTCATCATGATTATCCTTTTTACAGTTTGGTTATACATTACAGAATGCAGTGGTAAGTAGGCTACCGTATTAACATTGTTCAATGGTCTTATCTGTAGGACACCTTGTCAGTTACAAAAAGTGTCGTCTGCTAGCCTAGATAGCCCGTTGCGGTTATTATATGTTAGCCCTAGATTTTCATGCCTGTAAAAATTATTAGAAAATAGCGCCCATTTCGGTCTTTCTTCATTCGATTTTCTCTGAACAAATAGTCGGTTTGCGAGTTATTGCAGGATATCTATTGTGTAACAATTGATTTTCGCCTCATTCATGTGAATTTGGTATCTCCACCCTCCATCCTATTTGCCATCAATGTTACCAGGTGTTGACAAAATACCAAACACATATGGTTTTAAAATGCCTTGAAATAAAATATTCATCCCCGTAATGTGAAAACTTGGTTACAGTGCTTCTATATGTGGTATTTTATTAGTTTGTTTCACGATAGAGAGCTGTGAAATGTCGTTTCATAATTATTACAGAAGCTACATGAAGCAATCTTACGCGAGAAATTAACAGCCGTGAGCGTACAGTCGATGAGCATACATGTTCTCAAAACAGTTGTATTAATGATGTCTCTACTTGCAAAATAAATAGGCTTACACCTTTGCCACACTACTTATGTGTCAACTTGTAGTGTCATACTTATTTTTTTCTTTCTTCTCGGTGACAGAGCTGGGTAAAAAGGGCAATTTAAACCAGATGTTCACACCATTTGTTAATCGAAACACACACACTTTACCAGACCTGCGCGATTTCGCAACTAAGCACTAAGGTTGGTAGCCTACCATAACAAAAAGCTGTGAAATTTTGTGACGCACTTAATGGTCTATGGCACTCTTTATGGTTCTTCTGAACACACTGGTGTGAAAGCATCGACCAAGTGGGAACCCTTGGCGTAAACTACTGCATAATCAAATCATTTGCCGTTTTTATTACACGAACATGGTGTAGGCCTACAGGAAAAATGTAAAACATTTTAAGTATAGGCTGTGTGAAATGTGTGTGTTAGTGTAATTTAAATGTTGAAAAATTATAGTAGGCTTACTTTTTAAAAAAAAAATGGATATAGGCCTATAGGCCCTATATTAAATAAATGCAAAAAAATTATAGCTTTTATTGCTGTGCGACATTTATCTGTCACCCACACACAATTTTTTTTTTTGTGCACAATATTTTTTGAGAATGAGGGCCTGATTCATCATTCATAACCCTCCACTCCCAAAGGAGCATAGGCCTTCAACAAACACATGCCAAGTCCTCCTGTCACGTGCCATCATCTCAAGTTCTTTCCATGTTCTCCTCATCATTTTCACCTCTGTTTCCAACTCTCTTCCCCATGTACTTCTTGGTCTTCCTCTGCCTCTCTTGCCCTGGGGGTTCCAGAACAAGGACTGCCTTGTAATGCTATCAACAGGTTTCCTCAGTGTGTGTCCTATCCATCGCCATCGTCTTCTTCTCATCTCTTGTTCCACTGGCACTTGTCTAGTTCTTGTCATCAGTTCCACGTTGGTAACCTTGTCATACCATTTTAATCCCTCTATTCTACGCAAACACCCATTTATGAAAGTCTGTAGCTTTTTGGTAGTTGTCTTTGTTGTTCTCCATGTCTCCGAGCCATACAATAGGACTGACTTCACATTTGAGTTGAAGATTCTTATTTTCGTGTTGGATCCGATTTCTCTTGATCTCCATATATTTCCCAATGCAATGAAAGCTCCTCTTGCCTTTTGTATTCTTATTTTGATATCGCTGTCTGTCCCTCCAACTTTGTCTATATTACTGCCAAGATATGTGTACGATTCTACATCTTGTATTGGTGTTTCTTCAAGTTCAACCCTGTTATCATTACCTGCATTTATTCTCATTATTTTTGTCTTTTCCCTGTGTATTTTCAGACCCAATTGCTGTGACCTCTCATCGAGTGTTTTCAATTTGTCCTGCATCTGATTACGGTTATGGGACAGAAGAGCCAAGTCATCAGCAAAATCCAGATCATCCAACTGCTTAGTCAGAGTCCACTGGATTCCATTTCTGTTGTGTGTCGTCGATGATCTCATAACCCAATCTATTGCCAGCAAGAAAAGAAATGGAGACAAGAGGCATCCCTGTCGCACTCCTGTTCTTATCCCAAACGGTTCTGTAAGCTGTTCTTCATGAAGAACTCTGCATGTCATGTCTTCATATGTTTTCTTTATTAAATTAATGATCTTCAGGGGAACTCCATAATGCCTCATCAATTTCCAAAGTGATTCTCTGTCTACACTGTCAAATGCCTTTTCGTAATCCACAAATCCTATGTATAGTGGTGAATTCCATTCCAGACTTTGTTCAACTATTATTCTCAAAGTGGCTATCTGGTCTGTACATGATCTGTTTTGTCGAAAACCTGCTTGTTCATCTCTCAGTTTCTTGTCTATGGACTCTTTTAATCTCTCAAGGATAATCCTGTTTAATACTTTTCCTGGCACTGATAGTAACATTATTCCTCTATAATTTGTGCACTCTTGTAAATTTCCCTTCTTAGGCAACTTAACCAGATATCCTTCCTTCCATTCTGCTGGTATCTCTTCCTTTTCCCAGACTTTACCAAGTAATTTATATAACATTTCTGTAGCCGTGTCGATATCTGCTTTGATGGCCTCTGCTGGAATGCCATCAGGTCCAGATGCTTTTCCATCTCTTAGAAGCTTTATGGCTTTCTTTATTTCTTCCTTCGTTGGTCTTTCCCCGTTAATTTGTAGCTCTTCTTCTGCTGGCTGGATGTCCGGTGGGTTTTGTGGAGCTGGTCTATTGAGAAGGTCCCCAAAATATTCTGTCCACCTCTTCATTTGCTCTTGTATATTGCTGAGCAGTTTCCCATTCTTGTCTTTTATGAGGCAACTTGTTTGCTTGTATTTCCCTGTTAACTTCTTTGTGCTGCTATACAGTTCTCTCATATTTCCTTTGGCTGCAGCATCTTCTGCCTCTCTTGCCAACTCCTCAATATACTTCCTCTTGTCTCTTTTGATACTTCTTTTTACTTCTTTGTTTGCTTCTGTGTACACTTCTTGAGCCTTGGCTTTGGAACTTCTGGTTTTGCTTGTGTTTAACTCTGCTTTCTTGTTTTTTCTGTCTTTTATCTTATTGATGGTTTCTGTTGTTATCCATGCTTTTTGTTGTCTTTCCCTTTTCCCCAGTATTTCTTCACACGTCTCCTTCCATACAGTTTTGACCTGCTGCCAATAGTCTTCTGTATTCTCTACATCTTCCAGCTGTTGGAGCACTTGGAATTTGTTAGATACTGTGACCGCAAATGTGTCTCTTGTTTCTTGATTTCTTAGCTGTCCTACATTAAACTGTTGTCTATAATTTTGCATTGTTGCATATCTCTTGAGTTTCATTTTTACTTTGGCTATCAGAAGATGGTGATCTGATGCCACATCTGCTCCTCTATATACCTTTACATCCTGCAATGATGATCTAAACTTCTTGTTTATGCATATATGATCGATCTGATTTTCTGTTCTATGGTCTGGTGATATCCATGTTGCCTTGTGTATTCTCTTATGTGGAAACATGCTTCCTCCTATAGCCAGTTGATTTGAAGCACAGAAGTTTGCGAATAGTTCTCCATTTTCATTCATTACTCCTAGCCCATGTTTTCCCATGACTTCTTCAAATCCGGAGTTGACTGTACCTATCTTTGCATTCATGTCACCCATCAAAATTGTGATGTCTTTTCTTTTTACTTTATCCATAATTTCCTGTAGTTTAGTATAAAATGCTTCTTTCACAGACTCTTCTTTGTCATTAGTTGGTGCATAACATTGGATGACATTTACATGAATTTTCTTTTTAGCTGTTTTGAAAGTAGCTGTTATTATTCTGGGTCCAACAGCTTCCCATTCAATGAGTGCTTTCTGTGCTTCTTTAGATAACATAAGAGCTACGCCTTCACTGTGGTGTGAACTTTCGTCTTCATGTCCTGAGGACAGCACCAATTCACATGTGATGAGTTTCTTCCTGTCTACCCCCTTCCACTTTGTTTCACACATTCCCAGAACCTCGATTTTAAATTCCCTCATTTCTGCTGCTACTTGCGCCACTTTCCCTTGTTCGTTTAATGTCCGAACATTCCAGGTGCCAAATCTGGAAGTTCTCCTAGAAGAAAGAAGGTTAGTCAGCAACACAGACTCCTTTCGGCTTTCTCTGTGTTGCATCATACGCCTCCCAGCGAGAGGACCTTCCCCTGTCTTGGATGGCTGTGTTTTATTTTCTTTATTTGACTTGTCCATATTTGTTGAAGTTTTTTGTGGTTTAAATTTTTTTACAGGATGGGGTAACCGGCCCCATGCCCAACCCTCCTTAGTCGCCTTCTACGACATGCTTGGCAGGGGACATTGTTACTATTCTTTGCTCCCCTTTCGGGCCCTGGTAACACACGGGTGAAGGGCCTGATTAGTATATTGTAAAGTTTCTGATTAATTTCTTGTTTAGATATCTGCTGTGGATTTGTATTCTTCATCATCATCATCGTTAGCCTTCAGCTCCATATGGTGCATAGGTTTTCAATCATTTCATCAAAGCCTAATGTACAGTGCCGTTCATTAAAGTTTTTTGCATGTCTTCACTATTATTTTCTTAAAAATATTTTGTCTCTAGCTTTCTTCTCTGTGCGTTTTTGGTTCTCCTACTATTTCTTTTACGGAGGGATTTCCAAACAAGAACTACCTTGTAATACTATCATCTGGTTTCCACAGTGTGTTACCCATCCAACACTAGCGTCTATTCATCACCTCTTGTTTTGACTGATATTTGCCTGGTTCTTTCCTGCAGCTCCAAATAGGTGATCTTTTCATATCATTTTAATCGTTATTTTCTGCACAAGCACCCATTTTTGAAGCCAGTATCTTCTTGGTTGTTGCATTTGTATTCTCAAACTCTTATGCCCTATTATACAAATATTCTCGCAGCATGTTATTGGGTTGTTATTTTTGACGCTGTTCTGGCATTTAAGTGATGATGATAATAATAGTCTTGAGTATGTACCAATGACAAGTAAAGTACATTTACACAAGTTTGTTGAGAATAGTCAAAATTAAATGACTTTAATGTATATCCCAAGGGTTATATTTACCTGCAATTCTGAAATAAATATAAGTTTGGGAAATACAAGTGCTCCAGATCTGTTTGTTTCTCTGTTATCACCTTTTTTATGTTTTCCCACTGAACATACAGTAATTAGAAACAAAACAGCACAAACCTGCAGTGGGAACTCTGGACATTTTTTTTTTTAAAGTGACTTTATTACTGGCCTCTTAGTGCCCGATGTCTGCCTCTGTGTGAAACAAAGCTATGACACTTTCATATCCAAGTAGATAAAAAACAAAAAACTGCATATTGATTGGAGAACTGGCATTGATGGCATTACCTCACGCATATAGGCATCAAGGGAATACGAGGTGGTGCTGATGATATTATCATGGAGGCTAGGGAATTATGTGCTTTAATAAATAAGAATAGTGAATGCTTGTGTGGGTAAAGGAAAGATGTGAATGAAGTGATTGTGCATGTAATTTAAAAAACTGAGTGCATGGACAAGAGAATTCATGTTTGTCTAATATAATGCATTAATTGGGGGGGGGGGGGGGGGGGGGGGGGGGGGGGGGGGGGGGGGGAAGAAGTAAGTAATATGGGAATGTTTAGGTATTTTATTGTTATGGATGTTATAATAATTGATTCTTTTTACCACTTAATAACATTACCTTTTCTCCCTTTCCATTTCAAATGAATATATAAGACTGTCAAGATTTTTAGGAATACATAAGTTTATGTAATAAAATATGCCAAATGTTTCTTTAATTTGAGATTTGTGGAAGTTCAGTCACTGCTTGTGTTGTACTGCTGGCTTTCTGTTGCCCTCATTTGTCATACAAACAAAATCAGGTTGAAAAGGGGAAATTTTGCATATTCAGGGTTTAAGATGTCTCTTCATATTTGACCAGTCTGCTATTGTGCTTTTGTTTTATACAAAATAAAATATGAAAATGTGTAGTAACTATTCATCAAACACCGATTTGATCATCTTGATTATATGTAAGCCCACCAGACTATGTCAGCAAGCATCACTCTCCTTGGATTTACTTTCTGTACATATTGAAATTAGTATAGGACCCGTTAGACCTCTTTAAATCTTTCATCCATGCATTATTTGGTCATTCTTTTTTTACTTGTTGTACTTGTTGCGCTGCTTTACACTCTGCATAATCCTCATTATCTTTACTTTGTAGATCAGCTTAAATCTCCCAGCTTACCTTCAGTTTTATTCACATCTAATGGTCATGATGTTTGAATGTAATTCCTGAGATAAACTGGGGATTAGAATGGAAAGAAAGAACTTTGAATACAGTTGTGCTTGTTTTCTGTTTTGTTTTTTTAATTGACATTGAATTTCTATTCTTATTTTCTTAAAATATTTGTCTCCAGCTTTCTTCCCTGCATGTTTTAGGTTCTCCTACTATTTCTTTTCAAACAAGAACTACCTTGTAATACTATCATCTGGTTTCCACAGTGTGTTACCCATCCAACACTAGCGTCTGTTCTACACCTCTTGTTTTGACTGATATTTGTCTGGTTCTTTCCTGCAGCTCCAAATAGGTGATCTTGTCATTTTAATCCTTCTTTTCTGAACAAGCACCCATTTTGAAGCCAGTAACTTCTTGGCTGTTGCATTTGTATTCTTAAACTCTTATTTCCTATTATACAAATGTTTTCAAATCATGTTATAGTGCTTTTTTTAAAATAAAAATTTGTAGTAAAAAAGAAACAAATAAGAACACAAATTAAGGATAAATAAAAAGATAACCTGTTAAATGTTTTATATGATTAATTTCAGTAAAACAATAGTTGGTGATTTTGTAAAATGGATGTTAAATGTTTGATGCCTTTGTTTTTATTTAATTGAAGCGCTTTTTAAAGAACTGATAATGCTAGACAAGTCTAGTGCTGTTACAAAAATCCTTGTTCTATATGTTGTTGTTGGTATTTCTGTTTATCTTTTATCTAAATGTCCAAACTCCCAAATACATTTATGAGAAAATAGTACATAATGTTGTCTAGTGTTAACTCCCTGCTGAAATACTGAAACATTTTAAAAGTGTATTTTGTGGTACGGAAATTAAAGAACACAATACTGTAAAATTATGTGTACTATCTCTTTCCTTTGACACTCCTTCCTACAATTATTTTTATTATTAATTTTTTTCAGAGGGCTAAGCAGTAGTTCCCATAATCGTTTGAAATTATTGCTGGGCCTGCAACAGCTTTTGTCCATAAAAAGTTGTCACACAATAATGTTATACTTACTTACTTACTTACTTACTTAGTCGTTCCCCTTCTACCGTGAGGTGTAGAGGTTTGGAAGAGAGAGCGCCAGACCATTCTATCAGCTGTCTTCTTCCTGGCCTGGTTCCATTCTAGTCCTCGGTCCTTCAAAGATTGTCTAATGTTGTCCTCCCAGCGGACTCTGGGTCGTCCTGGAGGTCTGGATCCCTGGCTCTTTGTTTCCCATGCTTGTCGTGGTAGCCGATCTTCTCCCATTCTGCAGACATGGCCAAACCATCTTAGTTGGGACTGTTCTATTTGGATCTGCAGCGGATGGGATTTTAGGCCTTGACGGATCGTCTGGTTGCGGACCATGTCAATAATGTTATAAATTGACATTAAAATAGCTTCACTCAAGAATGGATTAGAACATTTATTTCCACAAGTATAATCCTTTCCCCAGGCTTATAGTGATTCTTTGTGTGAATGTCTTTTTTCTTCTTTTATCCTCTGCTTATGCGTTGAAACGTTGTTGGTAGGCTGAATTATTGATATCCAAGCAAATGCACAAATGTGCTGTCACTTTACGCGTCTTAATGATGTCATCACTTGTCGAGCACTCTTCGTTTGGGTCGTCCGCAAAACCTAGTCTTGTCCAGGCTGATGTTATATGCTTGTGCCACTAGTTGATCAGGCATTCATGCTCACTAGGTGTCCACACCAGCATATTATTAGTATCCTAAATATCGCATTAAACTGGAGTGTCGCCTGCTGTTAATGGTATTATGATGGGGCTCCTTGTAGTATGCTAAGATGTCTGGAGATTTAACTGATTAATACGTTTTGAGACACGCTCTATTTTAAAAGTTTTAAACTTGGACATACTGACATGTTTGGGAAAAGCCAGAAGCTATATTTGAAACAAGTCACAGGAAAGATATTTTCAAGTTTAGTCCTTAGCAGCTAAAAGTAGGGCATGTGAAAGTAATTGATCGATGTTCCTGTAGCGTGCTGGTTGTCCTTCTCAGGACCGACCCTATTAAGGGATTCTTTGCTAGCCGATAGATACCAAGTCCTTTATTCAGAGTTTGCTGTACTGGCGTTCGGGCATTCTTCCTCTTCTTCTTTGATCCTTAGCCGCCGACCGTCAAAGCAGTCAGTGGCCATTACGCCTGGTGGCGTCTTGTAGGGCAACAACAAATTGATTCCACTTTGCTCGGTCGGCGGCCATCCTTCGTACAGTGCCCCAACTCTGGTTTGCGGTCGGGGCATCCGTTTTCATGCCAGTGGCTTCCTTTCGGCTTTCACCACTGTCAGTCATACGAGCCTGAGACTCCGGATGTCCGTCCCGCAGCAAAGTTTTTCCATTTATTGTTGTTTCCGTAACGTGCGATTTTTTTACATAGACAGGGGTGTCGGCCCTGTGCTAAAACCCCCAACCTGGAGGACCAGAGTACCAGCTTTTGTCTGACCCCTACCCACGCACACCAGTCCAGCTTGGTTGAACCTACCAGGAGTAAATCTCCCACTGGCATAGCTCTGGGGATTGTCAGGCATATAGTTATCTTATTTCTGACTAGCATTTGAGCTCAAATATAACCGACCCATGTCTATGGTTGAAAGAAGCGTGCCTCTCCACAAGAAGGCAAATATAACGAGGAAAGCAAAGAATGCAAGTAAGCGTCAAACGTGGAGGAAGATTTAACGGGATTAATTGAAACGAATCATGCTCATCTGACTGTCCGTTGTTTTTCATAATATACTGTTCAAAAAAAGAAACGCATAGCTACTGAAGGCACACACATAGCCATAATTTTGACATTCAATAACTTTTTTAATTTAATGAGTTAATTGTTCAAATTGCACACAAGAATACCTTAGGGTTCAACCAATCAATTGACCGTTGTTTTGCATCTGGGTCATGAGTTTTTTGGCGTACGAGCTTTCCCGTTAGTATGGTGTGTGGCCTCCTCTTGCATCGATCAGCGACTGGCATCTCCTGGGCATGGATGCGATCAGACGTCTGATGTGGGCCTGTGGGATAGCTGCCCACTCTTCCTGGAGTGCCTGGAACAGATCACGACGATTGGCTGGAGCAACGTCTCGGCGACAAACACGTCTATGCAGCTCATCCCACAGGTGCTCAATCGGACTCATGTCTGGAGACAGGGATGACCAGGGAAGGGTGAGATTGTTGTTGGCAGTCAGGAACTGCGTGGTCAACCGTGCACAATGGGGTCTGGCGTTGTCCTGTTGAAACACAGACCTTTGGGCAGCCAAAAGTGGAAGGACATGGGGTCGAAGAATTTCATTGACGTATCGTTGCGCATTCAAGCCTCCTTCAATGTGCACCAATTGACTCCTTCCGTTGTAACTGATCATTCCCCACACCATTGCACCTTCACCACCGTGCGGCGGAGCTTCATCAACGCAATTTTGGGCAAAACGTTCATTTCGCCTACGGTAGACCCTACGCCGTCTATCATGACGCTGGGACAAAAAGAAAGATTCGTCACTAAACCAGACACGTCTCCATTGATTGTCAGCTGCCCAGGGACGATGCTGGTTGGCCCAAAGAAGTCGATTTTGGCGATGGCTGCGCGGGAGGACAGGTCCTCGGTGAGGTCGTTGTGCCCAAAGTCCAGCGTCATGCAGTCTATTCCGGACAGTTTGATCAGACACATGACGTCCTGCAGACAATGACTGGGCAGTTGAGGAAGCTGTTGTAAACCTGTCTCTGAGGTGACGAAGCCGAACAAAGCGATTCTCCGCTGCTGTTGTCACTCTGGGTCGTCCACTGCGATGCTGGTCTTCAGTGGCTTGGAACCGGTGCCAAAGTTGACTGATGGTACTCTGATCACGTTTAGATGCCTGGCAAAATTATTAACAATGTCTCAGACCTAAGGGTCTTTTATATTTGGACATGCGCCCTAATATAACCGACTAGGTTGAACGGGACGCGCCTCGCCAAAACGAGGCAAAGGTTTTACATTTAAAAAAAAAAAATGCCTGGCAACCTGATGTTGACTTTCGCCTGCATGCAGTCGGCCAATAGCAATGTTCCTTAAATTTATCGATAGAGACGCCATAAGTGTCTGCTTGAAAATGAACTGAATTTTGTGTTGTTGTTGTTGTTTTCGTCTACTATGCTGCTGTAATACCCTGTTCAACCTGAAAGTTTGGTTATAATTGGGGTATATAGGGTGTTATCGTCTTCACTGGTATCTCGTTCGTAGTCCTGGAGGTGATCGGTCCTGAAAAGGACCACTAGCTGGCTGTCTGGGTTCCTCTTTGTCCGTTTGTGGTGCCGTGTCGCGCTCATGGTGTTTTTTATGTCCTGCCTCAACTATCTGGCTCGTTTTGTTTTGTGTGTTTCTACGCTCATAGTTTCTGTTGCTTTTGTCTTCTTGCTCTCCTGTATCTGTGACAGTGCTTTTTCAATTATCGTAGGTAGTAGCTGTTCTAGCGTTTCTTGGATGATTTCTTTTACTGCTTGGTTGTTCGTTTTAGTTTCTCGCGTGCTGTTTGATGATATTTCCTCAATGGCTATTCTTTCTGCTTCTATTCTTTTGAGTATTTTTGTGTTTTCTTCTGTCAGCTCTTTCAATTTCTTGACATCTGTTTCTACTTGTTGCTGGATTCTTTTCATTTCTTCCATCATGTGTTTTATGTTCTGCATGTCTATCGCATCTTCTCCACTGTCCGTTGGTTCTTCGGCGGCCTGCTTGCTGTTGTTCTCGATTCGCAGTTTCATTTTCATTTCTCTGACTTCAGCGGTCAGCTTGTGTAACTGTCGTCTGTCTATCGTGCGTTGTTTTTCTGCAACATCCGCAGCCACTCTGTGTTTTGCCTCCTTGAAGGGAATGTTTTTGGAAACCGCTTCCTTCAGGATGCTCTTGGTTTCCTGGAACATCGGGCAGCCTCGGTATCTAGCCCCATGGTTTCCGAGGCAGTTTGCACATGTGCGGTTTGAGTTTATTGTTTTGTAGTTGTTGTCCTCCTTCGCCTTGGGACAATCGCGGTATGGGTGGCCACCCGCACAATATCGACAGACTGCATACCTACACAGCGACTGTAAACAACACATTTATTTGTACGTTGCAGGAATTTTTTCATGTGAGAAAGGGAAATATACGCATCGTGCGTGCTACTGGCTTGGCATTCGAAATGTAAAAATACAATATTTCTGATTGGAGCCTTGTCATATAATAGCAATTTGGATGTGGGCCAAATGTTGCCTTATAATTTAGCGCCTTGTGAGTTTACCGCACTGTGAAATTCAACTTGCCAAGTAGGATCAGGATTCCACTTTAAAGACTGGACAACATGTTTGAGCATCTCGTAGACTTATTTCCCATGAAAACTACTTTCATTAATACGGAAAGCCTGGAATCCTAGGAACCTGGACACTAAGTCATAGTGGGGTTATATTTGCAAAGTAATATCCCAGACCACGTGTAAGAGGCATCGTAATCAAGTTGCCATAACTATTTCTCTGAGCCAGAAGTCAATCTATATTCTGAAAGAAATTTGGGTCAGTGGTACCAATTGGGGGTGCTATCTGCGGAACAAGTGAGTGGTATAAGAACAGTCGCTAGACCATCTTCGCAATTACTACACGATACTTCGAGGAACGTGTTGCAGCCACCAGACTTGATCAGTGACGAAAGTGAACAAGTTCATAAACTGCAAAGAACGAGCATCGGCTGTAGCAGAAACCAACCGACATCATACTGGCAGCTAAGTACTCAATTAAAGCTGCCAAGTGAACACTCTATGTTCTAACAAGAAAACAGTTTTTATTTTATAGTCGAAAGAGAAACACCCTATCCAGATCATCCACTGTGATGAAATGTTAAAAACTCATCTAAATTCACCCCACCCTTATTTATTTTGCAATTGTTAACGAAAATTGACTACTAAATGTTGTTATCTGTAAATATACAAATTTATAGTTGATTTAGTCATTATGAATGAACTGCACCCTTATGTCTCAGTCTTTATAAATACTTATAATATAAGTAATATTTTACCGAGTTAAATAGTTGGGGCCTTATCAGAACGAGCAAAATCCTAACTCATAGAAGGTCAGGAAAGATAAAAAGTTGACTCGACCTGGAACCTATCAGTCGTAGTACTTGATTTCTTTAAATTCCTATGAGGCTCCCTAGAATTAAAGCACCGTTCTTCAATTCACATCTCTGCCCCAAGAGTAATCTTGAGCGAAAGGTAGACACCTTTGAAGATACTTTGAATTTTGGCCTTTTTTGGACCATCACTGCAGAGCAAGGGGAGTAAATCCCG
Organism: Oreohelix idahoensis; assembly: GCA_024509875.1. NCBI lineage: Eukaryota > Metazoa > Mollusca > Gastropoda > Stylommatophora > Oreohelicidae > Oreohelix > Oreohelix idahoensis. The sequence continues at coordinate 124,441 of JAMPIV010011258.1, read as the reverse complement.
TGACAATCATCATATCATCATCATGAGTTGCCATCTCCACAACGGAGGTTGGCTGTAATGGATCTCCAACGTCTTCTGTCTCTTGTCTTGGTGGTACACTCTGATAGACTCTTTCCCGTCCATCTCTTGATGTTATCTTCCCACTTATAGCGCTGTCTTCCCCTTGCACGTTTACCTTCAACTCTCCCTTCTGTTATGGTCTTCTGCAAGGTGTTATGCCTTTTTATGTGGCCAAAGTATTTTAGCTGCCGAACTTTGACCTCTCTCATTAGTTCTCTTTTCATACCTAGATTTTCTAGGACCTCCTTATTTGTTTTCATCTCTTTCCATGAGATACGCCCCATTCTTCTATATATCCACATTTCAAGAGCCTCAATTCTTTCTTCCAAATGCTTATTCATCGTCCATGTTTCTGCACCATACAGAAATGCAGAATATATATAACACTTTATGATTCTCAGTTTTAATTTATGAGATAACTGTTTGGATGTCAGTATATGTTTCATGTTGTTGAATGTAGCTTTGGCCATTCCTATTCTCTTCTTGATTTCTGTTTCACATCTGCCATCTTCTGTTATTATATGACCAAGATATACGTAGCTCTTGACTTGTTCCAGGATTTTCCCATTTACGCTTATCTTTAATGTGGGTTTATCATCTGTTTTGCTAATTATCATAGTTTTAGTTTTCTCAATATTAATGTCGAGTCCATATTCATGACTTATACTGTTCACTTGCTTCACTAGTTCTTGTAACTCCTGTTCGCTTTCAGCTAACAACACGGTATCATCTGCATATCTAAGGTTGTTTATTGATCTTCCACTGATGTTCAGTCCTGGTATTTCCTGTATCTGTTTGAAAATTTTTTCGGTGTATAAATTAAATAGGCAGGGGGACAGCACACAACCTTGTCTGACACCTCTTTTTATGTCTATGTATGGTGAATAATTCCTTCCCGATCTTACTGTGGCAGTTTGCTCCCAATAAAGGTTACTGAGTATTCTTATATCTTTTCCATCAATACCTATGTCTTTGAGGCATTCAATTATTTTCTCATGATGGATTCTGTCAAAAGCCTTCTTATAGTCAATGAAGCACATATACATACTTTTTTGGACCTCTGTATATTTTTTGCTAATCTTCTTAGGCAAAATATTGCCTCTCTTGTTCCACTGTTCCGTCTAAAACCAAACTGTTCTTCTTGGATTTCGCTGTCTACTTTACTTTTTATTCTTTCCTGTATGATTTTGAGCAGTATCTTAATTGCATGACTCATCAGGCTGATTGTTCTGAAGTCTGAACATTCTGTTGCATTTGGTTTTTTGGGCAATGTTATAAAAACTGATGTCTTCATGTCGTGTGGTAAATATCCTGTATTGTATATATCATTGCATATTTCTGTGATTGTATCTATACCAAAGCTCTCCAGAGCTTCTATCATTTCAATGTTTATGTTATCCATGCCTGCTGATCTTCCTTTTTGTATCATATGAATGGCATTCTCTACTTCTGATCTGAGAATGTGTGGGCCTTCATTAGAATCTGGTGATGGTTTTTTACCTCTGTTGTCCTCGAATAATTCTTTTACGTATTCTGCCCATCTGTTTGATATGTCTTTCTCATCAAGTAATATTACACCATTTTTGTTCTTGATACAGCTTCCTCCTTGTGCAAACCGCGACCGATTTGATAATTTCTTTATTTCTTCATGCATATCTCTTGTCATGTGCTTCGCTTCCAAGTCTTCTATTTCCTTACATTTTGTTTCTATCCACCGTTCTTTTGCTTCTCTACACATAGTACGTATGTCATTGTCTATTGTTTTATATTCTGGAGTATTTTTTGCTTTCTTTCTTTCTGCCATTTTATTCAAGATGTCATCTGTCATCCAAATTTGATTTTTCTTAGACTCCTTTTTAGGTAAATTTGCATTTGCTGATTGTATGCTTGTTTTTAAGCATTCCCATTTTGCGGTTGCTTTTTCTTCTGGGTTTTCTCTTCTATACTGCTCCATGCTTTCTGTCAATAACTGTTGGTATTTATTTTTGACTTCGATTAAATATTTCTGTTTTATATCTGGTTGTTTCAGCGCTGATATTTCTATCTGGGGTTCCTCCTGTCTTCTGTTTCCTGCTCTTTTCAGCTTTATATTTACTTTGATGACAACTGGATTGTGATCTGAATTTATGTCGGCGCCAGGATGTGTCTTTGCACTTGTGACACTGTTCTTAAATCTATGTTTTATCATGATATAGTCGATCTGATTTCGTGTCCCTAATCCATACTGTCCTACTATTTTCTTGTATTTTCCTTTTCCTACTTTTGCATTCATATCACCCATTACTATCAACACATCTGTAGATTTGACTGGTTTAAGTGTGTGTTGTAGCTCTTCATAGTATTCTTCTATTTCTTCCTCGCTGTAATCTTTAGTTGGTGCATAAGTTTGTAAGATTGATATGTCGAATGGCTTTGCTCTCATCTTTAGTAACATCATTCTGTCATTGTGTGTCCAGTATCCACATACGTATTTTTTCTAACTCCTTCTTTATCAACATTCCTACCCCTCTTTCGTGTTTTTTCTCCTCCTGAGTGTATAAGCGTGTACTGGTCTCTTGTTATGTAGCCTGTATCCAAAAGTCTTGCCTCTGCAACTCCCAGTATATCGAGTTTCATGTCGGTTGCCTCTAATATAAGATTGTCCAGCTTTCCTTCTCCGTTTAAAGTTCTAACATTCCATGTTCCTATTTTTAGGCTTCTCCTACTAGTTTTTAGGTGGTCTTTCTCAGAATGCTCCCTTTCAACAGAATTTAAGGAACACTCGTCATTATGTACTTCCTTACTCATTAGAGGAGTTGCCTCTTCCCTGTTAATTTGTACAGTAGATTCTTCCCCAGGGGACAGAGAGTTCTCTACATATCGGTTCTTATCTTGTTGTTGTGATTCCATTACTTTCTGTAGGAAGTACGTGGTAAGGCCCCAATCTCTTCCACGGTGGCTAGCCATTGTCTTTTTCTATGTCCGACATGCCTCTAGTGCGCCACACACTTTGCTGTTTCGCTTTGCGAGCCGTTGATCTTCTCAGATTCCTCCGCCTCACTCACCGTCTCAGTCTTTGTGTACTAGGGATGGACATTCCCTTGAGTAAGATTGCTCCTACTCCACCCATGTAGTTTAGCCAGTCAGCCAAGACTGTTGCCCGGGATGTGGCCACCGCCGTACACAAGCGGTATTCTAGGAGCCATACATGAGCTAGACAAAGAGAGGAGAACCAAATAGGATCCTGACTATCCTAAAAAGGACATGGCTGTCTCTCACCGTGAGGTACTATCCCTCTCTCTTTATTTAATGATTGTTAATATGAAACATACTGTTTACGCGCGCCATTCGATTCTGCCACTCCCTGCAAGCAGGAAAAATATTTTTTTCTCAGCAGTCTGGCATAGGAGTTAATTAGATATTATTGTCCTGTGTTATTTAGGAGAAGAGAGAAACTAGAACAAACTTGTCATTTTTGACCTTTGCGGAATCAAATATATTTTCTGCCTTTTTTGTTCTTCTTGTAAACAATTTTTGAAATATACTACTCGTCAAAAGTCAAGGGCCACCCTATTATTTTCAATACACTTTTATATAAGAGCATAGAATGATTAAATGAAGGAAGTTTTTAGTAAAAATGGGTGCAATATCTTCCTCTGACAGTCCTCTATGCACGTTAAGCATAAAAACAACTCACCGACGATCATGGTGATCACGTGCAATTTGGTTTGCTGACCATAAATTCACATTTTTAATCTGTTTTTTCAAACTTCCGTACAACCAAACAGGTGAAGTAATCGTGCTGATTGACATTCCACGTGCAATGGCGACATTTCGTGAACAGAGTTCACTCTTAATTTGTTTTACAATCAGCAGACTTAGGGTAGTTTCATCACTTGCAAAAACCATGCCACCGAGAAGAAGTCTTGACACCTTACAAAGAATGAGGGTTATAGTGTGGTTTGAAAGTGGTTTATCTGTCCGTGAGGTTGCTAGACGGCTTGCAGTGTCACACTGTACTATCCAAAGAATTTTGGAGAGATTTCAGGCCACAGGAAGTGTGGAGGATCGCCACCGGCCAGGTCGCCCTAGATGCACCAATAGACTTGATGACCGGTACCTCTTGTTGTCAGCCCTGCGCCATCGAACAGTGACTTGTTCCACTCTAAGATGTCAGCTGAGACAAACTGTAAACGTTAATGTCAGTCAAAGCACCATTCGCAGACGTTTACATGAATTTGGACTGGCTGCTCGACGTCCTGCAGTCAGAATCCCTCTTACTCCTGCTCATCGCAGAGCCCGTGTTGCTTGGTGTCGCGAGCACATCCGATGGACAAGACAACAATGGAGTCAAGTTCTCGCTTCTGTGTCATTCAATGATGGCTGGATGAATCTTTACTGCTTTACTGTCGTCTGCAAACGGTGGTCATACCAGATTTTGAAATGACTATTTGTCCAATATCTATTGTGTGAATTTTGAAAAGGTGGGTGACACACTTCACAGGTTCATTGCGTTTGAATGTGTGTTTCCATTTCTTTACGTGACATGTCAATTTGGTATTCAATAAATGCCGTTTTGACTGATACCAATTACGTTTATATCAGATTTGTTTTATGGTTTCAACCAAGGTTTTTCTAAGTGGCTGTTGCGGTCATTTTTGATGGAGTTTCAAACATCGATCTATTGGTTGTAGGGTTTTCACCCTGGTCAAAGTTTAGTAACTATGTCTTGACTTTGCTGTGTCAGGTTGATTAGGGGTTATCTCCCTTGTTTGTTCATTCATTGTGTTTGACCTTTTGGGTCAAAGGTAAAACAGTTCTGGGCTATATGCGATGCGCAGTGGAGAGCGCGAGATTAGACTTCCGTCTTGTTGAGTTGCTATCTGGCTTCTGTGGGACGAGGTATGTCCATTGTACTCTGGGGAGGAAAATCTTCGAAGTGACTGCGTTGTCAGTTTTCCCCATTGATTCTCTGTGCGTCAGGAAGGACGACAGTGTTATTATTGTGTTCTGAGGATTCGTTTCAAGGTAACACCGACTTTGCCATTATTATGTATTCGGTGACAGAATTTGGTAAAGGCTTACCTAGCTGTGAGAACAGTTCACGATTCCTGTAAAGCAGAACTTATATTTGTGCTCAAGGTAGCTATTCAAGACTATTTGTCTTATATGATCAGAAGTTCAGTGATGAAGTTATATATGGTGGAAACTGCAGGTTGGCGGTATATCTACACAAGCATTAAAGCATAATTCATGCAACCTGCTTAATGAAGAATGCACAGCTGACGTCACCGTCAGGTCTGTTGTAATGGCAGCTATTCTACGGCATGTACCGACATGATTGGCGTGTTATGTCAAGGTGTATGACGGCCCTAGTAATAGGATTACTTGAGTGAAGGGCTCGTCTTTTGTATGACGGAGTTATGAAGGTATCTGACGCGTTCAGTCAGAGATACCAAAAGCGGCATTATGAACAGTACATGAAAAGAACATAACACTATTGACATGCATACATATATGAATGTTCACCAGCCAGAATGACTGATATGTACCAAGCGATTTCCATTGACATGATGTACATGAACTTGTTTACATTGACTGTTCCTGTGTGATTCTACATGTTAGTCCTGTTAATAAATGTATGAACCATCACAAGTAGTTCCAACCATCATTGACGGTAGTACGAGTGTGACTGGGTGTTTGTACAACTACATATGAGCCTAAACACATTCGCGTCTCTGCACACCCATGTCTCTTCATCCTCATCTGCAACACGCAGAAACAAACCAGCCAAGGAGCAAGAAAAATCAAGTAACAGTGGCCCTTGACTTTTGACGAGTAGTATAATAGTATGCCTTAATGTAGCTACGGAGAGTAGACCTTACTCGTATAATTCATACAATGCTGCACGAGCATAAACACTAAGACAATATTGCAGCTAATCAGCATCACCATTTTCCTTTGTTCTCCTTACGGAGCATGGAGCCACGGCTGTAGCTACACCCCCATCCCTCACCAAGGAAGCCTTAACTAAGCAGTCGCGTTGTCTCGCAGCAGTGATTTCTGCGGCAATTTGTTTTGCATGATGAAGTTCCTAGCCCCATTCACATAGCCTAATATTTTTCACCGTGTACAACATGTTTGAATGCTTCTAATGGTGCTTGTCACGGATTGCCCCCCCCCCCCAAGCTCTGCAGTAGTGGTCCACCAGTGGCCGACACGAAAGAGTATCTAATATGGATCTTCAAAGGTGTCTACATTTGCACAAGATTACTCTTGGCAGAGTTGTAGATAGAAGGATAATGATAGATGCTTCTATCTCAAGGGAGTGTTCACAAGATGTTTTCAGAAGTCAAGAACAATACTGCATAGGGCAGAGCAATATTAACTTATATATTTGATCCGTCGCCTTTCGTGAAGAATTAAGCAATGGTTTTAGCTGGTGTAAATCCAGCGAAATTCTGTTATAAGTATTTGCTCTATAGATGTAAATACATGTCTAGATATATATATATATATATATATATATATATATATATATATATATATATATATATATATATATATATATATATATATATATATATATATATATATATATATATATATATATATATATATATATATATATATATATATATATATATATAAAAGAGTATTGCTCATACGTTTGCTTTCATACCTATAATAACTGAATCAACAGTGATTGTTTTGTTGTAACAACATGTAACAAATTTAATAATCAATTAGTTTTTAACAGGATAAAATAACGATAGAATGATGGTGAATTTTAGATGTATATATACTTGTCTTCACTGAGACTTGGGTGAGGATTTATAAAATGTTTGTCCTTTTGCTGTTTCCTTTAATAAGAACTTAAGCTGATCTAAGTGAGTCCTGCAGCCGTGGTTTCGTCAATTCTTTTGTGATGAGGGCACTTCTCCACACAACTCGTCCAATGTAGGCAGTTAGTTTGAATCCCTGCTCTTGACTCACAACTAGTGGCGTAGAAACTTAAGTCTTGCAGCTTCGTATCAAGAACTTTAGACAAATTAAAAAGAACAAATGCCTCTGCTAAGTACACTTGTTTGCTGCAAATTAACAGGCACATTGTCTCGCTGTCCACCTACCAATGTTAGCCTCTTTTAATAATTATTCTCACTGAGTATACACAATATAACTCAAGGAATATGATTAGAAATCATCGATATTCTTCTGGTTACTTTAATGGGGAAATTGTGTTTATGAATATACTATTTTCATATGTTGAGGTTGCCAGCCTCATATGACTGGTATAACCACTTAGCAAGAAAAACATGTCAAATTCACATTTGTAAAATATATGTTCACAATTTATCCCAAATGGGATCTACAATCTCCTCGCACAGATGTATGGACACAGCACTTTGATTAGATGCTTCGAACACTGGTCTGGAAAATTTTATTATTCCGCTTATGACTTGATTCTAATTCCTTATCTATCCAGTCTTTATATTTAAAAATGCGGGTTCTCTTTTAAGTTATAAAGACGCCCAAATACTTTGATCTATCACTTATAATTTTGGAATTCTTTATCCAATCCTTGTGCTTCTGATTCCTTAAGTATCCAGTTTTTGTATTTAAATATGCGGATTCTCTTTTAAGTTATAAAGACGCCCAAATATTTTGATCTGTCACTTTTAATTTTGGAATTCTTAGTCCGATGTCTCTCTGGCTCCTGGGAGTTGCTAATTTGACGTGGCGATGCAGTCTGATTTGTGTCTCAGATTTCGCTAGATTATATTTCCATTTCTCAGTTCAAATCCCAGATTGTACTTTTAGACCAACTTGCCAATAAAAGTCAAAGTCTATTCCGCCTCTCAAATTAGACCAATGGTAAGCTCTTTAGAACTATGTGGGTCGTGGTGTTAAATCATTTATATCCCCCACGTGTTTTAAATTTATCACTTTTAAAATTTAAACGCGTGACCTCTTTCAGATATGTCAGTAATACTTCCGATTGTATTTGTACAAACACATCGGTAGACTATTTCCCGGCTAATACCTTCCGCCCATATTGTCTCCTCTGACAGGTCATCTGTAATCTTGATACAGAGATTGTCCAGCGTAAGCGATTACATATACCACCTGGCTTTCTTTCCATCGATCGTGCGCTACCACCTTGCGTCAACAAAGATCGTCTCAATTAAAGGTGGCTAGACGACTTAAGTGATGAAAGTATTATCCGCTGACCTGTCTAATTAGCTTTGTCACGCTATGATTCACATGGTGAAACGTAAATAAGTCTGGGGGCGGCTATGCAAAAATTTAGGACATAAAATATGCCAAATAAAAAGACAATGAGTGAGGAATATGAAGAAATGAATTGATACTGCCGGAGAGAACAAAAGTTATAAAAAAGTGCACAACTGATTTCGTCACAGTGCATCTAAGTCATTTGTCCTTAGTATTTGTAATCGGCTTGGTCGTCTCAGTTTTACTTACTTACTTACTTAGTCGTTCCTCTTCTACCGTGAGGTGTAGAGGTTTGGAAGAGAGCGCCATACTATCCTGTCGGCTGTCTTCCACATGGCCTGGTTCCATTCTATAGTCCTCGGTCCTTCAAAAATTGTATAAAGGTGTCCTCCCAGCGGACACTGGGTCGTCCTGGAGGCCTGGATCCCTAGCTCTTAGTTTCCCATACTTGTCGTGGTAGCCGATCTTCTCCCATTCTGCAGACATGGCCAAACCCCCTTAGCTGGGATCGTCTCAGTCGCTACAATAAACTGTATTATATTGGTTTTATTTAATGTCGGGCAGTACTCGATGTGTGTGTGTACGTACGTACGTACAAGATTGCAGCCCTAAAGCTTTTGTTTCCAGTACACGAAAGCCGGGTAACGACGGCGCCTGTCACTAATAATATTCAACGCAGGCCTATAAAATGTCCGTTGACATTAATGTCGTACACAGCTCCACTTTATATCGTCCTGAGAAAAAACACAGAAAGTCTAAAGTGTTTAGTTTGTACAAATTTGCAAGATGTTCTGACTTGAGAAACAGCTATGCCGATCATAATATTCATCAGCATCGTCATCGTCACCTCCATCAGCTCATCTTTCTCTCATTATGGTGCATAGAGCCACCACTGCTGTTTTGAAGAAGCCTACAACGAAGCACAAAATGTTGCAGTGGTTTCTAAAGCCATTTGTTTTACATAATGGAGCCATATATGCATATATATATTATAATACAAACAGAAGCATCTGGCCTTCACAATATTGCGTTCTGTGGTCGTTCATTGTTCAGGTTTAACCATTTTTCTAGCTGCAGATTATTATAGTCATTATATTATCAGACTGACACGCACGCACGAATGGTACACCGCCCCTCCCCCTTTTATTTCTCTATCCCTCCCAGAGCTCGTACGTCACTCGTCCAGGATTAATTAGAACTAATGTTGTAGGCTGTAAACATCTGGTCTCCTGTAGACTGTCCTGTTGAGATACGATGTGGCCAGCTTTTTGTGCACAACTCGCGCTAATGGCATTGTATGTACCAGAAACAAACAGAGGAATACAAATTTAACAGTGATAACAAATACCAAATTACATTAAATAATTAATAAATAAAGTAACAAGCAGTACACTTTAAACAAAAAATATGGTATAAACTATAAAAAAAAGGACTTCATCACGGAACGATTCATGACTCCACTGAAAAGGGAAAACCGAGACAAGTCCAATCAGATCAGGAATCATTACTTTTACACAATGTTGCATATGGCAGTTTGTTGACACCTTAATCAAGCCGTAGACTAAATCAGTGGTTCTCAACGTGGGCCATGCCATATTCCTAGGGGGCCACAGTAAGATGGTAAAGTACCTTTTTTCAGCTAACAGCGGCTATGAGGGGAACTAGAGGTAAATTAGGCTCAGAAGGGGGCCATGAGCAAAAACAGGTTGAGAACACCAAGATTATATCTTACTTTGGCAGATTCTCCACTTTTCTGTATTAGAAGTGAAACCGACGTTTTAAACCATAATGTTTGGTATTTCGCAATAGTAAGTCAAACGTGACACAATGCATTTCTCCTGTCTGTACCATTCAGTACGTGTTACACGAACAAACACAGAGGGCATACTTCTGCTGTCTCTGTGTTCGTATACTGGATCACCAGACATCTTATTTACCTTTTCCATCCACCATTGCCGTGAAGCGTAGTGGGGAGCTGTAGTTTGTGTTCTTGAGCCAAGTGTGTCCCGTTAGCTTCTCTGCGCCCGTGTTGTTGTAAGATCTGTGTTGTCTGTCCATCTCCCTCTTGGTCTGCCCTGAAACCAGATCTTCTGCTGTTCATGCACCAAACATCATCCTGTTAAATATTTCTTGTCTTATACATATCTACATTGCTAAAATGTATTAAATGTACGACCCGCTGTCGTCATCATCGAGAATTCTTGCTTATCTATTTGTTTACTTTTAATCCTGAAGACGCAGAACTTCCCTTGGAGAAAATTAAACCGAAATCTAGCAACTCTACTACTATGAGAAACCTCTGTGTAATAAATTATTCATTCAGATTTTAGGGTATACTGGGCTCTTTCAGGCGGCGAATACTAAAAAGACTGTAGCCCATGCTAAAAGCGATATCTCAGATCTAACGGTCTTTTATATTTGGACATGCGCCCTAATATAACCGACTAGGTTGAACGGGACGCGCTTCGCCAAAACGAGGCAAATCTTTATTAAAAAAAAAAAAAAACATGTAACCCTCTTCGTTCGTTGGTGCCGACTGCTATCTGTCAGTCATTCAAACAGTGCCCTTGGATTCCAGTGTGCGCTTAGACCTGTGATCATTAAAAAGACAATGTAGTCCCATAGCAGATACTTCCATGGGGGAGTAAGGTGTTAGAGTCCTCACTATACTAGGTCCAGTTTTATGCGGTGGGTGATCAGTTCCCTTCCTCGCTGCCGTCGCCCTCCCGAACTCAAGAGCAGAGTTAGGGACTCATTTACTGCAGGGTGTGACGATACCAGGTTTCAAACTCCGGAGCCCGGTAACCATGCCACGAGAGACAAACTCTCTAAGCACTCTGTCAGCCGGATGCTCCTGTTATCATACCTTAGTCTTTGCAGCTATCAACATTTCTCAAGCCAGGTGTATCCTCCATTTCTCTGTTTGGCTGCAGGCCCTTTATTGTTTATGTGTTCGAATTAACGCGGGAAGCTAACTTTCTGCATTCCTGCATGCTTGTAGTTTCTTTGTAGTATCTCTAGGAAGAAGACGAAGGGGTTACAGATAAGACTGGTCTTTTGTAAGCAATTATCGCAGCTGAAACATTCCTGAGAGAATAGGAATGCTTGCTGTGGCAGTCCAGTCTCTCATCGCCTTTTGATATTGTGTGTCGTGCACATATTAACTTTTGCCTAATTCTTCCAGCGATTAATAAAATAAATGGCTTTTATTCGCAGGCTTATTTTAAAATGTCTTTGAATGAATTATACATTCCTCATACTCCATACTTTCTGTAGTACCTCCTATTTGTCCATATAACAGATGGACAATAGTTAACTATAAATCAGGCACGTTTATTCTCAGAGAGAGAGAAGGGGGGGGGGGGATTTTTCTTTCCTAGGACTTAATAGAAGTCGCATGTTTGTGTAAAGATGAGTTTTTTTTTTTTTTTTTCTATCTATAACCTTATTTGACTCGGTTTATGCTGCGTCTTTTATGTTCGTAAAATGTTGATTATCCGTATGTTCACATCTCACATCAACTTCATCTTTCTTAGCTGCTGCGGCATTTAGTGTATCTAGGTTTTCACTGCATTATGTAGCGGCGAGCCATTGCGTGTTATATCATCGGTTTCTTATTTCACAACCAGTGTTCTTCATCTTATTGAAGGTGATGTTGCTAATTGTTTTTGTTAAATTTTATCATTGTTCACTTAAACATATATCTGTAGATCTGTTGTTCGAACCCAGAACCTATTAACCTTGCCACGAGAAGCCAACTCTCTCAGCACTGTGCCAGCCGGACGCTCCTGTTATCAAACCTTCTTTTAATCTGCTTTACAGCTGTCAACATTTCTCAAGCCAGGTGTATCCCCCATTTGTTTGTTTTCGTTAGTTCCTGTCACGGGTTGCCTCCCCTTTGCTCCGCAGTAGTGGTCCAACAGTGGCCAAAACCTAGAGTATCTAATGTGGGTCTTCAAAGGTGCCTATCTTCGCACAAGATTACTCTTGGCAGAGTTGTAGATAGAAGGATAATGATGCTTCTTCCTCTAAGGAGTATTCACAAGATGTTTCAGAAGTCAAGAACAATGCTGAATGAATCTGAGCACGTTAACTTTGTATCTGACCCGCCGCCTTTTGTGAAGATGGGTTATACGATTTAATTTGCCCGTTGAAGCCCCCAGCTGATTTAATTCAGCGAAATCTTAATTAAGTAGCTCTGTTTTAAGTGTATTTAAGAAATTGACTGAGACCCTCGGGTGCAGTACATTCAAAATAATTAAATCAACGGTAAATTTGTATATACACAAATAACAAATTTAATAATCAATTAGGGCTAACAGTTTAAAAAGGAATAATTCTTTAAAAAAGGTAATCATCACAGGGTGATGTTATGGTTTTCGAAAAATGGACAGTTCACTTGGCAGCTTTTAAGTATGTACTTAGCTGCCAATAGTTTGATGGTTTCTGCTCCCGCTGATGTTTGGTTCTTTGCACTTAGATGACTGGTTCACTCTCGTCACTGGTCAAGTCTGAAAGTTGTGACACGTTCCAAGAAGTATCAGGGGTAATCACAAAGCTGGTCCAGCATCTCTAAGACCCGTCTGATGATGGTGTCTAGCGTCGACTTCAGGCCACTTATACTTTCACTTGTTCCAGAGATAGTACCCTCAGTTGGTACCACCGACTAGTGTCACACAAGAAGAGAACAAATACCCTGTTGAGTATTGAGTTTTCCTGACACACTCGTGTGCCCTCCTCTTTTCATTCCACCATCCCATCTACCTCAGAACTTTACCCTCTCTGAGAATTAATCTTAATCCTAGTGAGCGGAAAACTTTCATTACATTTAGATTGAATAGGTTTACATTTACCTCTACATTGGTTGAAAAGGTTAACAATATAAGTATGTACATCATTTCTCTCATCAGTCACTCCCTCTCCATGTGAAACTTCAGACTACATCTGCTTGTATTTCTCTATAAGAAACTCGCATAAAGCAGTCACCACCCCTTGCAGTGTGACTTGGACATCCACTAGCAATTTTCACATAATATTCATATGTCAATATATACATATGATTTCACGTGTTAATAATGCAAAATGTAGAATTATAAATGTACAACTTACCCCACAATCTCTTTTGGAAATACAGACTAGCTTCTGGCTCAGAGAAATAGTTAAGGCAACTTGTTTAAGATGCCTCTTCCACGTGTTCTGGGGTGTTACTTTACAGTAAGTTCCCACTCTGACCTCGTGTTCAGATTCCTAGGATTATGGTTTTCCATGTTAATAAAGGTAGAGTTTTCCTGGGATATAAGTCCTCAAGATACTCAAACAAGGTCCGGTCTGGTAAATGGAATTCTGATCCTATTCTTTACTATGGCTGTCTGGCTGGGCTCTAGACGAGTTGAATTTCACAGTCCTTTACCCCAGCGAAAGTGTCAGGTTATATTACAACTTTCGTCCCACGCACGTTGTCGTTACTATTAGACCAGGCTCCAGTCAGAAATTTTGTTATGTTTACATCTCGAATGCAGGTCAATAGTTGCAGTCATGAGTGGTTTGATGGGTTCTATTAAAAAAATGTTCCTCATAGGAAAATTCTCCGTATTATTTAAAAGGTCACCTTCCAAATATGGAATTGTTTTATCCGTCGATTTGCGGTAATGATTACCACTACAATTTCTTATATTATCACAAATAATGTCTTCGTAACAATTCTGTCCCGAAGCTATTACGACTAGGGCTGCACCAAATATTCGATTCGGTGCCGAATAGTACATTCAATGAACTATTCATATTCGGTCGAATAGTACACTGCCATCAAATACGAATAGTTAATTTCTATCCAGCACTTGCCGACAACACGTTTTCAGATAACAGATGTTGTCTTTTGACAGAGAATGTTGAGAGACTCGTTTTTTTAAAAAGCCAATGCATGTTTAATGCAGCAATTTAAAAAACAGATTAATTCCTAGTTAGTAGCATTAAATAGTTCCAAGATATTTGCCCTATTTTTGTAACGCTGTATAATTAATGAAAATGTCAGTAGACCTATTGAACACAACTTGTTATGCCCAACATTCACTCACTATTCGTATTTGTATTCGGCTGAATAATTAAAGGCTTCTATTCGCATTCGGCCGAATAGTAAAAACTACTATTCGCTGCAGCCCTAATTACAACATTCCGTCTGTCAGGTGCATGTCTGTAATATGTCACGGCTGTTTGTGCCCTATACCAGAGCGCTCTTTTAGTTTCGGTGACCGGAATTCTGACACCGGGTATAAAATTTTGTGTGCACCGTAAAAGACTATTTAAGTTTTTGGCGGGGAAAATCAGCTGATGTGTGAGTAAAATCAGTAAAATATAAATCATTACACACTCGTTCTGGATAAACACAGCGCTAAAATTCTTTTGTGTACTATAACTTTGTTCTGTGTTCTATTTTTGATTGCATTTTTATTTGTTTGAAATTAGTTTTGACGGAGTTACAGACTTTTGAAAACAGCGTCATCATTTAAGGAAATTCATAAAATAAGTAATCTTTTTATTAATTTAATATCTAAAAATCGGCCCATTCGTTTGAGTTTATAATTATAAAGACTTCTCGAAGGGAAGCTAAAGATTATTTCCACATACTTTTTTTTTGGTTTCATATCTTGAGAATATGTGGTAGTCAGTTTTGTGAGTGTGGCATTACAAGAAGAAGCATATTGTCACCAGATTTTATAGCATTTAAATCCCTTTAAACGCATTCCTGATACCCACAAATCTTAAATAAGGTAGTAAAAAAATAACTTTTTGTAAAGCACCATCTGTTTTTGCATTTTCATTCATTTATAATGATATTTAGCTACGTATATAAGCGTCAGAAAACATGTAAAGCTATAGATAGATTACTTCCACATAATTTGATCTATCTTTCAAGTCTTGTTAATCTTCTATTTATAATATGAATTTTATTTTTAATTGTGTGTGAGATAAGGACTGTTCCATTGGTGTTCTTTGGTAGACAATCCTGTGCACACGACGGCTGCCAGCGAATTCTAAGTAACTGTTTGTATATCTTCTTTCATTCAAAGTTACAATGCAGGTAGTAAATTTAGAGAAACCAAATTCTAAATCTAATACCATCCTTTTATCAATGGCTAGAGTCAGAGATACATATGATAATTTAGAAATATTTATGAATGGCATGAAAGCTCAGATAGAGTCACTAAAATATTTAGAGTGGGATGGTAAACAAGTTGTTGTTTTCTTATTCGGGGATTATTTCCTTGTTTTGCTGGAGACACCACAGACATGGGTATATTCCTTGAGCTCCAGACAAACCAAACATTTTCATCAAAGACATCCAGAGAGCATATGTAGCGGAAGGTTTTATATGTGTGAGATGATAGTGCTAGAGTAGAAATAGTATTCTCTCCAGAATGTGTGAGGTCCCAGTGACAGAGAAGTACACTGGTATCACTCGATAGTCACGGCTGTGAAAGTATCTGGACTGAAAATATTCAGAGAACAGTCAGACCTTACTGCGCCACCTCCGCTATGTGACCACCTGTGATATAATAAAAATTCAACCAAACTCAGTATCAACTATATTGAATGAATAAAGCTGGTGAATACAATTTATATCCTCTTTATTTACATCTATCTAATTGTGGTGATTGTGTGTGACTGGTGATACAAAAGTTATATTTATATAAAACCAAATTGGCGAACTCAATTACAGTTTTTGCAAGTTAAACTAAAATGTCATTTCTTTAGACTCTTCCAATTAGTTGGGTAATAGACTTCTTCACTGTCTTATTCACTTTATAACTTTCACTAGTTTATCACGCAAATTGTCATCACAAAACTCTGCTTGACAATTATCACTTCTTGGTTGCACGATTGTCACAAATATCACTCATCTGTTAGGTTAATCAGTGTTCATATGAGATGTACAGCTTCAGTAGGTCTTGCTTCTACCAATCCAGACACTGCCGGGGCGATTCGCATTGATCATCGAGCAATTCTTGATCATTGACCTCTGACTTTTGGTTGACAAGTATGAACCTGCAGATAATTGTAGGATATGTGGCTATTTGTGGATAACAATTACCACATTCCTATTGTAGGTGAGATGAATTTGTTTTCAGATGTATGCGTGAAAATGCATGATTATGGATCAGTGACAAGACAGGTGTCTACTGTGGAACATTTTATAAAATCAAATAATACAAAATAATATGTACACACATATATGGTATGAGGTTATAGTATCCCCCTGCCTGACACGTTAGCTCTGTAAAGTGCAGTAACTTGATGACAGAATGAATAAGCCCTGATAATGATTGTGCTAGCCCTGATATGGACTCAGTCATGGTGGTTATATTTCGGGTTCCAATCTTCAACAATCATATCAAGTAATAAATTAATATACATGATACTTTCATAACATATAGATTAAACAAATCCTGAAATAAAGTTGTAATTACTGTATTATTTTACATAGTAACTTTACATACCCTCGCAGGATCTAATTAAGATCAGTAAAGACTGGCTTTAGTGGAGTAACAGAACTGCCTGGCTGCAAATAACAAGATATTGGCCGTGACACGTTTCTCTCTCTCCAGCCGTTGTCCTTCTGTCTTGCCTCGCTGTACAAGTGAATTTGAAATCATTTACGTCCGCCCTTATATATGCAGCTACCGGACGTACAGGAAACAAGGCTCGCAACTCCAGCAAACTTCCCAAAAAAGTTGTAACTTCGGGGGGGTTTGTGCTAGAGGTGTTTCAAACCTTGGTCTCGTGCATTTCACCTAACCCAGTTCAAGCCTTTGGAGTTATATATTTCCGTTCTCCATGAGTTGACCTTTATATCCATATGTTGTTTTCCCATATCTGTCGTGTTAACGATTTTATATTGAATTATAAATAGGAAAAACACAGCATTTCTCAATGCACGGACACTATTCTTGCGAAATTCTTCACAACTACTTACTCCCTTCTGATTTCCTTGTACCTATACATAAATGAAGATATTCCCGTCAAAAGGAGATGATTCTCATCCTTGTCTGTCATTCCGTTCTCCTTCCCGATGTCTAATTCTAACCATGATTTCGGACGATTTATTCTTCCTTATACACTCGCCGAAGTCATTCTATCTGACCGTGGGAAACCCCTTCTCTGATTGGCTGCCCTAGATACACACAGGAAAATACCCCTGCATTCCTTTGTTCAATTCAGCACACTGGTGTCCCACTTTTCGGTCTTCAAACATTTAACTAGGCAATGCGTAACATGCGACAGAGCCTCCCTCTCTTTTAAGCTGTAGATTTCTACAGCTAACAACTGTAAGCTTTGCCGTAGTTAATGTTCTCCTTACTCTCGTTCTATCTCAGTTGGGTGTCGAGTAAGAAAATCTGCTCCTACATTTTGTTTTCATGGATATAGATTTATCCTTCGCTATCTCTCTTTTCCCAGTTCGGCTTTTCATCCAGGCCCTTACCGCTGGTGAAATGGGGTCGGTAGGTTTCCCTTGAAGTTTACCGCCCTCTTTTCGTTGATAGTTGGTTGCGGTTTTCCCTCGCAAATTCGTAGGTGTTTGATTTTGGCTTCGTGATTTGTTCTTTTCTTCCAGCGCATGGGTTTCAGATTGCAATTCAACCTGTGTGGGATGTTTCCTTTCCCCTCCAGTGCAAATCTCGGGAGTACCCATGATTGCTGGTTTGCTTGTAGACTTTTGGTGAAGACTCTTCAGTCGACTTTCTGAATCTACATGGGTGCACTCTGGACAGGAATTTACATACCGATTGATGTCTTCCGTAATACCTGGCCAGTAGTACTGGGTGGCTATTCTTTCTTTTGTGGCACCATTACCCAGGTGTTCACTCAAAGATATTATGTGCCCCCAGCCTATAACCTTATTTCTATAGGTGGATGGTACAACAATTTGACCATGACTTTTCATCCCTCTGCCAGCTTTCCTGTGCAAGAGTCCATGTTCCATATAGAAATGTCCTTTGATTGGATTGTTATGTGTTTTTGACAGTTTGCCAAAACAAGGCTTCAATGTGCTGTCTGCTACTTGAGCCTTTTTCATCTCAATCGAATCAAATTTTAATTTGGTGTCCCTTTCTATGTTCCTGGAGTCAGACCTGGTCTGGATTTCTGCCATAACCATAGGTTTTATCGGGTTTCCCAAGAAAACATATCTACGCCCCAACATCAGGGGGTAAAAGGGATCATCTAACACTGCTGCATTTATCTCCCCTTCCACATAGCGACAACTGACATGAATCTTTGCTATGGGTAAAGTGAGGGGTAATGCTCCTTTTAGTGGCCCTTGAATATCTACTGTTTCTGTGGTGATTTGTTCAGGGCGCACCAGAGATGCACACACGACTGCGTCATAGGACAAACCTGTGTCATACATTCCTGTGACTTGTTTGCCATTCACAGTCACTATCTCCTGTGTAGGTGGGTGATGGAAGCTATTCTGACTCACTGTCAGTTCCTTCCTATCCGAAGTCCTCACCTGTAGACATGCAGCATGATGAAGAGTTTTTTTTTCCTTCCACCACATTATCAGTGTTGTGGTTGTTCATTTTGCAGAACTTACACCATTTTTCTTCCCTTCGTGAGGGTTTATTGTTATAATCCTGGAGGGTTCTTGTCTTTGTAGTCATATCTTTGGTTTGTTCTTGGTTGTATTGTCCTTTTTGTTCAAAACTCGTTTTTGGTTTTGTGGTGACTTGAAACTATCTCCCTGCTTCCTCTTGTTTTCCTTGAGTCAGGGGGTGAGCCAGTTTGTGACTTTCTGCATAGAAAATGATTATTTCATCTAATCTCTCTCTTTTATGTTTCTACTAGGAATGTCTTCGTTCTCAGGAGACATGGACTCCAGGAGTTGTTCTATCAACCTCATACCCTTGATCCCTTCAAACTCCTGATTGAAGTTTCCTAACTGACACCACCTCAGCATGTAACTTTCCAACCTTGCTGAGAACTGCTGATATGTTTCTCCTGTCTGGAGCATAGCAGTTCTAAATCGCCTTCTATAAGCTTCTGCGTTTTGTTCGTAACGCACCAACAATGCTTGTTTCAAGGCTTCATAGTTTTCCTGATCTTCTTTTTGCATCTTCAAGTAGACATTATAAGATACACCTCTCAATCCCTGTGACAACTTCAAATTCCACTTTTCTTTTTCTAGGCCATAAGTAGTGGCCAATCGTTCATATCTATCAAGGTAATCCTCTATTCCCTCTTCTTTCTCCACAAATGGGTCCAAGTGGAAGTTCATAGCTCCATTGGAGGTGCTTTGGCTGGCGCTGGTATCCGAATGAGATGACCTACTACCATTAGTTGTAGCCGCTGCCTGTATTTCAAGCTCTTTTAATCTCAGTTCATGGTCTCTATCAGCTTGTAGCTTCCTTTCTTCAGCCTCCAATTTCTTGGCTTGAGCCTCAACTTCCAACAGCAGCCTCTTTTCTTCAGCTTCCATTCTTTTGGCTTCTCTCTCAGCTTCTAGTCTTTTGGCTTCTCTCTCAGCTTCTGCTTGCAGCTTCCTTTCCTCTCTATCCATATGTTTGTCCACTTCAGTTGTGACATACTGCATGATCGCAGTTCTGAACTTCACTAAGTCAGCCATTATATTAAGTTAAGTAGGGTATGAAAACTTACCTAAACTTATTCAAAATAATTATCAAATGGACAACACAATTAATCGTGCAACCTTGTGATAGTCAATATTTACTAAGTAAGTACTCTTAAAGGTACTGTTACTGAGAAAACAATCTTGTTCTAGAATTTCCAAAAAAAAATTTTTTTTTTTTTTTTTTTTTCTCTATTGGTGGCCAAGATAGACTAAAGATAGATGTATTAGATAGAGGATGGCTCAGGATATACAGGATATACGAGAATTAAGACCCAAATGTAGCGGAAGGTTTTATATGTGTGAGTGCTAGAGAGAAAAACTGTAGGCGGAAGTGAGATGGGCTCACCAGTGAAACGAGAATACAGGTATCCCCCCAGAGTGTACATGAAAGACTAGTGGCTGAAAAGGTATATGTTTCTGAGATGATATGCTAGAGTAGAAATAGTATTCTCTCAGAATGTGTGAGGTCCCAGTGACAGAGAAGTACAATCACTCGATAGTCACGGCTGTGAAAGTATCTGGACTGAAAATATTCAGAGAACAGTCAGACCTTACTGCGCCACCTCCGCTATGTGACCACCTGTGATATAATAAAAATTCAACCAAACTCAGTATCAACTATATTGAATGAATAAAGCTGGTGAATACAATTTATATCCTCTTTATTTACATCTATCTAATTGTGGTGATTGTGTGTGTGTGACTGGTGATACAAAAGTTATATTTATACAAAACCAAATTGGCGAATCAATTACAGTTTTTGCAAGTTAAACTAAAATGTCATTTCTTTAGACTCTTCCAATTAGTTGGGTAATAGACTTCTTCACTGTCTTATTCACTTTATAACTTTCACTAGTTTATCACGCAAATTGTCATCACAAAACTCTGCTTGACAATTATCACTTCTTGGTTGCACGATTGTCACAAATATCACTCATCTGTTAGGTTAATCAGTGTTCATATGAGATGTACAGCTTCAGTAGGTCTTGCTTCTACCAATCCAGACACTGCCGGGGCGATTCGCATTGATCATCGAGCAATTCTTGATCATTGACCTCTGACTTTTGGTTGACAAGTATGAACCTGCAGATAATTGTAGGATATGTGGCTATTTGTGGATAACAATTACCACATTCCTATTGTAGGTGAGATGAATTTGTTTTCAGATGTATGCGTGAAAATGCATGATTATGGATCAGTGACAAGACAGGTGTCTACTGTGGAACATTTTATAAAATCAAATAATACAAAATAATATGTACACACATATATGGTATGAGGTTATAGTATCCCCCTGCCTGACACGTTAGCTCTGTAAAGTGCAGTAACTTGATGACAGAATGAATAAGCCCTGATAATGATTGTGCTAGCCCTGATACGGACTCAGTCATGGTGGTTATATTTCGGGTTCCAATCTTCAACAATCATATCAAGTAATAAATTAATATACATGATACTTTCATAACATATAGATTAAACAAATCCTGAAATAAAGTTGTAATTACTGTATTATTTTACATAGTAACTTTACATACCCTCGCAGGATCTAATTAAGATCAGTAAAGACTGGCTTTAGTGGAGTAACAGAACTGCCTGGCTGCAAATAACAAGATATTGGCCGTGACACGTTTCTCTCTCTCCAGCCGTTGTCCTTCTGTCTTGCCTCGCTGTACAAGTGAATTTGAAATCATTTACGTCCGCCCTTATATATGCAGCTACCGGACGTACAGGAAACAAGGCTCGCAACTCCAGCAAACTTCCAAAAAAAGTTGTAACTTCGGGGGGTTTGTGCTAGAGGTGTTTCAAACCTTGGTCTCGTGCATTTCACCTAACCCAGTTCAAGCCTTTGGAGTTATATATTTCCGTTCTCCATGAGTTGACCTTTATATCCATATGTTGTTTTCCCATATCTGTCGTGTTAACGATTTTATATTGAATTATAAATAGGAAAAACACAGCATTTCTCAATGCACGGACACTATTCTTGCGAAATTCTTCACAACTACTTACTCCCTTCTGATTTCCTTGTACCTATACATAAATGAAGATATTCCCGTCAAAAGGAGATGATTCTCATCCTTGTCTGTCATTCCGTTCTCCTTCCCGATGTCTAATTCTAACCATGATTTCGGACGATTTATTCTTCCTTATACACTCGCCGAAGTCATTCTATCTGACCGTGGGAAACCCCTTCTCTGATTGGCTGCCCTAGATACACACAGGAAAATACCCCTGCATTCCTTTGTTCAATTCAGCACACTGGTGTCCCACTTTTCGGTCTTCAAACATTTAACTAGGCAATGCGTAACATGCGACAGCATACAACTTGCAAACCAAGAAGTTTGGCCATGTTGATAAGTGATTACAATAGATATATGAAATAAAAGTACAACAACAAAATATCACACAGTAAAACCAATTAGTAAAGAATCAATAACAGCATCGATAGAGACTTATATGTCTTTGTTCAGAAAGCTATTCCCTAGTAAGACAATTCATAAACAGCACATATTAGAAAAAACATTGCGCAGACTGGATCAGAACTCATGATGTATGATTGAGATAATTGTTAGCTCTCATGTTCTGGGGACAATTGGGTGTGTTATTTTAAGGTTATAAATGTGGACATGCAATTTAAACTTTCAATAATTAATGTTTGACGCATGAAACCAAAACAAAACTTTGATATCCATTTTCTGCAGGTTTTCTACTTTTGATTTCTGTAATTTGTTATGCATGTTGATTGTGACCGTTTTAGTGTAAATTGAATTAGAAACAAACCATAACAAAATGTAAAAAAAAAAAAAACGTAAATTTTACACTATTTCAGACTATTATATCTTCTGTTCTAATTGTGATAAAATGTTTGTTCTTGTTCTAAAATTTACTCTAACATTTCTAGTCTAGCTTTACGCAAAATTAAAGCCGGTATTTATAATAATAAAGTAGCATAAAAGCAATTCAAACATGTTTTGGGGACAATTGGGTGTGTTATTTTAAGGTAATAAATGTGGACTTGCAATTTAAACTTTCAATAATTAATGTTTGACGCATGAAACCAAAACAAATCTTTGATATCCATTTTCTGCAGGTTTTCTACTTTTAATTTCTGTAATTTGTTATGCATGTTGATTGTGACCGATTTAGTGAAAATTGCATTATAAACAAACCATAACAAAATATAAAAAAAACGTAAATTTTACACTATTTCAGACTATTATATCTTCTGTTCTAATTGTGATAAAATGTTTGTTCTTGTTCTAAAATTTACTCTAACATTTCTAGTCTAGCTTTACGCAAAATTAAAGCCGGTATTTTAATAAAAAAAAGTAGCCTAAAAGCATTAATTAAGCCCTATCAAAAGTAAACATCGCCACATGTTTTTCCCATTAGGAAGCTGACCACGTGACCTCTGTCAAGTGGGCTATAAATAGCGCGGTCGGGGAAAAAGGGGAAATAACTAAAAGATCGCTCGCAAACAGCCGTGATGTTCGCAGACGGATAATTTTATCTCCCCGTACGTGTGCAAACACCGACCCTCGTTTGACCACCTGGGCTGGGACGCCTCAGGACAGTAATTAGGTCACACTAGTCATATCAGCGAGAAGCGAGCTCGCTTAGCCATTTCCGTGTGAATCTGGCGCCCAATATCTGGTACAGGATAATTTTACCAACATGACTGTCGGTCAAGATTGCATCGTCCGTCTACTCTTTCAGCAGGGATGAAGAGGTAAACAGACATGACGAATTATTACAGGAAGAAGTGCAAACAATGATAGTGCGCCCAAAACCTGGTCATTAAAAAAAAGCTCCAAGTTATACGTTCGGACACCCCTTTCTGAACTATTCTTTTCGACTCCCCACTTCAACAATAGTCAACCTGTAAAAGTTTCATACCTATTCTCATGCAACAATCTCCATACACATTCCGACGTTGTAAAGGATCAACAAAAGATTTCTGTCACGGGTTGCCTCCCCTGCTTTGCAGTAGTGGTCCAACAGTGACCAAAACTCAAGAGTATCTAATATTGGCTTCCAAGGTATCTACCTGCGCGCAAGATTACTCTTGGCAGAGATGTAGATAGACGATTAATGACACTTCTACCTTGAGGGAGATTTCACAACATTTTTCCAGAAGTCACGAACAATGTTGCATTGGGCTGAACAATTGTTAACGCATTATATCTGGTCCGTCGCCTTTTGTGAAGGATTTAAGCAAAGGTTTAACCCGTTCAAGCCCCCAGTTGGTGTAATCCAACGAAATCCCTTTTATAAGGTATAGCCTGTATATATATATATATATATATATATATATATATATATATATATATATATATATATATATATATATATATATATATATATATATATATATATATAATTTTATGGCTCATACGTTTGCTGTCATACATATAGGCCTAAAACTGAAGCGACAATGATTGTTTAGTTTTAAAACAACATGTAACAATTTTAATAACGAATTAGTCTTTAACAGTTAAAATAAATATGGAAAGATTGGTGAAATTTAGATTTTCGTCACGGAGACATAGGTGAGGATTTATCAAAAGTCCGTTGCTTGCGCCTATTTTACAAGAAACTTAACTCTAGCTGAGTCCTGCAGCTGTAGTTCATCAATTCTGTGATAATGAAAGCCTTCTCCACACTCCCTTGCACTGTAGGCGGTTAGGGTAGATGCTTTTCTCTCACACTAGCAGCGTTAGTGCCACAAATCGTCTGATGGCTTATAACCACGAACCCAAATTTTGGGAATACACCATTTCCTTGCATAGCTTTAGACGGGACACAGCTCTGTATTAGATGCTTCGAAATCACTTTGGTCTGGGAAATTACAGTTAATTCCTCTGATGGCGGGTGTTTTGCGAAATCACTGGTCTGGAAAAACTTTTGTTTAATTCCTCTATGACTTGTGATCAAATTCCTAAGTTTCCAGTCTTGTATTAAAAATGGGGGTTTACTTGTAAATTCCTAAGTTGCCCAATACTCGATCTGTTACTTATAGTTGTAGAATTTCTAAGTGCAATGTCTCCTTTTTCTTTCTGGCTTTTAGGAGTCGCTAGTCTGACGTTTGCCTGCAGTGTGTGTACTGACTTTGATTCCACTACATTATATCTCACAATCCTCAGTTCAAATTCCAACTGTGTTTCCGCCTAATTTTCCAATGAAATACATTGTATATTCCGACCTCTCAAATCAACCAATCCAATCGAATCTCGTTCAGCACTACGTGGGTAGGGGTGCTTCAAATTCAAAAAATACCTTCACGTGTTTCAAAATATCAAATCCAATATCCGCGCATGACTTCTTCATATCGTTGCGTCAGACTTCCGCAGGAATCTTGGGCTATCTTGACAAACAAATGTTGTGCACTGATACTGCTCCTATGCTATCGTCTGCAAATCTTGAGTTCCCAGACAGATTTATCTGTAATCTCGATACAGAACGTACATCGGAAGCGATTACCTCGTTATCTCCCGTCTTGTGCAAACATAGGGAGAGTCGCTGAAACCTGGGGTCAAATGTCAGACCGTAACGTTCGAAGGGATCAATAGAGATGACCGTCTCTATCAAATGTGGCCAGACGAATGAAGCGAAAACTTATCAGTCGCTGATCGGTCAAATTACATGGCGTTATTACAGTTCTGTCTGGGATCGGCTCAAAGCAAACATGTGAAAATTAAAGATAGTCCCGTGGCCGATACTTCCGTAGGGGTGTGGAATGTTAGAGACTTCACCCTACTAGATCCAGCGTAGAGAGTAAATAATGGTGCATAAAATATGCTACATAATAATGACAGGGGAGAGAAAAATAAGAAAATATCACTCGCACGGGAATGTAATGCAATCCTGTCGGAGTGGACTTGAGATCGCACAACCATATCGTCACAATTTCAAGAATCAAAGAAGAGACAGACATTGAAAATTAATTCAACGGAAAGTCATAACTTACTTTCCCCTCTCACTACTTTCAAACATTTAGTCACATACAGAATATGGTTATAGCACTACTGTAAAATATGAATGTGGAAGCTGAAAGAGCAGTACCAGGTATGAGCAAGGACAGCGAAGACTGTCGTAATGTAGGTCAGCCGTAACGTGTGCTGTTAATGCTGACTCATAGGAGTAAATAAATATTAGACAAACCTAGGCCTTGGGTTTCCCTTCCTTATGTGTTATAAATGTTTATTACTCATAGCACCAGCTGTCGGTCGCGTTAAGATTTTATTGTGACACAGTAAATTATACGCAAACAATGATGGATTATGATAACGATGGAGAAACAGCAGTAATGATTGATTTCAGTTTCAACACCCTTTAGCTCCCCAAGGAGCATAGGCCTTTCAACAAACACATGCCAAGTCCTTCTGTTGCGTGCCACCAGTTAGATTTCATGCCAGGTCTTTTTCAATTTTGCGCCCAGTTCTCTTATTCATGTGTTTTTGTGTGTGAGGTCTACCTGTTTATTTTACTTGGGCGATTGCAGAACAGGGACTGCCTTGTAATGCTATCAGCAGGTTTCCTCCCTGTGTGTCCTATCCATCGCCAGCGTCTTCTTCTCGTTTGCTGTTCCACAGGCAGTTGTCTTGTTCTTGTCATCAGTTCCAAATTGGTGACCCTTGTCGCTCCATTTCAATCCTTCTGTACTACGCAAGCACTCAATTTATGAAAGTCTGTTGCTATTTGGTTGTTGTTTTTATTGTTCTCCACGTTTCACAGGTTTTTGTTGTTCTCCATGATGTTTGAGAGCCATCCAACAGGGCAGACTTGACATACCAGTTAAAGATTCTTATGTTTATGTTGGACTTCTCTTGATCTCCATATATTTCCCAATGCAGTGAAAGCTCTTCTTGCCTTTTCTATTCATATTTTGATATCATTGTCTGTCCCTCCAAAATTTGTCTGTTTTGCTGCCGAGATATGCGTATGATTTTACATCTAGTAGGGTATTTCTTAAAGATCAGTCTTGTTATCATTTCCAGTATCTGTCCTTATTATTTTTATCTTTTCCCTGTGTATTTTCTGACATTAAAGATTGATAGAACACTAAACGAAGCACGCGTAAGTATAGCAACTGACCATTTACTCAAGCTCTTTCATAAGATCTACAATAAAGAAAAAATATCGTGTGAATAATAATGACATGCTGTGAATAATTAGGACATACTGTTAGATAAACGAAAAAATGAGACTTGTCTGCAGAGAAGCAATTTAGGTGTTTGGCTCAGACTGAAAACTCCACGGAGAAGTAGGATTCCATCGACAGAGGACATATCAATGGACTATATAACAACAGTATGTTTACCAGTGTTTTCCGACCTTTTTTTCTTTGAAGGAATTCATAAAATAACACTAGTCAACAAATTTTCAAAAGTTTTTTGTACCAGAAATTAAATATACCATTTCTTATTGATTTTGACATGCTGATTTCAAATATCATAATGAAATTCAACAATTGGCTTTGGTTTTTAAAAAAATGATGAATTTACATTACAGTAATACAAATAATGTATGCTTGTCTAATTCTCTGGGGGTGAACAGCTAGTCTTTCTACTTTAGCATTATAAAAATTTTGGTTACATACTCAATTAATTGATATTTCAACATAAAATGATAGAAAAAATAAAAACATTATTTAAAGTTCAGATATCATGTTTTAAAAAGGCACATTTGAACCCATTCCGTCATTATTCAGTCGCTGTTCAAGCTCTCTTTGCTTGCTTCTTGTAGTCAATCGATGAGGTGTCTCTTGTCACAGTCCAACAGTAATCAGCAAGTATTGAAGGGCTCCAATTGCCTTGATACCTTGTCTCCATAGCAGCAATGTCCTGGTGAAATCGTTCACCATGCTCATCACTGAACGCTGCACAGTTTGACGTAAAGAAATCCAGATGAGAATCCAGAAAATGAATTTTCAAAGACATGTTGCAGCCAAGACTCTTATACTTCAGATGGAGATTTTCTACAATTTCATTGTAATTATCAGATCTGTTGTTTCCAAGAAAATTGTCCACCACTGACTTAAATGCTAGCCATGCTGCTTTTTCCTTGCCATGCAACACGCAAAGAAACTCGTCATCATGAAGAAGTTTTCGAATTTGCGGACCAACAAATACTCCCTCTCTTATTTTAGCTTCACTCAGTCTTGGAAATTTTCTGATGAGGTATTTAAAAGCCTCATCTGTTTTCTCCATTGCCTTGACAAAGTTTTTCATGAGACCCAGCTTAATGTGCAAGGGTGGCAACAAAATCTTGCTGGTGTCGACAAGTGCTGGGTTCTCAACGTTCTTACTGCCAGGCTGCAATGACTGCCTGATTGGCCAATGTCTTCTGATGTAATGGTCACTTCGTGCACGGCTATCCCACTCACAGAGAAAGCAACAGTACTTGGTGTATTCACCCTGTAGTCCAAGCAAAATAGCGACCACTTTTAAGTCACCTCAAAGTGACCAATGATGATGATCGTAGTTCAAAAGCTGCTTAATGTTTTCATAAGTTTCTTTCATATGAACTGCGTGACCAACTGGAATTGACGGTAACACATTACCATTATTCAACAAAACAGCTTTAAGACTCGTCTTGGATGAATCAATGAAAAGCCTCCACTCTTTCGGTATGTAATTGATTTTGAGGGCTGCCATTAAACCAGAAATGTTGTGGCACGCAGAAAGGTCACCCTCTTTGAAAAAGAATGTAATAAGCGGCTTCTGGCGGTTCCTATACACATAAATTGTAACATCTTCTGCCAGGAGATTCCACTGTTGCAATCTGGAACCCAAAAGCTCCGCCTTGTTCTTCGGTAAATTCAGATCTCTTACAAGATCATTCAGTTCACCTTGGGTTATTAAGTGCGGTTTAGTGGATGTAGTTTGCTCAAAATCTGGGTCGCTTGAGGTTGATGGTTCAGGACCACCAATGTCCTCTTCTTCATCATTGGAAGCAGCTGAAAATGATTCTGGCACTTTGGGAACTGGTAGGTCATCGCCATGTGTTACCGGACGTATTGCAGAGGGGATGTTTGGATATTCCAGAGTCCATTTTTTCTTCTTTGATATGCCTTTCCCAATTGGAGGGACCATGCAAAAGTAACAGTTGTTGAGATGATCAGTGGGCTCTCTCCAAATCATTGGGACTGCAAAAGGCATAGCTTGCCTTTTGCCAGTCAACCACAGTTTAAGATGTGCTGCACATGTATTGCAGCATATGTGTGGCGCCCAGCTCTTATCTTGATCTCCTATTCTGCAGCCAAAATACAAACTGTACGCTTTCTTAATCACTTTAGTTATATTTTGTTTTTGTGATAGAAATGTCACCTCACCACATATATAACAGAAATTATTAGCACTGTTCACACATGTCCTAGGCATTTCTAACTACGATACTTTTGATAAGGACAAATGCACTAACTATTGGCAAAATTTTATCAGAGATAAGATATTTATACACAAAGGTGATGTAATCATAGGTAGGATTGCATCATCAACTTCTAGTTACATTTTTATTGGTCATTAGAAAAAATTATGCAATCGCCCACAACAGTTGCGTCATATATATAAATTGACCGTAATTAAATAAACTAGTAGCATATATCTTGAAAACTAGAGCCAATCAACATTTTTTAATGTCATTTTCGTTTTTAGCACACCAAAATTAGTTAAGATCAGCTATTTTCATTTCTGGTACATTTTGGTTGTTGACTAGTGTAATTAGTTACTTCCTGCGGAACCTCCATCTTTCCATCTACGAAAGCGTCTGCAGGCCAGAAAAAGCCGTACTAGCACTGACCTGTCGAAAACGACGAGAAACGCTCGAAATAGCAACTGCCGTATTTTACAAGGCATAGACATTCATAACCCTCCACTGCCAAAGGAGCATAGGCCTTCAACAAACATATGCCAAGTCCTCCTGTCACGTGCCATCATCTCAAGTTCTGTCCACGTTCTCCTCATCATTTTCACCTCTGTTTCCAGCTCTCTTCTCCATGTGCTTCTTGGTCTACCTCTGCCTCTCTTGCCCTGGGGGTTCCAGAATAAGGACTGCCTTGTAATGTTATCAACAGGTTTCCCCAGTGTCTGTCCTATCCATCACTATCATCTTCTTCTCATCTCTTGTTCCACTGGCACCATCTGGTTCTTGTCATCAGTTCCACGTTGGTAACTTGTCATATGGGGAGCCGCGGTAGCATAGTGGTTAGTGCACTGGCTTCCTAGCGCAGTGGTCTATGGTTCGATCCCCAGATCATCGGTAATTTTTTAGGCCACAAACGGCTCCTGGGTCGACCCAGCCCCAAATGATACCAGAGCAACTCTGGGAAGGTTAAGGCGGCGGCGTGATGCCGACCACATCACCCCTCGTGTGCCGACGGTCAAGATAATATGGGCCTAACACCATATTCCCAATATGCCTCAATGGGCGTGTAACGGGTTCCTTTACCTTTTTTTTTTTTTTTTTTTAACTTGTCATACCATTTCAATCGTTCTATTCCACGCAAGCACCCATTTATGAAAGTCTGTAGCTTTTTGGTTGTTGTCTTTGTTGTTCTCCATGTTTCAGAGCCAGACAATAGGACTGACTTGACATTTGAGTTGAAGATTCTTATTTTCGTGTTGGATCCGATTTCTCTTGATCTCCATATATTTCCCTATGCAATGAAAGCTCCTCTTACTTTTTGTATTCTTATTTTGATATTACTGTCTGTCCCTCTGTCGCGAGAGGCGAGTAATTTTGCATTTAGATTCTTAAAACCTATTGCCGATATATTGCCGATAAAGGTTACAAGGCATGAGAAAGCATTCAATGGTGAATACCCATTGTTCACAATAGACAGCACTCGGTGTAAGCCCTGGGAAAGCCACACAATTTGCAGGGAATGTTTACACAACAACGAGACATTAGCTAGCCAGGTAGTCGCGAATACGACTCATTGTGTTTACACAACGGCAGTCATACACAAATATTATTTTGCCTCTTCTTCTTCTTCCGTCCTTAGCCACCGACCGTCAAAGCAGTCAGTGGCCATTACGCCTAGTGGCGTCTTAGGGCAACAGCAGATAGGCTTTCTTTGCCATTGTTTCCTATCACGCCTATTGGCGTCTTTAGGGCAACGGCAAATCAATCCATCTGCTGCTGTTTCCGTAATCGAAGTGACTGGCAAACGGGTGATCAGCCCGTTGGTATTATTTTTTTTTTTTTTTGCCTAGTCATAGAATATAATGGACGACCAGAGACAGAGCGGCGAGGCAACTGTACAATGAGTATTGTGGTCAGTCGGACCTCATGGAACAAGCATAGTAATATTGGATTAACAGAGACCCAAAGTCTGAGCGAAGATCAACATGAAAGGAGTAAAGAATACGTCATTATAGAAAGACTATTAAACGCTGCACAGACATCAGACGGACAGGAGACGGATTGTCTGGGCGAGGCAAAACACGAAAGCGACCATAGCAAAACATTACAGAAACTTTACAGGTAATGGAGACTGGTTGTCTGTCTGTAGTAAGACGAACGAAACTTCACCTGACAGCAGAAGCTAACACGGGAATAGCCAGCGACCATTCGGACACGATATAAGCCCGTGAAGTTCGTTTCTCAATACTGCTAAGAGATAGCATTCCGCCAGACCGACTTAGTTCTATATTTCACGAGGAAGGATCAGGACATGAAGTCAGTGATTTCTTTATATGGAAACCAAGGTTAGTGTACTATAGTTTGTACATCATTAATATACATCCATTCTAATTCCAGTTATATATATATATATATATATATATATATATATATATATATATATATATATATATATATATATATATATATATATATATATATATATATATATATATATATACATATTTTCCATAAACATAACACTGTAAATACCAGTAACTTTTTACCATAATAATATACTGTA
Source organism: Oreohelix idahoensis (assembly GCA_024509875.1). NCBI lineage: Eukaryota > Metazoa > Mollusca > Gastropoda > Stylommatophora > Oreohelicidae > Oreohelix > Oreohelix idahoensis. Next base: position 92,612 of record JAMPIV010011258.1, on the reverse strand, counting down.
CATTAGTAAGTACATGTTGCAATAAACACCGTACAGAGAATTATTATATTTATAAGATTGCACAGTTTCCAGTAACTATAACGAGGTAAATACTAGACACTTTTCTATTACTCCTTACATTACCCGCTAACAGTGCAGTAAACACCGCGCAGTCATTCATTATAATGATAAGATTTCACAGACAAGAACGCACTGCATGCGGAGCATAGGTTACGGGGTACTTATAAGGCTTTATCATTTTATCCATCGCAGTGGTAGAGACAGGGACCCTTTGAGATAACTCAGCCTTCGTCTTACTACCCTGTCTGGCGCAGATCACGGGATAAGCTAAATGAGTAGCGTCAACCAGATATACTGCGACGACATGTATCTCACAGATATTTAACGGCAACCAACCTACCAACACTCAACGGGGGGGGGGGGGGGGAGAAAGGAACTTGCCAGGCGGCGAGGGATACTTTCTACTATCAACCACCTACACAGAAAAGTAATCAGAAATTACCTATAATAATGGATGCATTACTAAGAGCTGTCTACGTGAATTATTGATCAGAAGTTGCATGAGTATACGGACGATCTTTTACAACAAGTGCCTACGAGAATTATTGATCAGAAGTTGCAGGAGTATACGGACGATCTTGTACAACAAGTGCCTACGAAAATTATTGAGATCTTAAATTACCTCCAGTAAGGAACCGATTCTGCAAGTAAACCTGCTGCGTCACTCAATACAAATTTATAACATATTTCCACCATCATCACCACAGCAAAATATCTTCACCACAAAGGGACATCTGCATACCAGACGAAGTCTCTACAGAAAAACAGTGCGGTCTACACACCCGATGACCATGCCAACTCAGCCGCTCATTTCATTGTCAACACTCCCATTGTGAAGAACAAAAGATCAGGCCATCGACACTTGAAGAAAAGTCAGCGAGCCGGACAATGTTATTGAATACAGACAAAGACATGTTCACGGCGTACAAACACCCAGAGTTTTATTGACAGTCAGTCAGAGACCAAGAAACAAGATATCCTTTTTTTAGTATTTAGGATTAGCTTAAATTCATCATCATCATCACATAGTAGAGACTTAAGATTCATTTGTGTATTTTGCATTAACTATTATCTTCTTTTCCAGGTATAGTTAATGTTAGTTCTTATTGCATTTGTATTATTGTAATTGGATGTTGTGTTACTTTTAAGGAATTCAATAAATGTTGTATTTGTGTTTGCATTACCAACACACGTTAATTAAATATATAGAGAAGGAAAGAAAGTGTGCGAGAGAGACATACTGTTCTTCCTTTCTTCCTCTTCTGTTCACTCAGTGGAATAGGGGAGGTAGGGTCTCACAAGCATTATAATAGAGAGGGGGATAGAGTGGTAGTAGTGACAGTGTCACGAGATCCAGAATCACTGAGACTATCTGCTGGGAACTTATTCCCAAGTCTTAAATTCACCTTCTCCCACTCCTGCTGCCTACCTTCAACCGGTTGCCAGGCAAATCTGAGCCATTGACTGCGCCGGCACCACAACGAGAACTCTCTTTGGTTAACCTTCGGGTTAACCCTGTGACACCCTCCAACTTTGTCTACATTGCTGCCAAGATATGTGTACGATTCTACATCTTGTAGTGGTGTTTCTTCAAGTTCAACCCTTTTATCATTACATGCATTTATTCTCATTGTTTTTGCCTTTTCCCTGTGTATTTTCAGACCCAATTGCTGTGACCTCTCATCGAGTATTTGCAATTTTTCCTGCATCCGATTACGGTTATGGGACAGAAGAGCCAAATTATCGGCAAAATCCAGATCATCCAACTGCTTAGTCAGAGTCCACTGGATTCCATTTCTGTTGTGTGTTGTCGATGTTTTCATAACCCAGTCTATTGCTAGTAAGAAAAGAAATGGAGATAAGAGGCATCCCAATCGCACTCTCCTTCTTATCCCAAACGGTTCTGTAAGCTGTCCTTCATGAAAAACTCTGCATGTCATGTTTTCTTTATTAAATTAATGATCTTCAGGGGAACTCCATAATGCCTCATCAATTTCCAAAGTGATTCTCTGTCTCCACTGTCAAATGCCTTTTCGTAGTCCACAAATCCAATGTATAGTGGTGAATTCCATTCCAGACTTTGTTCAACTATTATTCTCAAAGTGGCTATCTGGTCTGTACAGGATCTGTTTTGTCGAAAACCTGCTTATTCATCTCTCAGTTTCTTGTCTATGGACTCTTCTAATCTCTTTAGGATAATCCTGTTTAATACATTTCCTGGCACTGATAGTAACATTATTTCTCTATAATTTGTGCACTCTTGTAAATTTCCCTTCTTAGGCAACTTAACCAGATATCCTTCCTTCCATTCTGCTGGTATCTCTTCCTTTTCCCAGACTTTACCAAGTTATTTATGTAACATCTCTGTAGCCGTGTGGATATCTGCTTTTCCACGAATGGTACTGGTTTCGGCTATGTGCGCTTTCTCTGTTCCGCATTTGTTGGGCAACTTTGAAGCATATGTTCAGCAGTCATTTTATCAGTGCCACAGTTACACTCATCGGTAGTTCCCATCTTTAGCTTGTTGAGAAGATGGTATCTCAGTCTGTTGTGGCCAGTTCGGAGTCTGAAGATTACCACTTGTTCTCTTCTGTCGAGCTGGTAGTATGCATCATTTTGTGTACGACATGGAAGCTCTACATCCCATTTGTCTCTGTATCTGATTTTGATCCCCCGACTCCACATCTCTGGTATAGCGGTAAAAGAAATGACTGAACCTGTCATATATCTTTCCATTTCATACTTGTTTGTTTATTGTAATAATTTATATAACAGAACGCCATATCATAGACAGAATCACCCAGCATAATTATAGTGTAACTAGCAATAACCCGTCAAACGGGTTTTTAATTATAGTGTGCTGTTTCCGTTCCCGGATGAGCAGATAGAAGTACATCTGAGAGTGTTTTTGGTTTCTTTCCATTATACAGTGTAATCAAACTGTTCATGAACACCGTCATTTGAACGTTTTTCTTTGTTGATTGTAACTATTTTCGGAAGAGTATATATAATGGAAACAATACAATTTTTCAACACGGTTGCATTCCTCAGCTGTGACCAACGTACACACGGCGAGAATTATGTTATTTTAGATTCAATTTAAAAGTTCTTTGATGACAACATTTCGTGTGAAAGTTCTTGGATTGTGTTCAAAGAGTGTTCCCTGATAATAAGTGGTTTTAACAAAAACTTTCAAGTTTTCATGATTTGTACAACGGATGAGGGCTCATGCGCACCAATTTTAACGCACCTTTTCTTTGTCGAGCGCTACTAATGTCGTGAAAGAATAAAAATAAAAAAAAATCAAAGTATTTGTTTTATATAACACCCACGCCGCGCAAATTGCGCACCGTGCGTTGCACACTTTTTTTTCTCTGGCGTGAGTTACTATTTTGAGTGAGACCGACCGACGCAACATACATCGGTAATTATGTTAGTTGGGATATATATTATGTCGTATTTTATTGTATATTATTTGTTTTTCTGTAAAATTCAGACTGTTAAATGAAAGGACATTTATTTAAAAATCGATTTGAAGCTATTTTTAAAAGTCAGTTGAATGCTTACTTTCAGTGTGGTATTTCGGAGTTTCGTTTGTACTTCACAGTCGTCGTTCTTCTACCCTGGGATATAGAGGTTGGCCATAGAGAGCAACATGCTATCCTGTTGGCTTTCTTACTTTTGGTCTGGTTCCAGTCCAGTCCTCAGTCTCTCAGAGATTGTCTGATGCTGTCGTTCCAGCAAAATTTGGGTCGTCCTGGAAGTAACACCCACTTTTGCTTTCCCATGTTAGTCATGGTAGCCGGTCTTCATCCATTCTGCAGACGTGGCCAAGCCATCGCAATTATGAGTTTCGAGGCCATGACGTATCGTCTGGTTGCGAATCTTGTCTTTTCTGATAGCTTGGGCCACCTTTCTCAAACCCGTAATTTCTGAGGTTTGAAGCAGGCTATTGTATGTTGCGGTCATCAGTTTCTATTGCACACCAGTTAAATTCTTGGCCATTTTTTATGCACAGGCGAGCGTCTTCCTTGACCGATGAAATCTTGCCAGATGTAGGAGAAAGATTGGCACGAAGATGGATATTTATTAATCTTTGCAGTATTTTGTATTTTTATTCATCAACCCTTGACAGAATATGACCGCTGTTCGCCCCCGCTTGGCGTAAGAGGCGACCAATAGGAGGCGTGCATGGGGCTGGTAGTCTGATCATGTAAATAAAATTGCTGCATAAACCATAGTTACAAGAACACATGTATGCTTTAGTACTATCTTCCTGCTGTGGTGGATTTGGTGTTATAGATGTTATTATTCTGTATTTCTATTGTACTGAATGAGGTCAGCTGTGAAGGTCCCTGATTATAACAAATTTTGGGTTGAGTTATCAGAGTACCTTGCTGCTACCACCTTATGACCTCAATCAGACCTATTCTTGACTAGTATGTATGATAGCTACGTATAATGTCTAGGGTATGTCAGTGTGTAATGTAGTGTAAGTAAAATTAGTACAAACACATTTAAATTCTAACACACACACACACACACACACACACATATATATATATATATATATATATATATATATATATATATATATATATATATATATGTGACAGGAGGACTTGGCATGTGTTTGTTGAAGGCCTATGCTCCTTTGGGAGTGGAGGGTTATGAATGAATGAATATATGTATATATATATATATATATATATATATATATATATATATATATATATATATATATATATATATATATATATAGAGAGAGAGAGAGAGAGAGAGAGAGAGAGAGAGATAGAACTGAGTCAATACCACAACCACAAACAGACTAACACTCTATTATATATCTTATAGAAGTCTGTGGCTGAATATTATGTAATAGGATATTACAATTTATTTAGCCCTGATTCAGAATTTTCTGAGTCAGGACCAACAACAAAATGAATTTTATGGTTTTATTTACATAAAGATTAATAACACAATGGATCTTCTGTCCATAAAAAGGACTATTATAATCTAATTATATTTATGTATTTCTCTAAACTAAATAACACTGGTAACTAATGGTGGGGGTGGGGTGTTGTCATCATCCCCTCTCTTTATATTAGTCTCTTGTGGAATATTTATTGGATAATCAGATATTTTATGTTCCTTTTAATAAAGTCAGTGGATGAACTCTTTGGTGCCGACACAAGGCACTTATCTTGATGTAGATAGAAGTTATGATGCTGACAATCTCCTTTCGTTCACTCGAATGACCAGACTGATACAGTCCCAGGTGTAGTATAGTATAGTAGACCGCTTGGTCCAGCAAAATTTCACTTTCTTTCTCTGTCTCCAGTAAATTCACCAGGGTTCTGGTACTAACGTAGCACCAGAACAAAAAAACCCCGAAACAAGGTTATGATTCTTTATAACATATCTACAATATTATTCCACATGCAATACATGGCATAATTCAATAAAAGAAAAGGGTCAGATCTCTCTGACCACCCCATTTCAACCATTTTCATCTGAGATAACAACTCATACCAGTGCTCCTATTATTTTCCCTAATGGCTACAACGCCTCTGACACTGCAACAATGACTCTCTCCCATAGAATAGTGTGGGTTAGCCTTCCCACTGGTAACTGTGGAAATCATGTTAAGTTATACAACTCATGTCAATTTTTACTGCTTGTGTGCAACACCACAGGCCCTGCATAAGTCTGCTGGGGACCTCTGTACTTAGTCGTAAAGCCTTCCCAATCAAGCAGTATCTCATACACCAAATTTTTGTTGTAATAACAAGATTAATAAATTCGTTCTTACCACAATTCAAAGAATTATCACAAACATACGTTGACTGGCATTAGCATTAATAGGTAAGTTTAGCTTTGCCCCGGTCCAGACCTCCAAGGTTTATTATTTCACTCTTAGCACTGCTGTTCTCAACGCAGCTTGCTTCCAAACTCTTCTGTATCAACTGGCGACAAGCCTTTGAAAGCTTTTTCCAATATTACTAGACTGGCCCAATCACAGCAAAGGTCTAGCTTTTCAATTCAAATTTAAAAAACAAAACTCCAAACTTCTAGGGGTGAGTCTTCAAAATATATTTAGCTTTTTTGCTTAACCAATACCCTCCTTCCTATACTCTTCTACCAGCCAATCGGATTTGAATCAATCCAATGCCTCTTTTTTAAACTTGCGTCCCCAACTAACGTTATGGAAAAATGAGCAGAAACAACAGTCTGTCCGTCCTAGCGTTCATAGACATATAGTATTATTTCAATATCTTGGCTAATAATTAGACTACCATGTGTATTAAAACATATTATTGCTCAGGAGACACTAAGCTATCTTTATCCATGATTTTTATGGCTATATTATTTGTCGTTTAGATTTTCAGTTTTGTCACTGTTAATCGTCAATTTCAACTTTTCCATAAGGCGGCCATCTTTTCCCCTCCTTTTCTATCATTTTCCATTCAAATAAACCAACTTGTTTGGGTTACGTCAGAAATACACTACGCGGCGAGAATTGAAAACTGTCTGTGTGTTTATATATTCTGGCTTTGCCCCACAGCGTGTCTATATGCATGGAACGGCGTGTTGAGCGAAGAGGGGTGTTTGCAAGGCGGCGTTAATCTTGCGTTAATTATTGCCGCAGATGAGAAAAAATGTTAAAATGTTAATTATAAGCCCTGCCGCAGTTTCGTGCAGCAAATCGGGCAAAAAGTTAAAAATGTTAGTCTCAAGGACTAAACTAGGAAAGCGTGTTAGATTTTACGGCGGGATCAATTTATAAGCATTTCCTCTGCACCAAAGGCAGCGCTCTACTGACGTAGAGACGACGTTCGGCAAACACATACGGGCGGGTTTATTTATTATCATAGGATTACAATCTTACTGAATTTAGCGATTATCTCACAGATTTCGCTACACCTGCCAGGGGACCAGCTACAACGGTGGCTCCGTGCTCCATAAGGAGCGAAAGGGGAAATGAAGGGATGAATGAATGTACTCCATGATTTCAAGCTGGACTCTTTAGGGTATTCTGTAGGAACCCAGTGTTTGAAACGGTGACATATTATAGTGGAACAGACTTTAGAAGGCAACAAACACACCTGTCCGTTCTTTGAACTTTACTGTAGTTTAGACGTTTCATTTAACACCATGGCTTATTGGTGCAACAGTGTTTGTTTGGTCATTGTATGAGTCTGTTACTTTGTTATTATTGAGCTGACACACACACACACACACGCACGCACGCACACACACACACACATGTTGAGAGTAAAGCTCCTCACAGTCCTCAGATCATCAGAGAGGGACTCACCTCATAAATGTCTTTCTATTGCGGTGAGCCCACCGTTGAGCTTGCTCTTGAACCCGAATCCGGTTCTTCTTCCATGATAGTCTCAGTTTTCCACTGCCTACTTCTTTTCTGAACTGGCGATGTGGCCTGTGGTTGAACACTTTTGGTGCCAAAAACTGAAACAGCGGGCAAGGTTTTATAACCAAGTAAGTCCAACTTTCTCTGCAACGCGCTTTCTGTAACTGACGAGGCGATTCAAGACACAATAACATGTCTAGATCCTCCCATGCACATTTCACTTTTGCCTGGCTGGAAGCTAATTCTCGCTCTCTTGCTGTCCAGCTTGAAAGATTGCTCACTTCATACTGGCGCAACGTGAGTAATCTTTGTATTGCAGGGTGAATCCTGATGTAGATTCTCTGATGACCTACCTGTGGAAATTGTGTATTGTTGACTATGGGCGACAGTATCCACCTTACAGTTAATGTGAGTGCGATGAATATAGCTTCTATAACTGACTATGGATGTGGGTGACTCAGGATGTGGGTGCTGCACCAGTTATCACTATCGATAACTATGAATTGCAAGTGGTGCACCACTTCACATACCTGGGGTCTTCCACCAATGGCCAAACTCTCACTGGACACAGAAATTGACAGTCGCATTGGCAAAGCTGCAGCTACCTTTGCCCGCCTCACATCGCGTGTTTGGGGAAACTCCAAACTCACGAGGACCAAAGCCGCGGTATATAACACCTGCGTCACCAGCACACTATATATGGCAGCGAGACATGGACAATCTATGCTAAGCAAGAAAAAAGACTCAATACCTTCCATCTACGGTGTCTACGCCACATCGTCGACATTTCGTGGAAAGATAAAGTGACAAGTGTTGAGGTGTTGTCACGTGATGGCCTTCAAAGCATGTATACACTGCTTAGACAACGCAGACTACGTTGCCATGTCCGCCGCATGGAAGATGTTCGCATCCCGAAAGATATCTTGTACAGACAAAACGCAGATGGCAAAAGAACAGTTGGGCGACCGCAGCTGAGATTCAAAGATGTGTGCAAGAGAGACATGAGGGCACTGGACATAAATCCAGCAACGTGGGAGGATGAAGCTGCCGATCGCACCAAGTGGCGATGCTATTTACGGCACCACCTCAGATTGGGCGAAAAGAAGCTCACACAACAAGCAGAAGAGGAGAAAACGTCGCATCCCGAAAGATATCTTCTACAGACAAAACGCAGATGGCAAAAGAACAGTTGGGCGACCGCAGCTGAGATTCAAAGATGTGTGCAAGAGAGGCACGAGGGCACTGGACATAAATCCAGCAACGTGGGAGGATGAAGCTGCCGATCGCACCAAGCGGCGATGCTATTTACGGCACCACCTCAGATTGTGCGAAAAAAAGCTCATACAACAAGCAGAAAAGAGGAGAAAACGTCGAAAGGAGCACCAGGGAAATAAGCAGTTGAAGGCTGACACCTCAGGGGCGCATACCCATGGTCAGTTATGACTGAAGGGGCTATTATTATTACTATTATTATTAAAACTGACTATAATACTATGGTCTAACCGTTGAGCTAAAGCCATGGTCCGCGCTCAGTCCTAGTCAGATCCGTAGTTGGTTCGTCGTTCTTTCCACTTTCAATGTACGCTGGAGCCGATCTTTTTCGTAAAGGTCATGTATAATGCATTACTTGATCCAAAATATAGATGTGACGAGTTATACTTGTATCCTGCCCCGTGTAGGTAGCTAAGCGCATATGCGTGCTGATTGCATATTTCCTGCGTTAAGCATATAATGTGATAATTTTAAAGCTTACTTCAGCCACTCGAGTCTTGATTCACGTGATTCTTCGTTAATCAAGTGCTGTTAACTGAAACATGAACCTTCTCAAAATATCGATTTTATTTTTCAAACGTGCATTTATTTGTGTCCTGTCAAAGTGTACCTGTTTATTGTGTCATCGGACTGTCCGTACGATTATAGTTAAACAGAGCTACTATTTTGGAATGAGTGGATCTATTTGTTTGTCCTCTATATGTTCTCGTCAGTTTAGCTGTCTGTCTGTATGTCTTTGTGTTTGTCTGTTTAGCTATCTGTTCGTTCGCCTGTCTCTGTGTAAATTAGTATGCCTGTGTGCCCATCTGCTCTTCCCTACATTTCGCTGCCTGTCTTCTTTTTTGCCCCGTACATATGTATGCCAACCTTCTCCTGACGTATGACTGTTGCCTTTTTATCCTACTGTCTTTATCTGCCTTTCTGCCTCACAATTTTTACCCGCTGTACGTGAGCATTATGATAGATCTGTGCACGGGTATTGTGCTCCTCCGCACACAGCTGAAGTTGCAAATTCTACATATGTATACATATATTATACACTTCAGTAGTCTGTTGATATATAACCCATAATTGTTAGGATCGTTTTGTCCATGTGAACGTCAAAGCCGACAAAGCAGATCGGCTGTCCATTCTTTAAGCTGTAACCGTCAAGTTAAGTAGAACAGCTGAGCGTTTCCCTGTGTTCAAAATATACGTGAAAAAATTGTGTCTTTAGTTAATTTGTTGTAAAAGCGAGCACGGTTACAAATTACGCTGGTGTTTCTTCGATTCATTTCTTATAAATAATGATATGTTATTGTAACCTACGTTAATTTCACATTTATGAAGTGTGCATTATTCAGCTTAGTTCATATAAGGAGAATAAAGCAGCAGCACAGGTCCCACTTGTATCGTTCCCCAATGTAGGCTGTATCAAAGCGACTTATCGTCCTTTTATGTTTATGTCTATGATAACTAAAACCGTAAATTAATACACAAGAAACACACAAAAACCGCATTGGTGACAGTAATAGTGACGCCGGTAAATATAAAAAGTGTATGTGTTGGGGGTGGGGGGTATATCTTCTGCGGACAATTGGCAGATGGCAAGAGAACAGTTGGGCGACCACGGCTGAGGTTCAAAGATGTGTGCAAGAGAGATGTGAGGGCACTGGACATGGATCCAGCAACATGGGAGGATGAGGCTGCCGATCGCGCTAAGTGGCGATGCTGTTTGCGGCGCCACCTCGGATTGGGCGAAAAGGGGGGGGGGGGGGGCCCACGCGGCAAGCAGAGGAGAGGAGAGGGCGTCGAAAGGAGCACCGGAAAATAGGCAGTTATGACTGAAGGGGCTATTATTATTATTATGGGGGTGGGGGTCTGGAGTACGCTTTCCTTCCACCCCTAGTTTAATTATCATCAGCAGCATTAACAAACTATGAAAACATCGTTAATAGATGTATTATCGTTAAACTGATCAGCGGGAAGAATGCAATATTCCTAAACGTGTGTGACGATGAAACTCTAGCAGCGTGGGTGTTTCTTTTATTATCTATTTTAACTAGGTGACTGAGGCAGGCCTAGTTATCTATCATTCACTTTCTTTTTTATCTTTCCTCCAAGTGAGACTATTTCTCCTACTGGCCCCCTTGTTCCGCCAGAGATGGTGATTCCTGGATGATATAAGGTTCGTCTTTTGTTCAACCCAGACCACGTTCTTCCCTCCTTGGTGGTGAGCAGCGACTGATGCGTATAGGGTGTTCTATTATTTCTATCTCTCCTATTACTCACTTCTAATAACTCTCCATTCCTTAATCTCTTCACACATCAAACAACCTAAGTGATGTGATTCAATTTCGAAAATAACTTTTATTTACATAAGATGATCCAAGATCAACCAACAAAATTCATCAGATACAGTTCTCAATTACAATGTCCTCAAGTCTTCCACTTGATTCAATCAAATATCTCAAAGCATAATTATATATATTGTTTTCTCCTGTAGCCTCTTGCATATTTCGTTGTATACCTAGCCTACTAAAGTTCCTTCTCATGTTACACGATTTTTCTCCTATTTTCTACAACAGTTCTAAATCCTTGGAGTCATGTTCTCACCCAAATCTCAACCTAGTTAGGTTTAACTCCTTTAAATGCAGCATGTAAGATTTCAATAGCTACACCTGAAATAATCAAACAATGTCCAACACCAAAATGGCCTCCACCATACTTACTCTAATATGAGAGAGCGCATAAGATGTTTCATGAATATCAGATTCACTTGTGGTGGCGTCTTCATACTTACTCTTATATGAGAGAGCGCATGATATGTTTCATGAATGTCAGTGCTATAAACCCTTTGTTTAATACCATCTTGTTTAATGGCAATGCCTCATCTTCTTGGTATGACAGCCCATCCTGGCTATCTGATAATCAAAGTTATCCGCTTTGTTTATCTTTAATTATGCCTTTGCTTCAATATTCTCTTCTGTAGCTCGCTCCCTTAAATAGATGCGTCATTAGCCTGTGACAAAGTTGCTGAAAGTCAAAAAAATAGCTCAAAATTCCTCTTACCGTTTTAAATCGAAGTCCAATACCTATCACAATCCCTACTGTTCACCCTTATTCTATTCCTAATATGTTCATCTCAGTATTTAACCACAGATAATCTATTCTCCTGAATTCCTATCGCTAAGAAATTCTAAATCTAGCTATCAGTTTCTGGATACGAACACTTGTTGACCACAAGTTCGTTTCTTGAGAGCCCTGGGCGGCACTTCTTGCTTCCGCAAAGTTTCTGATGGGACTCTGTAAACATGACGCAAGCAGTTTCTGATGGGACTGATCTCTTTTCGTCCTTCAATTTCCTATCTGATGATCCACAGTTGTTTTTGAGTGAATGTGATTGGTCCGTTATTCAGTTCACTCACCTATCGCCAGCTACACGCTTAATTCTATGCTGTCCAACTCCGTGAACTGTGCTACATAACTGTTTATTTCTAGTCACTATTTTCACGTGCGTTTTACTCGGCACTCCGTTCTCTTAACTGTAAAGGGCGCTAATAATATTGTTATTCCCCTTAGTACTTTTTAACTTAGTTTCATTAATCCTTCTATATCTTTACTAAAACTAGTCTAATATGCAAATTTGGTAAACTCTAATGATATATACTTAGATTACTTTAAAGTCTAAAAAGGTTCCCTCCCTTACAAAAAACACTACATTTTCATTCTTTTATCTCCCATGTTAAGAACAAATAACTTATCACTTAAATTATTCTGATTTTCTAACCCATTTTTATATACTCTTTCATCTTGTTAACCCCAAATAACTGTTCGACTGACTTTAACTGCAGCGTATTTTACGCTGTACAACCAAACGGTGACATACGTCCCGGGGCCGTTCAAATGTATCCCGCAGGGAGACATTTGTGTTCTATCAAAAAAACTATTATCTATTTACCCCACTAACATCTCTAATACTATTACCATAGACGACTCGAAATACAAGCAAATTAAATCGTAATAGTGAGACTACATTATAAACCTAATATCAATGCTACAACTAGAGCATCTCCTTAATTACTACTTCAACATAAAATATCATTACATGAATATATAAAAGGCATAAATGAACATTGTATTTACTTAATTCATTACCATCATCTCTCAAACAAGTAGTACCCAATAATGCAACCAAGTTTTATCCCTTGTATCTCTACATAACCAGTGCTATAAAAAAAAATATATATATATAGGGACGTTCATCCTCAGTGTAATTTTTGCTTAAGTCCATGAGTAAGACTCCATATGACTAAGTCTGGATCATGTCTCATCTCTGTTCTCTTTTTTTTTTCTAGTCCTGAACACCTCTATGCGTGAGATAGGTACATTATAGCAATTAACATGCACTTAAGGTACTATACATTTTTTTTCCAATGTCAGTGTTGATCATGTAGTATGCCATATCTTGTACCTTGGGAAGAAGTCTATTAAGTTTCCCAAGACTATGTGTAGTTATTGTAGTTTGTCACACTCTTAAGATTATATATGTCTACTCTAGTATCTCATTAACATCGTATTGGAAAAAAACAAGTAAACATTGTACTTAATACTTCTCAAACATTATAATTATACATTCTATTTATATACATATATATATGGGCGACATGGTACTGCCTCTGGAAACAGAGGTTTGTCAGTCCTTAATATGTCTATAGTATCTGCCGTCAATGTCAGTATTCATTGCAACGGTCAGATAGGCAGAGTAGTAGAAATATAATATATAGCGTCACCAAGCATGCATTAACTAAACATCCCCAAAGTGACAGCAAGAAATATGTGTTACTACGTCAGGATGTGATGTGCTCGGCTGATGCTAGCCTTTGATGCATCTGTCGAATTACCAGTCATGTATGCAACTAATCACGCGAAATCTTACCATCTGTCTTGGGGCGATAGTAAAAGACCTAAGTCACTATTGTCAGAGCAGGATGTGCTCGGCTGATGCTAGCCTTTGATGCATCTGTCGAAACCGTAAGCTCAGTCTGTTACTATATACATGTACCCCTGTATGTCGGAGTTAACCAAAATTCAAGACCAAAATGCCTCAACTCAATGCGGACATGACCATGTAAGGGTCATCTGTGTTGTATCTTACCCAACCAGTAATCAATACCAATTGTGGAGACATCTCATCTCGAAGTCACCTGTATAAACACTGTCATATGGAATAAGGTCCTTTATCTACCTTCTAATGTGCGCAGCTCTGAGGGAGTAGGTTATTTTCTCTTTTTTTTTTCTTTTTCTTGTTCCACTGCTGCAACACCCTGGCTTGGACTGTGACATTTTTTTTTTTTTTTTTGCCCTCTATGCCTGGTGGTGGAGAAAGTATACCTCTGAAAAACATGGACATTGCAAATTAACATGAAAACTTTTAACCTAAGTCTTGGTAAGTCTCATCTTGTGAAGAAGCGTATTATTGTCTCTTTTAGAAATCTGTATCTTTCTTGAAATATTGTTCAATTGTTTTATGAAATAATTCATTGTTTAATCTAACTTCTCAGTTACGTTGGTCTCTTGTATAAACTATTTCATTATCACTCTGAATATCGCGAGAGTACAGTAGCTATCACTCATATGCATGTGATCAAAGTCTTATCACTACATTTAATGTTTCCTGTTTATGTGATTACTGTAGTTGATTACTATCTATACTGTTGCTCACCATTAAGTTTCTTCTAACTTTTTTCACAAAGTTAGTGTATAATATAATATAAATGTGTAAGTGTACTGAGATGTCAACAACTACTTGAGTTTACCACTGAGACCTAATGAACTAACTAACCGTTGGATACCGTTGATTGGGGTACCTTGATTAAGCACTATAGCTGGGGAAGTGCTGTGAATTAGTACTATATGCTGGGGAAGTACTTTACGGCGATTACACTGTTTGTATGAGTTTGGAGATCTCTTTTGCAAGCTCCATCAGTGTAAATTTCTCTACTGTAGAGACGACTGTCGTACTACGATGAAATTGGTATCAGTTGTGATGTTATTTATAGTCGCTCTGCAGGAGGATGAGGACGAACGAATTTCTGTTGTTGTTGTCAGTATGACAATAGCTTGTTTACTTGATGTTTACATTCTGAGTCTGGTGTTGGTAAAGTCGTCCATTCTTTCAATGTTATTTTCTTTGCTTTATGTTGATAAGTTCTGATTGTATAAGTAGTACCATCTCGTCAGCAATATTGTTGCTAAAGTTTATAAGCTGTGCTGTAGGTCTTCGATGATGATGATAAGTTTTGTTGTTTCTCTGTGGTTGTAAGGATATCTCATCTTCATCATCCCAACTGTAGTATATAAGCTGGGGTTAGCTTGGCTAGTGGTTGTGGTTGTTGACTCATTCTTCCTCTGTACGGCTCCGGTTCTGCTGCATAGTTCCATCTTGTTGCTTGTATGTCACTTGTCATCACCTGTTCGCTTCACATGATCACTGGGGATGCGACAGGTGTCACAGGGAATATGTTATGGCTGACGTAGGGATAGGGAATGATGGTTGTGACCATGTGATAACATTGCAAACACTGATGCGTTGTCTCTGTGTAGTGTGGCCAGACTTCTTATGTGATTCTTGCTTCTTTGTTTCTTCTGTAAGGTTTCGACTCCGCTGTAGTATGTCATTTCCCGTTGACTGCAAAGGTCTCCCATCTTCAATGTCCCGACTTGATCGTCTAGGTTGATGTCAACTTGTGGCTGGTAGTTATGGTTGGCTTCTGTTTCCTTCTGTAAAGTTCCAATTCGGCTGATACTTCTGAAGGTGTGAGTGATCGTCTTCTGTCATCACATGTTCGCTTCACATGATCACTGGGGTTGCAACAGGTGTTGCAGGGAGTATGTTGGGATTAACGAAGGAATAGGGAATGATGGTTGTGACCATGTGAATAACATTGCGAACATTGATGTGTTGTCTTTGTATTGCAGGTAGACTCATGTGCTTCTTGCTTCTTTGTTTCATCTGTAAGGCTTGGACTCCGTTGTACTGTTTCTTCTTGTTGATTGTAAAGGTCTATTATCTTCCATGTCCCGACTTGATCGTATAAGGTAGGATTAACTTGTAGTTGATAGTTGTAGTTGATACTTTATTTCATCCCATAATTGCTGTCTTCTTGTGGTGCTTCATCAAAAATCTAAGTCTCTAGTATTTCTGCCGTCGTCACCACGACTTACTATTTCCGTCGTCACCACGACTTTTCACAAAAATTTTCTTGCCGGACCACCGCGGCCTCAAATGTACGTCTTACATCTCCTTCACTCTTCTCCCCTACTGCAGTATCCTATTGGTCAGGTGTACTCAGTTGTCTGTTGTGTGCGGTACAGACCAATTATACTTAGGCTTCTCAAGACTAAGTTGCCGCCGCCATTTTGTTTACCTCTCATAATATGCTATGCCATTGCTCACATAGCTTGTTGCTGCTATCTCCCATTCTCCTTACTTATTCACCATGTCTAAAAACTTCATCATCATGGCCTCTCTACTTTTAAGCGCCTCCAACGCTATCAGTTTATTCATGTCTTGAGTCCCTTCTACTATTCTGACTTCATTAACACTTTGCTTCCTCTCTACCTCTCTATCTCGTATCTCTCCCGAGTTTCTCTCAACCTCTCCACTTCTTACCTCATCAACCGTTTGCCTCGGTTGGACACTGGTACTAATTGACGTGTCTCTGCTTTCATGCCTAACTTTCCCATTTTTCACTGGGATTCTCGACTTTCTTATTTCTCTTCTGCTACCACTACTTATCTCCTCCTTTCTAGCCTCTTGGCTCCTGGATCGATATTCTCCTCGATCCGTATTTCTCCTGTCTTCATTGTCCACTCTCAGCTCCTCAAATTTCATATCAATAAATTTCGCACAGTGCAGCCATATCTTCCTTTCTACTATCACCTGCCTCTGGTGATATTACATCTTCCTTCTCCAATGTTTGTCTATTTATCTTCTGTTTCTTTTGTAACTTTTCCAATGTGCTCTCTAAATCTGCACAACGTGTGGTTAACTCTTCCACTTTTGTTGTGTCATTTCTTTCTTCCTCTCTACCACTAGGTCGGTATCTCCTTCGATCCTTAGTAGTTTCTCTACTTCTACTACCGCTTCTATTTCTTAGCCTATCTCGGCTCTTGGATCGGTACTCCCTTCGATCCGTATCTCTTCTATTACCCCCTTTATTTCTCAGCTCCTCACATTCTCTATCAATAAATTCGCACGGTGCATCATAATAAGTGTCTTCTACTTCTGTTATATCTCTATGTCTTTCTTCTTCTTTGTTGTTTCCTGACCATCCATGGTCTACACTGTCTATTCTTTGTTGACCCGTTTCCTTGGTCCTTTTATCTTGTTCCTTCTCTTGTCCCTTCTCTATAACTGCTCATCTTCTTTTTCAAATCTTCCAATTTCTTGTCAAGATTTTGAACGAGTGCCTCTATCTCTTCGTTACTCTTTGCTGCACTACTATTTCTCATCTTTTCCTTCCTCCTCCTTCTGACCTCTTCTACATGTCTCAGCTTTGGTAGTTGCCTTACAACATTCGGCGAATCATCTGAAGACGACCTCTGTCTCTTTATTCCTTTTATTTTCTCTTGCTCCATCTCCTCCTGGGTATCTGAATCTTTAGCTGATGTCTCCTCCGTATCTTGGGTTCGACTTGGACCACTCTGTTGTTTAGTCTGTAATTGTTGCTCCTTTTGTTTCAATAGCTGCTGTTCATGTGCTCTGCTTCTCTGTTCTGCAGCTCTCGTATGTTTGTATGGTGCATCTATTTCATTATCAGCACTGTTCCATTCACTTCTTATTGCTGTCGTATCCTCTAAGATCTCGCTGTAATATTCACTGTCTGCATGCTGACCTATTTGTATTCTATCTTCCTCTTGCGTATGTGTGCCCATGTCCTCTTGTTCGTTGTACAACCTTTGAGGAGTAGGGGTTGATCTATCATATGTTGTTTCAGGTTCTGCATGGATTTGTGCTCTTGTAACAATCTGTTTCCGCGCTAGTGTTGATCTACCACTGTCACTGACTATGACCTCACTGGAAATAGTATCTATATCCTCGTCGCTCTTGGTCATTTGAACTACCCAGTTGTCTCCTCTCGCAGTTACACCCCAGTCACTAACTTTGGGTGTTGTTTCTGTTTCGTCATCATGTATGGGTAGTGACGTTCTACTATCTCTATTATATAGACGGTTGTCTCTGGATCTCAATCTCTCTCTTAATTCTGTTAGTGGAATATCTTCCTCGTCTTCTGAATTCTCTCTGCAGCGAGTGAGGCGTCTTACAGCATCTGATACTTGTTCTGGGTTGTTGTTTTGTTCATCATCAATGTCCTGCCCTTCATCGGTGTCGTATTCGACAAGTGAACTGTTTGTTGACTCTGTAGACTCGTAATAAGTCAAAGTAGATTTTCGTATTGGTCTGGTATTCTGTAAAGCTGGTGGTACTATGGGGCGATGATCATCTTTTTTCATCTGTGCTACGTGTGCTTTGACTTCGATGCTCTTCTCTTCATTCCATAATTTATAATTTACAGGTGTTGTCTGCTCCAACACTTTATATCCGTCGAGCCATTGGTCATCCATCTTACCTCGAACATTCTTCCTATAATATACTATATCTCCAGGTTTGAATTGTTCTAATGTCGCTCTTTTGTCTTTGTGCTTCTGCCATTTCTTAAAGGCTTTCTGTGCATTACTATTTGCTATTTGATGAGCCTTGTGCTTTTCTTGTATTATAATTTGAATTGGATCTTCGCCTTGATATCTCCTCTGTGGTTGTAAGAGATTGTCTAATGGGAAATTGGGTTCCCGTCCATATAACATATAGAAAGGTGAATATCCTGTTGTGTCATTTCTATTGACCCGTATTGCTTCAAGGGCTTGATTAATGTATATGTCCCAATACTGGGCATTACCTTGTATATACTTAGCAATGATATCAAGCAATGTGGCATGCATTCGTTCGTTTCGTCCATTTGCCTGCGGTCTGTAATACGTAGTAGTAGTATGTTGAATGTTTAGAGTTTTTAGGGTCTGTTTGAAAGGGTTGCCGACAAATTGTTTACCATTGTCTGTAATTATTCTTCTGGGACAACCATGTCGTGGCAAAAATTCTTGTAGGAAAAAATCTGTTATTGTTGCTGATGTTTGATTCTTAAGAGGATAACTTTCGGGCCATACTGAGTATTGGTCGACAATGTGTAACAAGTATTCGTTTCCAGACTGTGTAACAGTATATGGACCGGAAATGTCCATGCTTATAACTTCCATGGGGAAGTGTGATTGTTTCATCTCTTGCAAAGGAACTTTGGTTGGTCTCATGTTGCGTATCTTGCAAGTTTTACAAGTATTAATATATTCAATGATATCTTTGTACATCGTTGTCCAATAGTACCTTTTCTTGATAACATCTATGGTTTTGTCTCGACCGACGTGTCCATTGTTATCATGGAATTGTGCCAATATCTGAGGTACTAATGACTGAGGAATTACTTTTTGTGGTCTACCTTCTTGTTTAGGATCTATATGGTACAAGGCTTGGTCTTGTGGCATGATAGTAAATTGTTTAAGCGATTTAGGCTTCGCTTCTAACTGTTTGATAATCTTGGCTATCTCAGGATCTTTTCTCTGTTCTGCGCCTACATCAAATGTACATAAGTTTGTTGTCTCCTCTGTATCTATGTCTGTTGTATCTGTGCCATCGTCAACATCCACTCCACCGGAACTGATTACATTTATTTCCTTTGTGTTGTCATTAATGTCAGTACTCGTATCCAAATCATCTTGCTGTGTAGTACTAAGGTGTGGGATTCTAGATAGAAAGTCTGCACAGATGTTCTGTGTACCTGGGAGGTGTTCAATTGTTGCATCATACTGTTGCAAATTGATAGCCCAAACTTGTAACTTCTTTGGTTGTTCATGTGTCTTGGTAAGCCAATTCAGCAATGGTTGATGATCTGTTCGAATGGTAAGTTTGGTACCTCTAATGTAAAAGTCAAGTTTCTGTATGGCATAATGTATTGCAAAGGCTTCTCTTTCTGTGACTGACCATCTTTTCTGAGTTTTAGAGAGCGCATGTGATATAAATGCTATAGGCATCTCATTAGGGATCTCTGGTGTAGTAAGTATTCCAGCCTCTTCTCTATGCTGAACTAGGCGAGCACCTATCGCTGTCTCAGAAGCATCCGTATACAGAATCATCGGTTGAGATATGTCTGGATGTGTTAAAAGTGGCAATGATGCGAGTGCTTCTTTAAGATGTTCAAAAGCCTTCTGACATTCTTCTGTCCACTTAAATCGAGAGTACTTCTTGGTGAGGGCAATAAGTGGTTCAGCGACTTCTGAGAATTTTGGAACGTGGCGTCTGTAATAACCGCAACATCCTATAAATGCTCGAACTTGCCTGACTGTTGTGGGAGCAGGTATCTTCTTTATTGCTTCTACTTTCTCTATGTCCGGCCGAATGCCATCTTTGTTCACTATGAATCCCAAGTACTTAGTTTCTGTGTTCAGAAATTGACACTTGCTTAGCTTGAGTTTTACTTGATGGTGTCGAAGACGATCGAAAACTTGCTCTACTTTCTTTAAGTGTTCATCCACAGTACCTGCTGTATGTATGAGTATGTCATCTATGTAAGCCAATGCAAAAGTGTGCATTCCTTGCAAGACTTCATCCATTAATGCCATGTATGTTGCTGGACTTCCTTTCAACCCGAATGGCATAACATTCCATTTGTAGCTACCTATGTGTGTACAAAAGGTTGATTTCTCCTTTGCCGCTGGAGTCATAGGGATGCACCAAAATCCAGAGCGTGCGTCCAATGTGGTAAAATATGTTGAATGCCCAAGGGTTGCCAATATGTCATCAATACGTGGTAGCGGGTATGAGATCGTTTTAGTTATCTTATTCAGTGCTCGGTAGTCGCAGCAAAATCTACTTGATCCATCTTTCTTTGTGACAATAACTATAGGCGATGACCATGCCGATGTAGATCTTTCTATGATCCCTGCTTGTAACATTTCGTTTATGGCTTTTTCCACTATCTCCCGATTCTTCAGAGGGGTGTGATAGGGTCTCAAACTGATAGGGTCCTCTACTGTAGTCTGAATGTCCATGCTTATAGTATTAGTTCTGCCCAACTCCATGTCTGTAAGTGCAAATACATCTTGGTGTTTGGTAACAAATGCACTAAGTTTTTTCTTATATTGATCGTCTGCTTTCAATGTCGCCAGCAATTGTGCTGCTCGATCTGGTGTGCTTCCTGGTGTATGCGAATCCTCGCTTGACCATGGTGTCTTAACACATGTATTATCCTCCATTCTGTGAAGGTTGTTCCTACTCTCTCGTTCTCTGTTATTGTATCTCCAATGTCTGTAATTCATAGACTCGTTCTTCCTAAATGGTTTGTTTCTATCTTCTGCTCTGGTTATTTGCCATGGAGTATACCGTCCATTGTTTCTATTATCATATTCGCACTGTCGTTCACTACGGCAGTAATCAAAGGGTTTTGAATATCTTGTTCCACATCTTTGTTGCAATGGTGCGCTTGAGTATCTCTTATTGGTTATCCGCCATGGAGTATACTCTGAATGTCTACTGTGACTAATCCTTTCTTTTTTTCGTTCACTACGGCAATATTTTGCTGGTGTTGGCAATAAGGAATCTGTAACAAGGTTGATATCATATGGTTGGTCTCTATCACTCTCTACCCGTCCATATTTTCCACCGCTAGCTTTTCGCTGTATTACTTGATCTATTCTTTGCGCATAGCGAAAGTAATTGTGGTCTTTATTATTTATGCCTATGTTTTCTGGTTCGTTTCTGCACGCTCTCTCATATGGTGTATCATCTTGATTACTGTATCTTCTTGGTCCGCATCTCTGATCCCTGCAGCGATTAGATACATTATTAGAGTTATCTGCTCTCTGTCTATACTGTATCTGTTGATCGTCTTGTCTGTTCTTATTTTGCTGACTATATACCTTGTTTCCTTCTATCCCATGTCTTGACCAGTTCCTTAAACTTGTTTGCTGGTTCTGTCGAGTGTTCCTATCTACAAAGTTATCATTGTGCGCACTACATCTCTTTGATAGTCTGTTGTTATCCGAAGGGTAGCCTGAGGTATAATTTTGAGATGTATTTTGCTTGGAAGAATGGTGTTGATTTCCACTTACTTCGGGTGTTCTATTATTTCTTGCAGTGGTTAAGGACAACCTTTGTATTTTGGCTACTATTGCTCCTCTATGTATTGTTATTGTTTGTCCAGAAGTATTTATAATCATAACTGGGAAATCCCTAGAAGATGAAATTTCTGTGATGCCTTCTGTAACGCACATGAGAGGTTCGTTGTTTATGTCTTCGTTGTCCAAAGGTTCGATCTGTACTATCTGACCCGGTTGAATGTAATTGGAATTCTTAACTCGACCTTTGGTTATGACCAGTGTGTTGGGTAACACCGTAACTGGGGCTGTCAGTCGTACTAAGGATGCGATATGTATGTCATCCTGCAGTTGTATGTATTCATCGTTGACCTTAATTTTATGCAGATCAAAATATATCCTAACATTATGTTTGTTGAGGAAGTCTCTTCCTAGGATAAAGTTTCTAGACATTCCTCGTGTGACTATAAAGGAATGTGTAATCTGTTGTTGTCCTATGGAGAAGGTAATGTTGGCGATACCACATGATTTCATAGGTTCTCCTGTCACTGATGACATGTATGTTATGGAAGGCCGAAAGGTTGTTGAGTGCTTAATTTGCTTGTACAACTGTTCTCGTATCAGGCTAACAGAAGCGCCGGTGTCCACGAGTGCTCTGTAATTTTTGTTGTTAATTTTGATTAAACAAGAGCTGGGATCAGACGTGATATTTATCCCTTGAGGAGGGGTTGTTGGGTGTGATATCATGTTATTTTCTTCTATGTTTTTAGACCTACGATGAGAGAAGTTATCTTCATCACTTTTGTAGTCACCACTAACGGTCTTTCTTAATGGTTGACTGGTCCATTTCCCTGATCGTACCTTCTTGATTGTCCCCTTGTGACAGTATAAGTTGAACGCGCTCCTCTAAAATTCTGCCTGTTGTTATTACCACTATCTCCCGTTTTATCGTAACTATTCTGAAATGGGCGTGACTGTTGTCGACACTGACGGGCGAAATGTCCTCGAAATCCACATGCGAAGCAAATGGGAACATTGACCTGTTGTATGTTTTGTTGTCTGTACCTGCTTTCTGGTTGTTGGTGTCTTGACTGACTTTGACGGTGCCAACGTGTTCGAGAATGTCCGACCTCCATGGGCTCGTGTTCTGTATGAGTTTCCACCATAGCATCTTGCTCAACGCATTGGTTGAACCTAGTCTGCACATTCTGTTCCCTCACTGCTATTTGGATTGCCTCGTTTATTGTTGTGGGGTCCTTCCTAATCAAGTATCGTTTAGTGTTGGTACTTAATAAACCATCTACAAAAGTACCCACCAGATGTTTTTTCCATATCTGGTGATAGTGCTAAACTATTTGAGGATGCCTCTTCTACTAAATTTAATAATTTCTCCGCATATGACTGAATTGATTCATTTTTCTGTTGTCGTGTGCGACGAAGAAGTGCCCATGCATGCTCGGTATTGGTAATGTCGCTATATCTTGACGTTAATTCCTTCTTTAGCGATTCGTAAGTCTCCATGGGGTATGTGCTTTCTCGTCTCCGCAAAAAGTCTGAGACCAAGGAACCTGATGTTAAATGCAATATCATTTTGCGGTCTGTGTCTGTGACTGCATTTATCATTTTTGCTGACTTTTCAACATCCTTTATCCACTGTCTAAAATGTTTGGCCTCTCCTGTGAATGGTGTCACACTCGATTTAATTTGGCTATATTTTGTATAATGACCCATCTCATTCATTGTTTCAGTAATAGTTTGTAATGCAGCCATTGTACATTGCTGTTCTGTTGGCATTTGGGCTGGCATAGGTTGTTGTTGATGATATGTTTCCTCTGGAAATGGTGTGGCCATGTTGTCGCTGTCGGAGGAGTGGTCACGGCGCCAAATTAACGTTTTGTAGCAGCGTGGGTGTTTCTTTTATTATCTATTTTAACTAGGTGACTGAGGCAGGCCTAGTTATCTATCATTCACTTTCTTTTTTATCTTTCCTCCAAGTGAGACTATTTCTCCTACTGGCCCCCTTGTTCCGCCAGAGATGGTGATTCCTGGATGATATAAGGTTCGTCTTTTGTTCAACCCAGACCACGTTCTTCCCTCCTTGGTGGTGAGCAGCGACTGATGCGTATAGGGTGTTCTATTATTTCTATCTCTCCTATTACTCACTTCTAATAACTCTCCATTCCTTAATCTCTTCACACATCAAACAACCTAAGTGATGTGATTCAATTTCGAAAATAACTTTTATTTACATAAGATGATCCAAGATCAACCAACAAAATTTATCAGATACAGTTCTCAATTACAATGTCCTCAAGTCTTCCACTTGATTCAATCAAATATCTCAAAGCATAATTATATATATTGTTTTCTCCTGTAGCCTCTTGCATATTTCGTTGTATACCTAGCATACTAAAGTTCCTTCTAATGTTACACGATTTTTCTCCTATTTTCTACAACAGTTCTAAGTCCTTGGAGTCATGTTCTCACCCAAATCTCAACCTAGTTAGGTTTAACTCCTTTAAATGCAGCATGTAAGATTTCAATAGCTACACCTGAAATAATCAAACAATGTCCAACACCAAAATGGCCTCCACCATACTTACTCTAATATGAGAGAGCGCATAAGATGTTTCATGAATATCAGATTCACTTGTGGTGGCGTCTTCATACTTACTCTTATATGAGAGAGCGCATGATATGTTTCATGAATGTCAGTGCTATAAACCCTTTGTTTAATACCATCTCGTTTAATGGCAATGCCTCATCTTCTTGGTATGACAGCCCATCCTGGCTATCTGATAATCAAAGTTATCCGCTTTGTTTATCTTTAATTATGCCTTTGCTTCAATATTCTCTTCTGTAGCTCGCTCCCTTAAATAGATGCGTCATTAGCCTGTGACAAAGTTGCTGAAAGTCAAAAAAATAGCTCAAAATTCCTCTTACCGTTTTAAATCGAAGTCCAACACCTATCACAATCCCTACTGTTCACCCTTATTCTATTCCTAATATGGTCATCTCAGTATTTAACCACAGATAATCTATTCTCCTGAATTCCTATCGCTATGAAATTCTAAATCTAGCTATCAGTTTCTGGATACGAACACTTGTTGACCACAAGTTCGTTTCTTGAGAGCCCTGGGCGGCACTTCTTGCTTCCGCAAAGTTTCTGATGGGACTCTGTAAACATGACCGCTCAGTAGCGCGTCAATAACTGGACTGATCTCTTTTCGTCCTTCAATTTCCTATCTGATGATCCACAGTTGTTTTTGAGTGAATGTGATTGGTCCGTTATTCAGTTCACTCACCTATCGCCAGCTACACGCTTAATTCTATGCTGTCCAACTCCGTGAACTGTGCTACATAACTGTTTATTTCTAGTCACTATTTTCACGTGCGTTTTACTCGGCACTCCGTTCTCTTAACTGTAAAGGGCGCTAATAATATTGTTATTCCCCTTAGTACTTTTTAACTTAGTTTCATTAATCCTTCTATATCTTTACTAAAACTAGTCTAATATGCAAATTTGGTAAACTCTAATGATATATACTTAGATTACTTTAAGGTCTAAAAAGGTTCCCTCCCTTACAAAAAACACTACATTTTCATTCTTTTATCTCCCATGTTAAGAACAAATAACTTATCACTTAAATTATTCTGATTTTCTAACCCATTTTTATATACTCTTTCATCTTGTTAACCCCAAATAACTGTTCGACTGACTTTAACTGCAGCGTATTTTACGCTGTACAACCAAACGGTGACATGGGCTCATTAGCAATGCACAACAGAAACGTGGAACTCCAACTCTGCTCATTAATATGAATCAGAGCAGAGTGGACTCGCCACCACGTTTGCTAATTAATATGTAGACAGTTTATCTTCTGTGCATTCTGGACATTGCTTTGTCTAAAGGGGAGGTAAAGCCACGCCTACTGAAACCTCTAGAGCGATCATAAGCAAGCATTTCGCTACACCTTTCTTTCGTACCTGCCTTAAAGGCGTTGCCTAAATCAAACGAAGAAAGCGGCACACGATCTGAGACAATGACGATCTCAGAGCGGACGATGAAGTTTCCTGCTGCTAGGTAACACGGCAGTGTGAACCAGAGGAGAGCGCTGGAATCGCTCGAAAGACGGAACGAACAGGAAAGACGAAGCGGCCAGAGAATTGAATAATCACGGGGGACGGGCGGCATAGAACCTCGAATTTTTCCTGAGTTCTTAAAAGGTGTGAAATTCTAACATGTTCCCCCCCCCCCCCCGATCTGTCATTCCATTTCATATATATAGAGACCATGAAGAATGCAATTTTATCACTCGTTTGCCAGAGATTTACAGAAGCACTAGCTATAGTAAAATCTTGTTAGATTTCCCCTGGATTTTTGGCTATATTGCAGTGAATTCTATTCTGTGCTAAACGGTATAATATACGAGGGGCGTTCAGAAAGTAATGCACCACATCGTTTTTCTCAGGAGCTGTTTATTCAAAAAGCATGAAATTTATACACAATATACATGAATATGTCATGTAAACATCGGTATTATTCAACATAATCCCCATCAACTTGTACGGCTTTATGCCAGCGCGAAACAAGTGCATGTATTCCTAGCCCGTACCAGATTTTGTCTTGATCATGTAGCCATTTATTTGCTGCATGAATCACTCCTTCATCATCTTCAAACTTTGTCCCACGGAGTGCATCTTTATGTGGACCAACTGTCTTAATGTAAGCTTGCGAATTGATTGTCTCTCCTCTTGGCATAACGTCCACAAGAATCAGACCTTCAATGTCCCAAAAGACAGTGATCATGACCTTTCCGGCTGAAGGAATTGTCTTGAATTTCTTTCTTCGTGGTGATTGCGGATGATGCCACTCCATTGGCTGTCTTTTTGTCTCAGGTTCAAAATGATGTGCCCAGGTTTCGTCACCTGTAACGATCTTAGCCAAAAAGTTCTCTCCATCAGCATTGAAACGCTCCAAAAATTCAGAAGAAATTGCTTTCCTTTGCAATCGGTGGTCATTTGTGAGACTTCGAGGAACCCATCTTGTGCAAACCTTAGAAAATCCGAGAGTTTTTATAACTGCATTTGCACTACCAATGCTGACTGACAGCTGTAAGGCCAATTGTTGAGTAGTGATTCGCCTATCAGTAAGAATAAAGCCCTCAGCGCATTTCAACATTTCTGCGTTGGTGGCTGTAGCAGGACGTCTACAGCGCGGCCGATCAAGTAGCTCCGTATCTCCACTTCCTGATTCGTTGTTTCTCTGAACCCAGCGACTGACTGTACTCCTGTCGACTGCAAAACTTCCATACACATCACATAGACGCTTGTGAATGTTCACAACAGTTTCTGTCATGGAATATTCTAATCCACATATATAAATTATTAGGTAAATATGAAGCCTAACAAATAAAATAAATAAAGGAAGAAGAATGGTAAATAACAGTGCTGTCACAAGGAATGTACTCGAAATCCCCCTTGTTTTCTGCTTCGTCTGCAAATTGTAACGCTTTCACGTTGATAGTAAAGCTTACTGTATTATTACCCGCCTTCTTCAATGAAACGTGTACTGTATTTCTTGGAAAAAACATTGAGAGACTGCGTAATGACCTAAATTAATCCTAACATTAATTATATTACGTTACCAAAACGAACGAACAGATGGACAAAAGGATAAAGAGAGAGGGGAGGGCTGAAAATCAGGAACGCATGCAACACGCGTCGCGCGATACACAAATGCTGCCATCACGCGTGTAAGTCTACATGCACTAATTGTTTTTCAGACGGACAGTGATAAAATACACTACCCTTTCCCAGAGTTAGGTTTATAAATCATAAAAAACGCTTATTAGGAAAGATAACAATAGATGGGTTTACGGTTGAAAACATAACAGTACCCAGACATCACATCTTCGAAACAGGAGGTAGAAAATACATATTTTGAACGCAGCCGCGTAGCTCTTTTAAATTTGAATAATTGGGTTCCTTAGGGCTTGCTGACGAATAATATGTAAAACGTTACGCAAATAGTCCAGGAATTAATAAATTATAACCAAAATAAAATATTGGGGGTGCCTGACAGCATAAAATCATTTCTGCTCATAAGATTTTTTTTTTAACGTGTTTGAAAAAAATTTACGTTACAGAAATAGCCTACCATGTAAACTCCAAATTGATTGGAGCGCAACAAATGAAAGCCTAACCACGATTGGTCGGGCTATAAATACTATCTTGGTTGTTAGGGGAGACGGGGAAAGGTAACATTTTTTCAAACACTTGTCGAAACGGGGCTCATTGGTCAGACTCGCTGATATACACACTTGGGAGCGTTAGTTCGAAACCACTTGTTTAAATAAGCTTGATAAAGCATCAGTGCGTTGAAGCCAGCTTATATTTTGCTCAATAAAAGCCTGGAAGATAAGCAGATGGGAATTTGTGCCAGTTTGTGCCAGAATTCATTGCTAATCAACGTATCTGTGTTTATTCGTATGAATTGTGGGACAGTGGTCTTGATGGTAGTGAGCAGCACCTGGTCAGAGCTTTGCTGAATCCTGAGTCGGACAGCATACTCCTTGGTCTTTTTAGCTATCAGTGAGGTGTCTCCTGAGCCCAGAGGAGAATTCGAGCAGAGGAGTCCTTTCCTGCCGCCATCACGCCAGATAAGCGAATTGGCCAGCTGAGCTCAACATTATGTCCCCTCATCTTGAAATGACTTTGTAAAAATATATTAAGAGGGGAAATTAATTGTCTTAATATCAGGAACTGAGAACATCTCCAATACTAATTTCCTTAAGACAAACTATTGAAGTCATGATGACAACTACCAACAGAGCTTGAACAAAACAAAACCAGTATTACCTCATACTACTATTACACAACTGACACACATAGGATATTTTTAATAATATATGTCACTCCCAGATTCATATTAATACATTCTGTACATAACTTGTAATTAACATTGATTGTGATTCCTGGTTCCTTTGTATTTGAATCAGGACACATACACATTTATGACATTAATGAATACATATTGTTAATTGAAAAGTTACGAGTGACTTCTTTAAGATATTCTCATAGAGTGTTATATGTATGTGAGTGTCACAGTGTTGTTAATAGTAGTGGATTAAATTAAATTGTTTATCTGTCTGTTGTTGTGACTTACACTTCACCATACTCATACCCTAGACACATAACGTAGCATCACACTATTCCAGAATAATTCTGACTGAGATATATAGATATGTGGTAGCAAGTAAGGTTATATATATTACACTACTCTTATTAGATATATATACCTTCACAGCTGATCTCAGTCAGTACACTAAGTCCCCTATAAATATTTATAACATCCCACTTCACCACATATATTGGGGTCTCGCTCTTGGGATTTTGAATCTTTAACTATTAAAAATATTGGGGGTAATTCACTTCAGGGAATATAAGAATTAAAAGGTATCCTTGGGTGGAATTAAATAAGGTTGAGCTCACGGTGCCTGTGTTGTCCATTAGAGATTGAATTGTTGGTTAGACATTGTATTAAGTTACCTGATAGACAATGGCGGACCTGGCCAAATTTCGATCTGCTGCGGTTCAGACTGCAAAAGAGTTAGGATTAGATGGGCAAGTTATGGTTGCCTATGTCACGACGGAATGTGACAAATTTATTGAACGTGAAGAAAGAAGATTAGAAAAAGAAGCCGAAAGAAGGTTAGAGGCTGAAAGGGAAATTAAGAAGTTACAGTTTGAGGCTGAGGCTGAGACTAAGAGGTTGCAGATTGAGGCTGACAAAGAGGCTAAGAAATTGGAGGCAGAAAGAGAAGACAGAAGATTGGCTGCAGAAAGGGAAGACAAAAGATTAGCTGCAGAAAGGGAAGAGAAGAAATTAGCTGCAGAAGAGAGGAAATTAGCTGCAGAAAGGGAAGCAGAAGATAAAAGATTACAAAGGGAACATGAGTTACGACTAAGGGAGTTTGAGTTTCAAGGCCATGCTCCTGAAAATGGTGCCAGTCCCTTTGCCTCTGATGCTACGGTTACTCAAGGAGCCTCAACCTCAGCTATGAATTTTCATTTAGATCATTTTGTTGAGAAAGACGATGATATTGAGAGCTACCTAAATAGGTATGAACTATTAGCTACCACGTATGGGTTAGAGAGAGAAAGGTGGAGCTTAAAGTTATCTCAGGGACTTCGTGGGGCAGCTTATGAAGTTTTTGCAAAAATGAGCAGAGGTGATCAGGAAAATTATGATATGCTAAAGCAGGCTCTTTTGTTAAGGTATGAAAAGAATGCAGAATTCTATAGAAAAAAATTTAGGAATGCTAAACTACTGTCAGGTGAAACCTATCACCAGTTCTCTGCACGAATAGAGACATACTTGGAGAAATGGACTTCTCTGGGGAAAACCCAAGATCTTAAGGAAATGGTCCTTATAGAGCAATTAAGAGAGTCCATGGCTCCAGACCTGAGAAAGTTTCTCATGGAACAAGGTGCAGAGAGGCTGGGTGAGTTGCTAAATGTTGCTGAAAGGTATCAAGCAGCTCAAGCAGAGGTAACAGGTAATAAAAAGAAACAGGTGGACAACTTTAGGGCACCACAGAACTTTAATAAATTTGATCCTAAGGATCAAAATAAAGGTAAGCACCAATTTGATAGGCCACGGTATGAAAATAAAAATAAATTCCCACAATTCGATGAAAGGAAATATGATGAAAGAAAATCTTTCAACCAAGGAAAAAGGTGGTGTAAGAATTGTCAGATGGACAATCATGACACTGACCGTTGCAGAAGGAAACCTGTGTATATGGCAACCCTTCAGGTCAGGTCGACCTCAAGACAGGAGGAGGATATTATGTTAGATACCACTCCAGAAGAGATGAGGAAGGCACAGGCTGGGGATAAAACACTCAAGCCTTGTTTCAGAAAATTGTCAACTTGTCATACAACTCCAGGCAAGGGAGATTTTTACATGAAAAACAAGTTGATGTATAGGAAGGCCGGAACTAGATCCCATGGTCACGGACAGCTGGTTCTTCCAAAAAGATACAGGACAGAATTAATAAGGAGCCTACATGTGAAACCAGATGGGGACCATGAGAAGATAGGTACCATCATTCAAAAGGTGGCTCACAATTATTATTGGCCCAAAGCAAGATGGGACATTGAGAATTTTGTAGAAAGGTGTAGCATAGCACATGAGGGAACACCCACAAGTGGGAACATGGATCAGGACCTGGACACGCCATGGGGCAAAATCAGGCCTGACAATAAAAGGAAAAATAAATTTGATAAAGTGGACCAAATGGAATGGGAAGCCCCTTTTCACGGACAAGCTTCACTTAACTGTTTTACAATGGCCACTATGCGGAGAGTGCAAAAAGATGTCTTACCCCAGGATAAGCCGAAAATCCCTCAATCGGACTTAAACAAACTGGAGGAAGAAGATGTAGAGAGGAAATCTCTCATCAAGAATTTTAAGTGGGGAGAAAGCCCCAAAAGAAAAATTGGTAGCGGTCGTTTTGTGAATGAAAATTCTGGGAGGAAAAATCATCACTATAAAGCTTCGAGTGGAAGAGACCATACCGGTGCATGGACAAATAGGTCCACACAATTAAAGGTCCATATGTAGCTTTGTTAAGAACGTGGACTGATGAAAAGGCAGAGGAAAACATTACATCTTCATACCAATATGTGAATGAGCTGACCACTCGGTTGAAAACTGGCTGGAAACTTGCCAATGAAAATTTGAAACAAGCCAGGAAGAAACATGCTGCCTATTATAACAGGAAGGCGAAAGACAGAAATTTGGCTGTGGGAGAGAAAGTACTGCTTCTTTTGCCTGGGAGTCAGAATAAGTTACAAATTGGATGGCAGGGTCCATATACAGTTCTAGAGAAGGTGTCTAGAACAAATTATAAGATAGATAAGAAGGGGAAAGAAAAAAATCTATCATGTGAATCTCCTGAAGAAATATTTGGAAAGAGAACATCAGGAAGAGACACACTTGTTGACCTTGTCCATCGCCATGGAGATGAAAAAGGAACCACTTTCATCATTTGAATATCCATTACACCCCTGTGAGACAGCAGCACAGGTGAAAATCAGTACACATTTAACGAAAACTCAGAAAGAGAGAGTGCAACAGGTTCTAAATAATCATGCAGAGGTGTTAACAGACCGACCAGGGCATACAAACCTATTGGAATATGATATGAAACTCATAGACTCCACACCTGTCTGTATGAAACCATATTCTATTCCGTTTGCTAAGGAGAAAGCTTTGAAGGAAGAGATAGATTATCTATTGAAGGAAGGAATTATTTCGCACAGTGAGTCTTCGTATAGTTCCGGTGTTGTACTTTTAAGGAAGCCCTCTGGAGAACATAGACTCTGTATAGATTACAGGAGACTGAATGCTATTACAGAAGGACAGGTGGATCCATTGCCGGATACAAATCAGCTGTTTGCCAGGCTAAATAAAGCTAAATATTTCTCAAAAGTGGATCTGAGTAAAGGATACTATCAGATTCCAGTAAAGCCTGAGGTTAGACCATACCTAGCTTTTAGTACCTCAGAAGGACACTATGAGTTTAATAGATTGCCATTTGGATTGAAGAATGCGCCTAGTGTCTTCTCTAGAATGATGAGAAAATTATTGGATCCTCTGAATAATCCCTGTATAACAAATTTTATGGATGATATCCTTATAGCAACAGAAACATTTGAGGAACACATTGACTCTCTGAACATGCTGTTTACTCGACTTAGGGAGGCAAATTTAACAGCCCGACCAACCAAATGTTGCGTTGGATGTAAAGAATTGGAATTTTTGGGACACACAGTTTATCAGGGAAACATGACCCCTGACCCAAAGAATTTAGAGAAACTACAGAAAGCCCCGAGACCACAAACCAAGAAGGACGTGAGATCCTTTGTCTCCTTATGTGGTTTCTACCAGAAGTATATTAAAAACTTTAATTCCATATGTGCACCTTTAACGGAATTGACACGTAAAGGACATCCAGATCGCATTACATGGACACCACAATGTGAAATGACTTACCAAGAATTGAAGGAAAAGCTCACAAGTAAACCCATTTTGAAATTACCTGACTTAAGTCAAGAATTCATAGTAAGGACTGATGCAAGTAATATTGGACTGGGTGCAACTCTACTACAGAAATCAGATGCATTGGATGGGGAATTAAGCCCCGTGGCATATGCTAGCAGAAAGTTGAATAAAGCTGAAATCAACTACTCAACTAGCGAAAAAGAATGTCTTGCAGTAATATGGGCGATAAAGAAATTCAATATTTATCTATATGGGAAGGCATTTAAGTTGCAAACAGATCACAAACCTTTATCGTTTTTAGCACAGGCTAAGCATGAGAACTCTAGGTTACTCCGATGGTCTTTGCTTCTGGCTCCATATAATTTTAGCATTGAGTATATATCTGGAAAAACCAATCTGGGAGCGGATTTTTTAAGCCGCCATCCGTGTGATGAGAATCACCGTAAACCCCAGAAATAATAATAAATTTCTCTATGTGTATATAGAATAAAGGACTGACATATAATGTCTGTTTTAAGAGGGGAGGTGTCATGGAATATTCTAATCCACATATATAAATTATTAGGTAAATATGAAGCCTAACAAATAAAATAAATAAAGGAAGAAGAATGGTAAATAACAGTGCTGTCACAAGGAATGTACTCGAAATCCCCCTTGTTTTCTGCTTCGTCTGCAAATTGTAACGCTTTCACGTTGATAGTAAAGCTTACTGTATTATTACCCGCCTTCTTCAATGAAACGTGTGCTGTATTTCTTGGAAAAAACATTGAGAGACTGCGTAATGACCTAAATTAATCCTAACATTAATTATATTACGTTACCAAAACGAACGAACAGATGGACAAAAGGATAAAGAGAGAGGGGAGGGCTGAAAATCAGGAACGCATGCAACACGCGTCGCGCGATACACAAATGCTGCCATCACGCGTGTAAGTCTACATGCACTAATTTTTTTCAGACGGACAGTGATAAAATACACTACCCTTTCCCAGAGTTAGGTTTATAAATCATAAAAAACGCTTATTAGGAAAGATAACAATAGATGGGTTTACGGTTGAAAACATAACAGTACCCAGACATCACATCTTCGAAACAGGAGGTAGAAAATACATATTTTGAACGCAGCCGCGTAGCTCTTTTAAATTTGAATAATTGGGTTCCTTAGGGCTTGCTGACGAATAATATGTAAAACGTTACGCAAATAGTCCAGGAATTAATAAATTATAACCAAAATAAAATATTGGGGGTGCCTGACAGCATAAAATCATTTCTGCTCATAAGATTTTTTTTTAACGTGTTTGAAAAAAATTTACGTTACAGAAATAGCCTACCATGTAAACTCCAAATTGATTGGAGCGCAACAAATGAAAGCCTAACCACGATTGGTCGGGCTATAAATACTATCTTGGTTGTTAGGGGAGACGGGGAAAGGTAACATTTTTTCAAACACTTGTCGAAACGGGGCTCATTGGTCAGACTCGCTGATATACACACTTGGGAGCGTTAGTTCGAACCACTTGTTTAAATAAGCTTGATAAAGCATCAGTGCGTTGAAGCCAGCTTATATTTTGCTCAATAAAAGCCTGGAAGATAAGCAGATGGGAATTTGTGCCAGTTTGTGCCAGAATTCATTGCTAATCAACGTATCTGTGTTTATTCGTATGAATTGTGGGACAGTGGTCTTGATGGTAGTGAGCAGCACCTGGTCA
Source organism: Oreohelix idahoensis (assembly GCA_024509875.1). Taxonomy (NCBI): domain Eukaryota; kingdom Metazoa; phylum Mollusca; class Gastropoda; order Stylommatophora; family Oreohelicidae; genus Oreohelix; species Oreohelix idahoensis. The sequence continues at coordinate 57,937 of JAMPIV010011258.1, read as the reverse complement.
GAGCTTTGCTGAATCCTGAGTCGGACAGCATACTCCTTGGTCTTTTTAGCTATCAGTGAGGTGTCTCCTGAGCCCAGAGGAGAATTCGAGCAGAGGAGTCCTTTCCTGCCGCCATCACGCCAGATAAGCGAATTGGCCAGCTGAGCTCAACATTATGTCCCCTCATCTTGAAATGACTTTGTAAAAATATATTAAGAGGGGAAATTAATTGTCTTAATATCAGGAACTGAGAACATCTCAAATACTAATTTCCTTAAGACAAACTATTGAAGTCATGATGACAACTACCAACAGAGCTTGAACAAAACAAAACCAGTATTACCTCATACTACTATTACACAACTGACACACATAGGATATTTTTAATAATATATGTCACTCCCAGATTCATATTAATACATTCTGTACATAACTTGTAATTAACATTGATTGTGATTCCTGGTTCCTTTGTATTTGAATCAGGACACATACACATTTATGACATTAATGAATACATATTGTTAATTGAAAAGTTACGAGTGACTTCTTTAAGATATTCTCATAGAGTGTTATATGTATGTGAGTGTCACAGTGTTGTTAATAGTAGTGGATTAAATTAAATTGTTTATCTGTCTGTTGTTGTGACTTACACTTCACCATACTCATACCCTAGACACATAACGTAGCATCACACTATTCCAGAATAATTCTGACTGAGATATATAGATATGTGGTAGCAAGTAAGGTTATATATATTACACTACTCTTATTAGATATATATACCTTCACAGCTGATCTCAGTCAGTACACTAAGTCCCCTATAAATATTTATAACATCCCACTTCACCACAGTTTCCTTCTCTGCAACGAGAAATTCTATCACAATTCGCTGTTTATAACGCAAGCTGCTAACACGCTCCATTTCAACGGTTTAGGGCAGCCGTATTATTTGGCCTGTTGCGGTGCAATTTGGTTCACACAACTGGCAGATGCCATATTTGACGTGTGCAAAATTTCATGCTTCTATCTTCATTATTAGTTGAGAAAAACGATGTGGTGCATTACTTTCTGAACGCCCCTCGTATATTAGTTTCTAGGGATCAGTGGTCTAGTTCATTCATTTTATATCACTGGATTTTGTGGTGATTTAAATCTATTAAATTAAACCCATGTCAAAAGTTCCAGTGGTAAATTTAAGGATATATCTATTACATTATTTCCAAAGATAATAGATGCTGAAATGCTTAAATTTTCTTTTAAAGTCGCGAAGGAATTTATAACTAGTTAATTAAGTTAAGTTCTATATATAGATGTGTGGTTTAACCATTAGACTCGCGAAGTGTTTCTTAATATATATAATTAAATATGCGAGTGTATATAATAGTCTTAACGGTAAATTTATCGCGCTTTAGAATGTTATTTGATTTTTTGATATGAATTACATGTTTTCTATCTTTCATATAGGGTGATCATAACCTTTGCGTCCCAGCAAAAAAAAAAAAAAAACATTGTATAGAGTCCTCCAGACTCGGTTCTTAAAACCCTCCAGAATTTGATGAGACTGTTTAAATTTTAATCTTGTGGCGATCCTGTTGGGATTCCACTATCTAAAATTACCAGAAGAAAAGCCAACCCAAGAACAATTTTTACACGCCATCAATTAAATTAAGATTAACTGGAGAAGAACATTGCCAGAGCTATATTTGTATTATTTTACTGCTCTACTGCGAAAGAAAATAGAAATCTTCCAAACACTGACGGTGCATATTTTCTTCACTGGATTTTAAGACCCTCGAAGTAAACCATACCTCACCGGTCAGTTGTTGTCATCACGCATTAAGAAGTTTTACCATCAGCGGCGAAATCAATGAGACCACCCCATTTTCACCACCTGTATCCGTGACCGTGCCATCCCAAGAACTTTCCTTTTAACATAACAAAAACAAAGAACACTTAGGCTTCACCTTCCGGCGATTTCGGGGCTGTACTAACGCATAAACCTGATAATCTGGAGCTGGACACAGAAGAAAAAGACACTACCTATGTCGAGTGTTTAATTGATGTTTGTGTTTTTTTCTATGGAGTGCCAGATTCTACGATCAGTAAGTGTGTGTGAGAAAATGAGTGTTGGCCATCACGAGCGTGCATGAATGACATGAGATTTATTTTGCAATCCTTTTTTTAATTTGCCTACCTGGTAAATACTTTTACTGTATTCCCTGTATTGTTCCTTTAAGTGGGATTTTTTTTCCCTCTGTTTATCTCTCCCCCCCCCCCCCCCCCCCCCCCCCCCCCCCCCCCCCCCCCATATCTAGTATTGTAACACCTCTTTCCAGAGTAATTAAATTTACTGTTGGGTTACATTATCTTTTTTTTCTGATAACTACCTATCTTTGGACTGGGCTTATCTTTGTCTATTACAAGCGGGAAGGGCATATTGGATAGCACTCTTCATAACCCCCCCCCCCCCTTTGTTATATGTTTTTTTGTACTATGATGATTGCCTGTAACATAATACCTGTTGTGATTTTGATTTAAATGATAAATAAACATCATAAAACTTTTCTTACTGTGTTTGAAAACCCAAGCCCAAATTACCGATATTTGTTTACCATAGTTTGTATTCACGTAGTGTCCGTGTGTTTGAAGCACCAAATTGGTGTGAGCGCATGTGTGTTTGGAAACTGGCAAATAATTGTTTAGCCAGGAGAGTTTAAGGAGTAGATTGAGAGAAAAGATTGTCGTAAAAGAGTCTGTCCTTACTCTCCCCAGCACTCTGTGAATCAACTATTTACTTCCAAAACCCTTATTATCACAGAGCCTTCACCATCATTCTTCACTCTAAACGGGACCACTATTTTTAAGACTTTTTCTCAAAAAATAAATTTACGACAACGTGAATAAAAGAAACATTGTGTTCCCTCACTACACATCTTCTGAAATTTATGTGTGGTTGGTACATATTTTGCGTAGCGTTAGGCATGCTTGTATTTCGCTTTTGTATTGTGCCACTTTAATTAGTTATAAGAAATTTTCATGTGGCTTGTTCCTTTGTGTTATATGAAGTTTACAAGAACGTAGCATTAGATTATAATACCGTATGATAAGAACGTCGAGTGGAAGTGTGGACAGAGCGCTTGCTTCTCGAGGCAAAGTTACCGGGTTCGAAATATGGTATCGTCACGCTCCAGTCTACCCACCTGTAAATGGGTACATGATTCCACTTTTGAGCTATGGGAGGAAAAGGCAGCGGGAAGGGAACTGGTCACCCAACCACACACAGCTGAGACCTAGTATTGTGAAGTCTCTAACACAATACTACGGCCGTATCTGCTATGGGACTACATTTACCTTTTTTTAAAAATCCTATGATACCATAGTTAGACTTAGTGGATCGCTGCCATAGTTTATAAACGTATCTGTATTCACATTCTTTGAGACTTAATGTCATTTAACGTTACAATATCATTGTTAACGATAAGAACATTCAAAACTGGGTTTAAAAAAACGAAGCATGGTTTTAAAACTTGTGTGTTCATGTATAATAATCCATTCCTGTTCTGTGCCAAATCGATCGTGCACTTGGCTTAACTTTTGCACTATTGTTATTCTCTGGTGGAATTTTCAGAAGGGTTGGCCAATGGTATTGTCAAGAAATGTGAATGAAGTTAATGGAGTTTATCAGCGGCTGAGTAACTTTTGGAAGACTGTATATCGATTAAAAAAACAGCAACCACAAATTTTAAAGGATAAAAAAAAGAGAAAAGAATCTCACCTCCCTTGCTTCTTTTTTTTTAATCCTCTGCGCCCATGTTGTTTAGTTTTTATCGTTAATATTCGTTCTTTCTTCTTTCATTTACCGTTCAATCTTGACGCTACGGATCACCGGAAGCACCAGTGACGTTCTTGATAATGTGGTGTAAATTGTATGATTGCTTGTCTGCTGCATGCTTTAACCAAACTCTGGATTTATAGTTATATTGATCTTCATTATGCCATATTTTCTGATAACCAAGCATGCAAAACACATAATGACGGTTGGTCATTGTCAATTGTGATCAGTTGTCTTAACCATTTCCCTCTGTATTCAGCTATGTCACATGTACGTAAGATTTACCTATCCTCACATTTATCTGAATTTTACAATATGTATGCTTAAGAAAAATACAGAACACATGGAGGATCGTCGACGTCTTTATCAACACTTGACCACACAATCATCTTTATCATCATCGCTATCATCGTTGTCATTACCACCTATCAACTACCTGTAGAGCAGGGGCCGGCAACCAGTCGATCTTAATCTACCGATAGATCCCAGTGGATGATTTGGTAGATCTTTAGGTGACAGCGGGTTAAAATAAAAAAAAGAAAGACTTTATAAACTAGGGAAATTTTGGACGAGATCTCTCCCCCCAGCATTTAAAATCGCGGTGTCCCTGGGATCAAAGGTACATTTTCCGCATTCCCATTAAAAGCTCTAAAGCTGGCTACTAAAATGTATTCCTAAACTGCATGAGATAGGAAGATCTGTTCTTTGTAAGTGTGGCGAGAGGTTTTATTTGGCTCTTGGATCAGTATAGTACTGACAATTACAGAAATAGAATTTCTGCAGAAAATGGTGAAGTCCCAGTGTCTGAGAGGACTACTGGTATCACAAATTAGTTACGGCTGTGAATGATCTGATCTCGAAACAATAGTAGAAAGGAGACCGACATAAAGCGCCACCTCCGCTGTGTAACTAACTGTGATATAAAAAACAACAAGGAAACAGATTTTGCTTAACAATGATAAAATTGACAAGGCTTCAAATACAATTTCCTAAGTATTTATTTAGTATATACACTATCTACTCTTGTGCTGAAGGGTGAATGTTGAAAAAAATGGGATGTAATGGAAGTGTAAGTTTACATGTGATTTACAAATATTTATTATATATATATAAATATTTTACAACAAGTTTTCCAATTATAGGAACAAAAAAATTATATCAGCTGTGCTGTTGATTAAGGATATAACACTTATCAGCTATGCTGTTAATTTTGTCTCTTGCTATGCTAATTCACTTTCTCATCACTGACAGTTTCTATGCTCACAATGCTGACAGAAATGGTACTAATGTGTACTCATCTCTCTTAAGTCTGTTCTTCTTTGTTTGGTTCACACAACAACGGCAGAGTATCGTTCCTTTAGCCCACCCAAGACTGAGGGGGACCAAAGATGTAGAGTCTGGTCAACCTCTATGCTCCTGCGGAGTTCCAGGCAGCGGGATTGACTCGAACATACGATCTCAGTTTTTATGACACGACTGAAACCTGTAACAAAGCAAAAATAGGGGCTAATTTCTGTCCTCAAGCCCACCTATTTCTAATGTGGATGAAATGAGCGTGTGCCTCAGTGTTTGCATGTGGGATGAATGACAACATGGCTCAGTATGATTTAGCAATAGCGAGACAAGACAGGTGTCTACTTGCAAAGCATTCTTTCTGATAAACTAATACATGGATACAGTCAATAATATAAATTCAATGCATCAATAATATAAATTAAATACATGAATACATTCAATACATGAATACATCCCATAATATAAATTCAAGACATCCAATAATATGTACATTTAGGTGATACAACCATTTCCTTCCCCCTATAATATACCAGGCCCTCTCTGACGAGTGCTATACAAGCTGGTAACATATATCCTAACAATACCGTTATGTTCTTATGATAGGAGTATATGAGACGAGGACTGTTTGGTGATATATCAGGTTGGAGTTATAGGAGACAATAGATTGGAGTTAGATGCGACAATAGATTGAGTCCTAACAAGGACTGTTTTGGTTATATGGCAGTTGGTCTTATCTGAGATAATAGAAAAGTTATAGGAGACAAGAGGTTGAGTCCTAACAAGGACTGTTTTGGTTATATGGCAGTTGGTCTTATCTGAGACAATAGACTGAAATCATGTGAAACAATAGATTGAGTTATAGGAGACAATAGATTGAGTCCTAACAAGGACTGTTTTGGTTATATTACAGTTGGAGTTAGATGAGACAATAGATTGAAGTATAGGAGACAATAGGTTGAAGTATGAGTCCTATTAGCCTTCGTCTATTCAATCATAATAGGAAATACAATCATTATACTTAATTTCCCCAAGATACAATCAGTAACCTGATAGGTAGTATAAATGACACACAACAAATACCAACATTATAGACCTGCTGAAAGCCTATTTTCCCAAAGGTTATCGTAAATATATTTACCCTCTAAGATTCAACCGGCCAGATTTTTGACGCGACTTAGCGAAGTAGGCTGCAGGTCGATGCCCTCAGGTAAGCTCTAAATCAAGGTGACAGCTTCTTCATCTTTAGTCGGTCGGTATCTCTGGCGTCGTCTCGGTGATGTGTGATTATGCATAAAATCCGCCCGATTATATAGGTAGGTGAATTCTTAAGCAAGGCTTTCGGTTGGTTCCTGGCGGAGCAAGCTGATTGGTTTCCTCCGGTTTCGTCTTTTGCTCGTACAGCCTAATTTTATTCAGTTTTCATCCGCCATCTTGCGTGAACAAGATGGCCGTTAATTTATTCTGTCTCAGAGACTGCTGAACGGTGCTCGTTGATTGGTTGAAGCAAATCTGTATCTCGACATAGTGATTAACAAAGTAGTGGGTTACACTCGTTTCACGACAGTAAGATTCATACTCCTCCCCCCCTCCCCCCCTTAAAATTACTTTTTTAAACACACACAAACACACGCACGCACACATATGTAGGGCTTTTTGTTACTAAAGTAGATCCATTGAAATAAATAAAGGGGGAACCCGAGGCCTGTAAACAGTATATAAATAATACACATATAAAGGTATGTTTCAGGCACTCGTGAAAAAGTAACTGGGCACCACTAATGACTGCTGTCCACGAAGCACTATTTTTAGTGGTGCCTTGTTGGCAGGGAGGAAAGTGTGATTCGCTTCCGTAGCTAGGTGGTGTTGCCATTCGTAAGGTCTTGGGTTCGATTCACCGGTAAGCCTATCACTTCTGTTGTTTTTCTGTTGTCTGGTTTTCTACTTCTTAATTTCTCACGAGTGCCTGAAACATGCCTATATGTGTGTATTATTTATTTAAAGTAGATCCCAAAAGCTCCTGGTTTGCAAACCCCTGCTGTAGATCATAGGTCTGTAGTCTGTTCACACCTAACCCTCCTGTCGTGTGCCATATATGTATGTCTCCAGTTCTCTTCTTCATTTGGTTTTGGACCTCCGTCTATTTCTTTTACTTTCAGGATTCTAGAATAAGGACAACTTTGTAATACAAGCTGGTTTGTCCTGTCCAACGCCAGTTGTCACCCTTGTCCCATCGGTATTTGTCAGTCTCGTTCCTTCCGTTACTGATCTTATCATGCAGTTCTTTTAATGCACATTGATGTGGCATCTAGTCTTTAAAACAAAAATAAATAAATAAATAACGTTTTGGCGAGGCGCGTCCCGTTCAACCCTAGTCGGTTATATTAGGGCGCATGTCCAAATATAAAAGACCGTTTAGGTCTGATTGACTGACTCAAGGCATCTAGTCATCTTATTGTTTCTTACATGCTTCGTAACGTTTCATTTCTATTTTACGAGATCGACTCTGCATAACATTGGAAAACTTTCTTGCCTCCATTGACTAAGATTTGTTGAATACGATGCTTGTCATTTTATTGAGTGTAGCTATTGCGTGAGATGATGATGATCTGTTCGTTACTTTCTTACGGTCAAAACCAGTTTTCTCTTCTCGGATAATTTCCACATGAGAGACCCGACCTTTATTTCTGGGTCACCACGTTCCGAAGCTGCGCAGGGCAAACAGTACAGTAAGTTCATATTCCTCCCTTCCTTTCCCTGTTACGTTGTTTGCAGATATTAGTACTGGAATACGTATCTGAAAACTAGTTATATTAGTCCACCTTCACGCCCTTACTGGTAAAAAACACATGCTGTTTGAAATATACGTGTTGAAATGGGCTTGGTTTCTCATATGCGAATGTTATTTTTTTTTTTTTTTGGATTAAAAATAATTTATCGCACATTCCCACAGGAGAGGCTGCGAAAAGAAATAACACAGATGATAACAATTTATAACATTCACCGCCGAGACGTGATTTTTCTACTTAGGCCGTTGCAGGGTGGTGGAAGAAAGAGGACTTTCCATTTAGATATGGCTGAGGTCAATGATTTATCGTGTTAGATTCAGTCCGTGTCAGGGTAACCTGCCAGTAGAATTCGAATGCGAAGAAGTGGTAAATGAGATGAAATAAAAAAAAAAAAGAACAACTTCAATAACATCAACGATAGAAAACACAACAAATACTCAGTTTTTATTGCACATTAGACGAAGAGTAGTTGGAATTAACATTATTAGCAGAAGTTCAATACGTTGCATAAATCATGGAAGACTGCATTTCAAAATTACAAGCCAAATGGGGTCAGCCACGCATTTCAGTAATGTTAATAAATAAAAAGGCTGCTTCGGACGGTATCGCTGCTCATAGAACAATTTTAAAAAAAGACAATCAACGGCAGCATATAAATCTTGGCATGATGACAAATTGCCATAGATAAAGACAGAAATTTCCAGACTTAAATTATAGGATGGGATGAAAAGAAGGCAGTAGAAGATTAAAGAGAAGAATAAAAAAAAAAAAGAAGAGAATGAGAGATGAAAAATTATGTTCTGAGTTATAGGGCTCTCACTGGCAGGTTCTTTGGAGCCCAGTGTCATAATTTAGCGTGTTTGAGACATAAGACGGCGAGGGAGCGTGTTTTGAGTCATTGTTGCTGTGCGTAGCTTCTGTCTGTCACTGCTTGCCTTGCAACACTTTGTGTGATATTGCTGGTTTTGCTGTAATTCATGCCATTATAATATTTTATTGTTATTTTTCAGTTATTGAGCTTGTACATAAATCGATTTAATATTGCACATGCGCGCGCGCGCACACACACATTGTATATGCTAAATTTTAGTTGCTATCATCTGTCTATTTGTATGCATAATCTGTATCTGTGATTTTGTCTTATTTATTAGTTGTTCTATATTAGGGTGGGCCTGGAGTTCTCATATTCTTTGTAACATGCGCATAAATGACGTGGGTAACCCCGGACCTAAGGGTCTTTTATGTTTGGACATGCATCCTAATATAACCGACTAGGTTGAACGGAACGTGCCTCGCCAAAACGAGGCAAAACTTTATAAAACAAAGAAAAAAAAAAGACGTGGGTAAAATGGCAGCTCGATCTTCAATTTTTGTTCTACTTTTAGCTCTCGATAGGTATCATCCAGTTTGCGTGCAGATTTGTGGCGTACGTCACAATCTGTCCGTTGCAGCAAGTAAAGATATTTCTCGAAAGGTAGTGCGTAGGCCGAGTCTTGTTTTGCACTACGCATTGCATACCAATGAAATTTAACACTTCTACTTATCAGAACGGCTGCTTAACAGAAGTGTTTGAATGTGGACATTTTACGGTCAGACATTTAGTAAACATTACCTTGTTTACCAAAAATTATGTTCTGCACGTAAATTTGTAACGTAGGCGGAGATGCACACGAGCCTAAATTTGAGTTGGGACTTTAAAATGACTTCGACTTGTCCACAATCTCTAGTTGTTAGAAGTCGATGTAAATGAAGTTTTTTTCTTTTTTCATTTTGTAACAAAGCCGAAGAAGACTATTGGCCGGGACTTCCAGAATAGCTTGGAGTTAAACGAAAATCGACCTAAGGGAACGTCGACTTACGCGAGTTTGATATATATATATATATATATATATATATATATATATATATATATATATATATATATATATATATATACATATACATATATATACATATATATATATACATATATATATATATATATATATATATATATATATATATATATATATATATACGAGGCGTGTTCAAATGAAACCCGACCGTGCTGCGTCAAGTGGACATTCGTAGGGGGAGCATGATGACGTCACATCTGACGTAATAAGCACATACGAATGATTCCGTACGCAAGATCTAATAATAGATGCAAAGGCCGAACGCTGTAGACGTAAGATCTTTTAACAGACGCTGATTTATTTCATTGTTTCTTTCTATTCTGATATTTTATACTGCCCGGAATTTATCTCGAACGGAAGTAAACACAAAACTGGGCAAATTTCAACAAGCTTCAACGTCTTTTATTTGCGTTTGAACGGATTTTTTCACATTTATCTTCATCTTTAATCGTGTTTTGTCGTATCGCCATAATGGCCGAAAAACACACAGGATATGTTACTAATATGTGAACAGTGAACAAACGGTGTGATCAACCATAACTTTCTTACTTTTTCTGTGTTTCTAAATGGATTACCTGCACAAAGAGAGCAGTAAAACTGTATTGTGATAACAATTTATGTTACAAGCCTTACGTAAGTCGAAAATTTTTGTTCAAAATTTCAAGTTATCTTTTTTCCGTGTACATGTTATCTGTTATAACATAAACATAACATAAAATTAGCTAGAAAGGCATATGGATTTATATTGTTCATCCAATGTACTTTAATTTGATATATAATATGTTATACTTAACTCATGATTAGACACACATTGTCAGTAAACGTAAATTATGTATGTGTAAATTTTTGGGGCTTAAAAATAATTCCGTCCAGAGCTGAAAATAATTACGTACGGAAAGAGCTAGTATTCATTAGTTGTGCTGCAGACCGTTAAAATAATGGCCGGTATGATAAGGAATCCGTCCAAAAAATTCAAGTCACAGATTTCCGCTGGTAAGGTTATGCTGACCGCATTTTTTTACCATGAAGGGCTTCTATTGGTAGACTTTAAAGGGCCTGGCGTGAACATCAGTGCCATCCGCTACAAAGACACACTAGACAACCTGCATACAGCCATCAAGAATAAACGACCCGGCATGCTTTTGCGTGGTGTTATCTGTTGCACGACAATGCTCGTCCACATGTTGCGAACATTGTGCAAGAAGCGTTAGCAAGGAAAAGGTGGGAAGTTCTGCCACACCCAGCCTACAGCCCCGATCTGTCACCATGTGACTTTCATTTGTTCAGACCCTTAAAAAAATCTCTAAATGGACAACGATTCGACTCCAATGCAGACGTCAGGGCCTCGGTGACCAAATGGTTCAATAAGCAACCAAAGTCATTTTTCTCGGACGGCATCCGCCGTCTACCCAAGCAGTGGGATGCGTGTCTGAATGCCTATGGTGACTATTTCTAAAGGACCCCAGTGAGTACTTGCTTCATAACAATTGCTGTATTTAATTCTACTACTCCTGCTGATGTACCTTACATATATTTGTTATAAAGCCACTGGGACGGGTTTCATTTGAACACATCTCGTACATATATACACACACATATACAAACACAATGTATATATATGTGTGAGTGTGTGTTATTTATCCTCTGCATAGTTCTGCTCATCATCCAAGACGGTTTATTTTCCTTTTCAAAGGTCATAATTCTGTCTCCAGGGATTCCTTGGGGCCAAATGTAATCTGTGATTTATCGCGTATTAGGTTCTTTAGAGCGTAGAACGAGAATGGAATGTAGGCACACACAAAAAAGATGTACGAAGAAAGAAGCACTGGATGTGTTTGTAGGAGGGAATAGGAAGAAGTTAGGATACGTACGCCTACCTATCTAGAAAGCAGGGCGTCTGTCTAAAAGATTTTACCGCGGTTTGAAAGAAGTGAATGGGTATTCGTTGTTGACTTCACCACCTTTATACAGAACTGTATATATTTAACTGCCTAAAGTCTGTCTGTCTCTCTCAGCGTCTCTTTCTGTCTCTTTTCTGCACACTGTCATCAGCGCAAGCAACCACAGCGCCCATGCAAAAAGTATATATATATATATATATATATATATATATATATATATATATATATATATATATATATATATATATATATATATATATATATATATATATATATATATATATATATATATATATATATATATACATATATATATATAAAGGAGGTATCTACTATAGCCTTATTATTACTAATTCTAATTTTTACAACTGTATGTTAGTTTTATACATAATATTCATATGATCTGTCTTATGTATCCCGTACTCATTACCGGACACATAATTTTGTCTGGGTCACGCTGGTAGCAGAAGTGTACATCATCGTGAATGGAAGGTAGTCTTCTATTTTTGGCACGGCACACATAATATCTAAAGGTTCTATGTTCAGAAAAGTGTTCTATTTCGAGGTTTTCCGTATTCAGTGGAAGTAAATTAAAATAATCTTCAATGGTTAAAATTTTGGGCCTTACTTGGTTTAGATCAGCGGTAGGTAGCCCAGGAGCTGTTGTGATCTACTTAAGAAACACTTAGCAGTCAAAAGATCTACCTTGATAAAACCACACACGCACGCACGCACGCACACACACACACACACACACACACACACATATGTGTGTGTGCGTGCGTGCGTGCGTGCGTGCGTGCGTTTGTTTTCTTCAGGTTTTAGAGTATTTTAAATCCGAAATAAGTGCAGGTAACTTTTACCTCAGTTGGACGATCTGCTTCTTAATTCTTTTGACAGAACGTCAGAAAATTCAAACTAAATAATATTTTACAAAATATTAATTTCGCTTCAAAGACACAATTGTGTTCATGTCTTATGCAGCCACCCGTGTGTTACCAGAGCCCGAAAGGGAAGCAAAGAATAGTAACACTGTTCCCTGCCAAGCATGTCGTAGAAAGCGACTAAGGAGGGTTGGGCATGTGGCCGGTTACCCCATCCCGTAAAAAGTTTAAACCACAAAAAACTTCAACAAACATGAACAAGTCAATTAAAGAAAATAAAACACAGCCATCCAAGACAGGGGAAGGTCCTCTCGCAGGGAGGCGTATGATGCAACACAGAGAAAGCCGAAAGGAGTCTGTGTTGCTGACTAACCTTCTTTCTTCTAGGAGAACTTCCAGATTTGGCACCTGGAATGTTCGGACATTAAACGAACAAGGGAAAGTGGCACAAGTAGCAGCAGAGATGAGGGAATATAAAATCGAGGTTCTGGGACTGTGTGAAACAAAGTGGAAGGGGGTAGACAGGAAGAAACTTATCACAGGTGAATTGGTGCTGTCCTCAGGACATGAAGACGAAAGTTCACACCACAGTGAAGGGGTAGCTCTTATGTTATCTAAAGAAGCACATTGAATGGGAAGCTGTTGGATCCAGAATAATAACAGCTTCTTTTAAAACAGCTAGACTACAGGAAATTATGGAAAAAGTAAAAAGAAGAGACATCACAATTTTGATGGGTGACATGAATGCAAAGATAGGTACAGTCAACACCGGCTTTGAAGAAGTCATGGGAAAACAGGGGCTAGGAATAATGAATGATAATGGTGACTTATTCTCAAACTTCTGTGCTTCAAATCAACTGGCTATAGGAGGAAGCATGTTTCCACATAAGAGAATACACAAGACAACATGGATATCACCAGACCATAGAACAGAAAATCAGATTGATCATATGTGCATAAACAAGAAGTTTAGATCATCATTGCAGGATGTAAAGGTATATAGAGGAGCAGATGTGGCATCAGATCACCACCTTCTGATAGCCAAAGTAAAAATGAAACTCAAGAGATATGCAACAATGCAAAATTATAGACAGCAATTTAATGTAGGACATCTAAGAAATCAAGAAACGAGAGACAAATTTGCGGTCACAATATCCAACAAATTCCAAGTGCTCCAACAGCTGGAAGATGCAGAGAAAACAGAAGACTATTGGCAGCAAATCAAAACGGAATGGAATGAGACATGTGAAGAAATACTGGGGAAAAGGGAACGACAACAAAAAGCATGGATAACAACAGAAACCATCAATAAGATAAAAGACAGGAAAAACAAGAAAGCAGATTTAAACACAAGCAAAACCAGAAGTTCCAAAGCCAAGGCTCAAGAAGTGTACACAGAAGCAAACAAAGAAGTAAAAAGAAGTATCAAAAGAGACAAGAGGAAGTATATTGAGGAGTTGGCAAGAGAGGCAGAAGATGCTGCAGCCAAAGGGAATATGAGAGAACTGTATAACAGCACAAAGAAGCTAACGGGGAAATACAAGCAAACAAGTTGCTTCATAAAAGACAAGAATGGGAAACTGCTCAACAATATACAAGAGCAAATGAAGAGGTGGACAGAATATTTTGAGGACCTTCTCAATAGACCAGCTCCACAAAACCCCCCGGACATCTAGCCAGCAGAAGAAGAGCTACAAATTAACGGTGAAAGACCAACGAAAGAAGAAATAAAGAAAGCCATAAAGCTTCTATTCAACCATGCTGGACTGGTCTGCGTGGGTAGGGGTCAGACAAAAGCTGGTACCCTGGTCCTCCAGGTTGGGGGTTTTAGCACAGGGCCGACACCCCTGTCTGTGTAAAAAATCACACACGTTACGGAAACAGCAATAAATGGAAATACTTTGATGCGGGACGGACATCCGGAGTCTCAGGCTCGTATGACTGACAGTGGTGAAAGCCGAAAGGAAGCCACTGGCATGAAAACGGATGCCCAGACCGCAAAACACGAAACCAGAATTGGTTTTTGGAATGTCAGAACTATGAACGAGGCAGGAAAGCTGAGACAGATTACAGCAGAGATGAGGAACTACAAACTACATATCCTGGGAATAAGCGAGAGCAGATGGACAGGGATGGGGAGAATAAAAACAGCTACAGGGGAAACAGTACTTTATTCTGGTAGAGAGGACGGTCAGCACAACGAAGGTGTAGCCATTATCCTTAAGAAAGGAATGGAAAGGTCTCTACTGGAATGGAAACCCATTAACAACAGACTAATAAGAGCAAGACTGAGAGGGAGATTCACCAACACCACAATTATACAATGTTATGCACCAACAAATGACAGCGACGAAGAGATCAAGGACGAGTTCTATCAACAGGTACAAAAGGAAATGGAAACTGTACCCAGGTACGATCTTATTATAGTAATGGGAGACCTAAATGCGAAAGTTGGAACACACAATAATTATAACGAAAGAGTAATGGGGAAATGCGGCAGTGGAACAGTAAATGAGAATGGAGACAAATTAATAAGCTTCTGCAGTATTAACAACCTGGTCATCGGAGGAACACTTTTTCAACACAAAGAAGTGCACAAGTTAACATGGGAATCACCAAACGGACGAGACAAAAACCAGATAGATCATATAATGATCAATGGCAGATGGAGACGTGCACTACAAGACGTGAAAGTAAGAAGAGGCGCAGATGTGGGAAGTGATCATCACCTAGTAGTAGCAAGACTGAAGGTGAAACTCAGAGCTGCTGGACCAGTTGCAGTCAAACAGAAAAGATACAACATCACGAAACTTAAGGACCCCCTCACCAGAAAAGCGTTTGTGGTCGACGTAAAGAGACGATATCTGATTACCAAAAGCCAGGAAAGAAAAGAGACCGACGATGTGGACCAGAAATTCAACACCATCTCAACAATATATAAAGAAAGCAGCAAGTCATGCTTGGGATTCCAGGAAAGAAAGAGCCAAGACTGGATAACACCAGAAACGCTAAACACCATAGCGAAGAGAAAGGAAATGAAAAGGAAGAAAACAGAAGCTAAGTCTCCCAGGTTAAAGGCAATATATAGTGAACAGTACAGTCAGCTGGACAAGGAAGTAAAACGTCAAACCCGTGCCAACAAAAGGACATTTCTGGATGACCTTGCAAGACAGGCAGAAGAGGCAGCACTGAGAAATGAACAAAGCACAGTTTATAAAATAACTAAAGCTATCAGTGGAAAACGAGGTGCAAACAACATAACGTTAGTAAGAGACAAGCAAGGAAATCTCATCACCACAGCACAGGGGCAGGAAACAAGGTGGGCAGAGCACTTCAGAGAAACACTGAATAAGGAACCACCAGAGACTCAGCTGAATGTTCCTGAGGCTGAAAGTGACTTAGACGTAAATACAGACATTCCACGAAAAGAAGAAATTATCACAGCTATCAAAGGGCTAAAAAATGGAAAAGCGCCTGGTCACGACAATCTGAATGCTGAGCTATTCAAGACAGACCATGAACTAGCAGCAGAACTATTAGAACCACTATTTGCACAAGTCTGGGAAACTGAGACAACACCAACAGAGTGGAGTAAAGGAACAATTGTCAAATTGCCCAAGAAGGGCGACCTTGCAGACTGCAACAACTGGAGAGGAATTACCCTCCTCTCAGTTCCCAGCAAAATACTAGGCAGGATAATCATCCAGAGAATTTCAAAAGCAGTTGACCATAAACTGAGGAAAGAACAAGCGGGCTTCAGAAAGAACAGAAGATGTGCAGATCATATATTTGCCCTCAGGAACATTATAGAGCAGTGCTCAGAATGGCAGAGACAGCTGTACATTAACTTTGTTGATTTTGAAAAGGCTTTCGACAGCATACACAGGGACAGCCTATGGAAAATTCTGAGGGCTTATGGAATTCCCAGCCGCATTGTTTCCATTATAAAAAAGCCTCTATTCTAACTTTACGTGCAGTGTTGGATCGAGTAATGTAACTTTCGAAGTGAAAACAGGAGTACGACAGGGATGCCCCTTATCAACAACATTATTTTTGACAGTCATAGATTGGGTGATGCGCCAGACAACAGAGGGCAGTCCAAGAGGAATTAGATGGACAACGTTTTCTACACTGGAAGATTTGGAATATGCAGATGACATTGCACTGCTCGCGCATTCACACCAACACATTCAAGACAAAACTGATAGACTGAATAAGTATGGCCAGCAGGTTGGCCTGAACATCAATCTGAAGAAGACAGAGGTCATGACACTAAATGTGGGCAATCCTGAGCCAATAACAGTAAGGAACCAGAAGTTAGAACAGACAGACACATTTACTTACCTAGGAAGCATAGTAACACCTGACGGCGGAACAAGCAAGGACATTAACAACAGAATGAATAAAGCGAGAACAGCCTTTGCTATTCTCAACAACATTTGGAAGTCTTCCCAGTACAGCACAAACACCAAATTAAGACTGTATGAGAGCTGCGTACTTTCTGTGCTTCTCTATGGTGCGGAATGTTGGAGAGTAACAGAGAAGGAAATGTCGAAACTGTCCTCCTTCCACACAATCTGCCTAAGGAAAATTCTCCGAATCTTTTGGCCAAACACCATCAGCAACCAAGAACTACTTATTCGGAGTAACCAGGAGGACATGCACACCATCATAGCTGGCAGACGCTGGAGTTGGGTTGGCCATGTCCTCAGAAGGGACCCTGATACCATCGCAAGAACAGCTATGCTATGGACCCCCGAGGGAAAGCGAAAGAGAGGCCGACCAAAAAACAACTTGGCGGAGAACTGTGGAAGCTGAGATGCAAAGAATGAACCACAGTTGGGGCACTGTACGAAGGATGGCCGCCGACCGAGCAAAGTGGAATCAATTTGTTGCTGCCCTACAAAACGCCACCAGGCGTGATGGCCGCTGACTGCTTTGACGGTTGGCGGTTATGGATCAAAGAAGAAGAAGAAGAATAAAGCTTCTAAGAGATGAAAAAGCGTCTGGACCTGATGGCATTCCAGCAGAGGCCATCAAAGCAGATATCGACACGGCTACAGAGATGTTATATAAATTACTTGGTAAAGTCTGGGAAAAGGAAGAGTTACCAGCAGAATGGAAGGAAGGATATCTGGTTAAGTTGCCTAAGAAGGGAAATTTACAAGAGTGCACAAATTATAGAGGAATCATGTTACTTTCAGTGCCAGGAAAAGTATTAAACAGGATTATCCTTGAAAGATTAAATGAGTCCATAGACAAGAAACTGAGAGATGAACAAGCAGGTTTTCGACAAAACAGATCCTGTACAGACCAGATAGCCACTTTGAGAATAATGGTTGAACAAAGAGTGGAATGGAATTCACCACTATACATCGGATTTGTGGACTACGAAAAGGCATTTGACAGTGTAGACAGAGAATCACTTTGGAAATTGATGAGGCATTATGGAGTTTCCATGAAGATCATTAATTTAATAAAGAAAACACATGAAGACATGACATGCAGAGTTCTTCATGAAGGACAGCTTAAAGAACCGTTTGGGATAAGAACAGGAGTGCGACAGGGATGCCTCTTGTCTCCATTTCTTTTCTTACTAGCAATAGACTGGGTTACGAGAACATCGACAGCACACAACAGAAATGGAATCCAGTGGACTCTGACTAAGCTGTTGGATGATCTGGATTTTGCTGATTACTTGGCTCTTCTGTCCCATAACCGTAATCAGATGCAGGACAAATTGAAAACACTCGATGAGAGGTCACAGCAATTGGGTCTGAAAATACACAGGGAAAAGACAAAGATAATGAGAATAAATGCAGGTAATGATAACGGGATTGAACTTGAAGAAGCACCAATACAAGATGTAGAATCGTACACATATCTTGGCAGCAATATAGACAAAGTTGGAGGGACAGACAGTGATATCAAAATAAGAATACAAAAAGCAAGAGGAGCTTTCATTGCATTGGGAAATATATGGAGATCAAGAGAAATCGGATCCAACACGAAAATAAGAATCTTCAACTCAAATGTGAAGTCAGTCCTATTGTATGGCTCTGAGACATGGAGAACAACTTCCAAAAAGTTACAGACTTTCATAAATGGGTGCTTGTGTAGAATAGAGGGATTAAAATGGTATGACAAGGTTACCAACGTGGAACTGATGACAAGAACTAGACAAGTGCCAGTGGAACAAGAGATGAGAAGAAGACGATGGCGATGGATAGGACACACACTGAGGAAACCTGTTGATAGCATTACAAGGCAGTCCTTGTTCTTGAATCCCCAGGGCAAGAGAAGCAGAGGTAGACCAAGAAGCACATGGAGAAGAGAGCTGGAAACAGAGGTGAAAATGATAAGGAGAACGTGGAAAGAACTTGAGATGATGGCACGTGACAAGAGGACTTGGCATGTGTTTGTTGAAGGCCTATGCTCCTTTGGGAGTGGAGGGTTATGAATGACTTATGCAGTTCATGGATAATGTGAATTCAGTAGGCTAGCTAATGAGTTTTCACTGGGAACGCAGAAAAAAGTACAATCAGTCCTGGGGATACCGCTCTAGTAAGTGCCGACACGAGAGGGCTTGTCTGAAATTTCCCTAGCTTAATAGTATTGTCTTTGTTCTCTCCCCCCCCCCCCCCCCCACCCCCCCCCCCCGTGTCACCTATAGATCTACCAGATCATCCCATATAATCTAGCCATAGGGCACGATCGACCGTTTGCCGACTCCTGGTTTAGATGTTCCTGCTGATTTTCCTAGTTAGTGGATTATTCACACAGGATTTTGTTTCTTGCTACAGTTCCAAACTGTGTACGAATATTTATCACCATTTCTTAGCCGTCCTAAAAATTAATACCAGACTTTCTACTTGAAATTTTACGAGCCTAGACCATAAAAAAGAATCGATTTCTACGAAACTGACACTGTTTATTCTATTCATTCACAATTGATACACGACCACAAGCTTCTAGATCAGTTGAAGATCGTGTATAGGACAGATATTCATTTAGAAGAGAGATCGATGCGGCTTACCCGGTCTGTAATATCCCCGACGCTACTGGTATTTAACGCACATACGTTTGCACATCTAACGCAGGTGGACTAAGCATGTTAACATGTATAAGAGTAGATTCTTACGATGAGTTGGAGGGTTATAAGTGATATAACTTTAGTCAGAAATCACGTAGCTCGAATCATAAAGATTTGCATAATTCAGAGCCCATAAACCCTCGAAACACAGTCACTGGAAGAAGCAAGGGAATTAACGATTTGAACCAGCGAATACCGCAAATATCCATTTCTTACAGCCTTCAGACTGGACGTAACCAGAGCTGATAGTCAAGGCGTACATGGACACGCGAACAAAATACTAAACCTTTGAGTCAGTGAAGTAAGCTGTCTTAATTTTTGTTTTCTTCTACCCTTGTTAGCCATGCCTAACGCAGTTGTATCCTCTGAAAATTGAAAAATGGATGTTATATGCCGCTAGCACGAAGAGAAAAGCCTGGGTTTAATATTGTCTGAAGATAAAATTGAAAGATTTCGGAGTATAGTGAAAACCGGACAGAAATTTCGCCTTTAAAGTAATGAAGTGTCTGGGGCAAAAAAAGGTGTTTCCAGGCTGGAAAATACGCCGTTTCAGAATGACTGATGTGTAACAAACAGAGGCTTTAAGTGTACGAAAGGGAGAACCGAAATAACGGAAGACGAGTGGCTGATAATGAAATGCTGCAACTGCATGGGTCAATCAGTCACCGGTATCTTTGGTATCTGTGGGTGTATAGGCTAAGTGTTGTCAATCTGACACGGCTCATCTCTTATGAGGTAAATCTGTCGTAGTGTATATGTATGACATTACTTGAATGATGAGCTGAACCAAAAAAAAAAAAAAAAATTAACGGAATAATTCAGCCACGGAAACCAATGAAACGAAATAGCTAAACAAAACAATCGGAGTCGGACTATCAACCACCAAAACAAACGACATAACCGACTAAACTTTAAAAAACAAACACAGTTATAAACTAAAAAAAAATCTCAGTTCGTATTATAAATGCAACTTCTTGGCAACACTCCTTAATGTAATATATTCTATACATGAATGAAGGGAGCCGCGCTGGTGTAATGGCTACGGCGTTGTACTGGCGACCAGGTTTTCATGGTTCAAACCCGGGCGTCAGCGTTTGAAGGAATGTTTACGACCGGAAATTTGACTGAATAACCTGAACGGCTCCTGCACATAAATCCACTGTGGATGGGAAGGAGCGAAGCTCCTGACCGGGTTGGAAGGAAAGTCCACTGACCCCCCAGCCTCGCAATGACATGTCATTGGGCCAAAAGAGCTGGAAAGCTCGAGTGCCGCTGGTTAGAAAAAAAAAATACATGAATGAAAAACTGGGCCGATTACTGTAAAGCTGTTGTGAACGGTACATGATGGGAGGAAAGATCCAACATAGTACTCGTACATAAAGAATAGAATGCAACCCACCTTCTCTCTCTTCCCCCCTCCGAAAGCATCATTTCACTTTGCGCTGCACGGATTATGTTAACCGAAGTAAAAATGGAACAAGTATCAATAAGATGCTATTACATCTTCTTTGTACACAGCGTTTTTTCCCAGTTGTAATCAATATGAACACGCTCTTTATTATTGCCGACCCTCGAGCTAGCAGCTGCCCATGGGAGCAGCATTGATCATGCATGTAAATGCCCTGCTTTAAATGGCTGCCCGTGTGCTCTATTTATTGCGATTGCGAAGCAGAGTTTGAGAAGCAGTTGTAGACGCTTGGATTTGAAGGAGTGTCGTTTGCCATCGTTGGTATAACTACGCAGTACTCCTGGGAACAACCTGTTAATGTGGTATCTAGTGCTGGTGTGGCGGTCTATGCTCCGAATATGGGTGATGTTGAAGGGGAAAATAGTGATGTGTCAAGTGTTGATGATGATTTTGAAGAAGTGAATGTTGTTAGGGCACCGTCTGGCTACAACCACGACTGGCTCCGCAACTTCGACCAAGTTGTGGGACCTGTGGGCGTTGACGATGACATCTCTGAGGTAGATGTATTCCGTTTGTTCATCACAGATGTTGTGAACACATTAGTTACGGAAACTAATCGTTACGCCAGTCAGGTTTTTGACAAGAAAGGGCAAGAGGCGGGTGCTTCATCCCGTTTGAGGTTGTGGACCGATGTCACAGCTGACGAGATGAGGGCATTTCTCGCTTTGCTTCTGTTGATGGGTGTAACGAAAGGATCGTCATTTGATTTGTATTGGTCAAATGACTGTTTCCTTGACATGCCAGGGTTCAAGAAAGTGATGAGTAGGGACAGGTTTCTTGGTATCTTATCTTTTCTACACCTCGTGGACAATACAACTGCAGCACCACGAGGGCACCCTGACCACAGCAAAGCCTTCAAAATCAAATCGTTTGTTGACACTCTTCTCCCTCTATGGCAAAGGCATTACATACCATCCAAAGAGCTAAGTGTTGATGAACGTATGATAGCTTTCAAAGGTAGGACCAGCCTTATGCAGTACATGCCCAACAAACCCTCTAAGTGGGGTATGAAAGCCTGGGGGCCTAGCTGACTCTAAGACAGGCTACCTCTGGAATTGGCAGCTCTACCTTGGGAAGGAAGACAATGTGGACCCTACTAGAGGGGTTGCTCACCGCGTTGTCACCTCCCTTGTTGCTCCCCTGTATGGGCATGGCCATGTTGTGTACGTGGACAACTTTTTCTCTTCGCCTGCCCTGTACACGGAGCTTGGGGATAATCAGACAGGGGCTTGCGGCACACTGCGGACCAACCGCCGAGGGGTCCCCCCACAACTCAAGTTGGCGAAACCCAAAGCTGGTGACCCTCCCATCACTGTTAGAGAAGGCAACATCCTCTATATGTCATGGTTTGACAAGAGGCCAGTGAATCTAATGACAACTGCACACGATGCGCAGACCTTCAGAAAGGAGGTTAGATCCAAACATCATGCTGGCAATGTGCGGATCGTGGACAAACCATGCGCTATCCAAGCCTATTCCTGTCACATGGGAGGTATTGATCGTGTGGACAAACAGTTGACATACTACATGGTTCTACACAGGAGCAGCAAATGGTGGAAGAAAATTTTCTTCTATCTATTGGAAGTTTGCTTTGTCAATTCGCTTGTCCTGTTGAGGGCCAAGCATCCGTCTCGTATCAAGGCGGAAACATTCCGTCTGCGGATTGCTCATGGTCTGCTTGAAGGGTACCAGTCTAGGGTCACAGCCCGCAGAGGAAGGTTATCTGACATTGCACCAGCAACATTGGTTATGGGGGAACACTACCTCACTCCTAACCCTAAACGTCTGGCTAGCGGCAGGCCATCCAAGCCAGACTGCGTTGTGTGTTCCAGCAGGGACACGGGCAAGAAGAGCCACCAGACCCAATTCTTGTGCCGTAGGTGTGTAATACCTCTCTGTCCATATCCCTGCTTTGAGCGTTATCACACTCTGCTCAATTTTAAGGCAGATTGCACCACAGGGCTGCACCAGGAGTGAGGTAAGGCTCTTTTTTGTTGAATTTTTTTTTCACCAGTCTTCTTCTCCTATCACATCAACAAAATTACATCATCAGTGACGTCATCCATTTATCTCTATACAGTCCAAAAATTATAGCAATTGGCCAAAAAACAAAAAAAATATAGAATTTACAAGTCATCCACTATAAAAAAGGGGGTTTTGTGAAAAAGAATGCAGCTGCAGGGCAAATTTTCCAGAAAAGAATGCAGCGTGCTAAAGGTTAAGATATGGCCTCAAGTCTCACACATGCAGCCATGTTCTATTGTAGAGTATAAATATGTCACTACACTTTAGCTCCCCAAGGAACACAAAGACCTTCAACAAACACCTACCAAGTCCTTCTGTCATGTGCCATCAGCTCAAGTTCTTGCTACGTCTTCCTCATAATTTTCACTTCTGTCTCCAGCTCTCTTCTCCGTGTGTTTTTTTGGGTCTACCTCGGCATCTCTTACCCTGCGGATTCCAGAACAAAAAGGACTGCCTTGTAATAATATTAACAGGCTTCCTCAGTGTGTGTCCTATCCGCCGCCAGCGTCTTCTTATCATCTCCTTTTCCACTGGCATACGTCTGGCCCCCGACATCAGTTCCACACCTGCGACCCTGTCACATCATTTCAACCCTTCCATTCTACGCAATTGGCCATGTGAATGTCTGTAGCTTTTTAATTGTTGTTTTTTGTGTGTTGTCAGCATGATTCATAGCCATACAATAGGTCGAAATGACATTAGAGCTGAAGATTCACACATTTGTATATGTATATAATATGATTGAGACAGGAGATGTTTTGGCATAAAACATTGTGCTAGAGCAATTGAAAACGAGCAGTTAGCTGTCCTCAGAAGCTCAAAAAGTTGTGTTTTTTGCAGCATTGTCTTCATTTAAGTAATTCCTTTGCTGTTTTCCCCATTAATAAATGAGGATGATCTATATAAATCGTTGAGTATATGTGATTATGGATCAAAGAGAAGACAGATGGTACGCCCCACTGCCTGTGAACACGCATTTTCTTTCAGTCCATGCATCGTAAATTTGTCTTTGTGAAGAGAGTGAGAAAGTTAGATTTGACCTAAAACAATATGCTGCCCGATTTTAATTATTTTAAACCGTTGGGAAATTTAGGAATAAAAAGAATATGTAGAATTTGTCTTGTTTACCAGGTCGACATCGAAGCTACTAGCTACCACATCAAAGCAGATGGCGTTGTGTGCAGTAATACAGTGTCTGTAAATGACGGGTATTTTTTTGGATGGCAGTCTTGCACTAAAAAAATGAAGGCAAAAAAAAACCCCTCCGAAGACGTATTTCCCAGTGGGAATACATATGTGTGGGTGTGTGTGTTTGTGTATGTAAAAATCGTCTGTTTTTGCATTACTGACACCGTTAGGCGATTTCTTCCACTTTCTAGCACTATCATCTTGACTTACCAAGAATAATGATTGTCTGTTAGTTTGCAAGATGACCCAAACAAGCACGATTTGAAACGCCTCATTCCAACATGAAACAAACAGATCATTACCCTTATCGTGAAATTGTACGGCCTGATGCTTATATGGGCTTAGTCGGATCCCGTGGTGAGTGTCGTGTGGTGTGTACTGGGGCAAGTACGACAGTAGTTTTTGCCAGGAATAGTCTATGAGATATTAGGTAGAAGGTCTCTAGAAATTGGCTCGTTAAGAAAGAATAAAGACCTATTCGAGATAGGGACAAGAAGACGGGAATGCGAATGCTTTCCACTGGACAGTGTTTTCTAATTAATTATGGAAAGAGTTCTGTTTCCCCACGACCTTAGCTTCTGCCCTTAGATCCCGTAAAAGAAAAAGCCCCCAACCTCATCTGAGTAGAGAAATGTTCCTATAGGTGAATATGTAACACCGACAGCACGAGTGATACATTAACAGACTAGATAATGATCAAACGATTGTTGGGTTTATTAATTAAATAAACACACATATAGGGTTAGTAATGGTTAGAACGTGATGGTGGAAAAAGACGATTCACACAAAACACACAGATGAGATATTAAAATTGCAGGTAATTAAGTAATAGTTAATTAAGAATGAACTGGTGTAAAGCGAAATGATGATGATGTGATATTATACGTGTTACCAAAATGGTGCGTAATCTACACAGTCCGTGTGTCTCTAAATGCTTCTCATGGATACGAGGATTCACATGTATGCATACAATGTCCCAAGTTGTCATACGTTATGTCGAGTGGGGTATCTCTAAGTCGAGGACGTTCTGATGAAAACTGTTGTCGGACTGAGAACGTTGACGAGATATATATGTATATTCCTTCACTGTCTGAGTATATCTCTGTAGTGTTGATCAACAGTTAATAGCTGTCATATGAAAAAAAGTCTGTTGTCTAATCTCCCGAGAGTACTGGCCAGACTGGATATCTTCACGAAATGTTAGTGATATGTAGACTCATTATGTAGTCGTGATTCATAAAATATACTTTAGAGTCTGCTTCATAGAATGCGCTTAAGAGTGTGTGGCACTTGGTATAAGTATGAGATTCCACTTTTGAGCTCTTTTGCTTGACTTCAGATAATAATGATCTTTCGAGTGATTTGAACTTGTGATAACTCTGTATTGAACTTGTGAGCCAGCAGTATATGGGTGATGAAAAATGCTGCGTCCACCTTCTGACTTGTGGGTGAGACAATATTCCTTTTTAATTGAGGAATGAAAGATGTCCTGTGGCGAATTCTGCTAGCCAAATGTCCGTTTTTGATAACTTATTTCTGGTTAGACATCAGACACGTTGCGTGTAGACTCAGACTTCTGATGAACTGAAGACACACAAAAGTCTTCGTAAGTTTCTCACATTTAACATCACTGGTTGACTTTTATTCATACTACTGCTCATTATTGATCTCCCTCTCTGAGTTCGATTCTAATGATGTTAAATATCTTGTGCATGAGAGACTGTGATGATGATGAAGGTGAAGTATGAACTATTAGCTACCTCCTATCATCCTATCATCTTCTAGGAAAATCTTCTGATTTTATTAATCAGTTATGAAAAGAATTAATTGAAACTCTATCTTTCGCACATTTGGCTGTGAGGTTAAACTAAACAAAGAATAAGAAAATGTAGTAATAATCTGTATAAGATCTACTAACCTTCTTTTCCCTTCGCAAAATCCTTTAAGAACACAATTCACCACAGAAATGAATTATTCTCTACTCTAAATAAACACGTGTATTTAGACTAGGCGTTTTAGGGTAATCTCCACCTCACAATGTATAAACTGGACTCCTCTCTCTAGCAAGCTACGCGGTAGATTATATTTCTGGAAGTCCAATGTGGGTTTCTTGGACCGGTGCCGTACAGCTCCGCCCATACAACCAATCCATGAGAGCCTCTCTGGTCACTCATTCACAGGATCGCTCTTGTCCCCCTGTCAGTCCAAACGTGGGTGTGGTAATTCGCGACCAACTTTCGTTGCCTGGCTTGTTTGACAAACAGGTAGTGAGATAATTGGCTGGCCAGTGTAAAAGTGCTGTCACGTTATTCTCTGGTTGTGTATTGTTCCATGTGTTGGCGGCACTCTTTGTTACCTCCGCCCATTGTCGCCAGCATGCTAACATGTCCTCTTTGTGGCGCCGCCTATTGATTTACATGCCGGTTGGTTTAATCAGCATGAGACGTTTTCACCTGGCCAAGCTGGGCGTCCAATGTGGTGACCTGGCCGAGCAACAAAGATAACAACAGTCCACAGAAATTGTATAATGCCCAGATGTCTGATTTGGATGACCAGATGTGTTTTCACCAGATTTATCCCGATGCAATGTGGGCTTCAAACGATGATGTCAGGTATGGGGACTCAATCAAAAGACTTCATTTTACCACCGATGAAAGAACAAATGCGGTTCTCTAGATACCGGTCGCGAGTAATCAAAACGATGGGATAGCAAATGTGGGTTGAAAGAGCACAAATGTGGGAGAAAATACAATACGAGAGATGTAGGAAAAGATAGAGCTATAAGGCCTTTGCGCTCGTTTATCACAGTGAGGTAGCACGAACCTGTGCGTTAGGAAGGAGCTAGCAGTTGTTGGAGTAGATGTGTGGAATTATGGAACTTACAGACACAACTTACAGACACATGGAAGGGGTAAGGAATACTCGTAGAATTTCATCGCTGTTTTTTTATAGGTTTAAAAAAACATTCTTTGATGGACGTACATTCTATTTGCTGCATATTGACGTCACCGTTTCAGGCTTGTGTGTCGGAAGCTTATTTTCAGGCCTTCTGAATGTAGATGCCCGTCAGTTATTCCACCGTGCAGGATTTCTGCACCAAAGCACTTCACATGTTCTTACAGTGGTGGTTTCTGAAACAGCTAGTTTCGCATAGTGAGATCTTGAGTCCCTGGAACCACCCTGCTTAGTTGCCATTTAGAGGAGGAGCGACAGCCATTAACAAAATTGGTATTAGTCTGTTTTTCGAACATTTATAATCTAAAGATGCCAGAGTCAGTTCTCAGACACATTTTAAGCAGGTTTGTTTTGACTCCGAAACTTGACTTTTCTTAAGAAATTGTTTTTGTCCTACGAAGAAGATCATAAGTTTCTCAGAACATTGTTTTATGTTACACATTTTCAGCTTGTTTATTTATTAATCCGACACACATACTTTCCATTGTATGAAATAAAACTTTTTTGTCAGATCAGATTTCTTGATTTATGGGGTCAAAATTTTGGATTTATTGCAAATAATTATGGAACATGTTGGCAAAATTTGTTACGATTTTAACATACTAACTTAAACGTGCTGTGTCTCATGATCTACCAAAGTTATCAAAAATCTATTCGCATAAAAGTTTTAAAATACAACTTTGAGCTTCCAATTCAACTTCAGTGTTCATACTAAAAAATAAAAAAAATAAAAATAAAAAAAAACAGCCTTAGTGAATTAAGTAAAGGATTAATATCCAATATGACCTCAATTTCCACGACAGCTAATAATACTATATCATCAACTGCCTTGGTATGCACAGCTGCTGTTGTTGTGAGTTAAGCTTGTGTGTTATAACTGAAATCGTGCAATTATTCATGAACATAGAAGCATTTCACTGTAGCCACTCCCCTTAATAACATGCTTTATTATTTCTCTTCTTCTTCTTCTCTCTTCCCCCTTACATACACACACACGCAGGGCCTTAGGCTCCACATAAGCGAAGCGATATATATTATATACCGTTGTTATAATTATCGGATTTGTAAATTGACCTTCCATCGCTTTATATTTAGACTATTGAGAACGGAACGCAGATCATTCTCAAAGTACATACATATGCGTTGGAGGCAGACATACAGACTTGTGTGCAAGATTTGTTGTATGCTTGCAAACATAAGGTGCCCTGAGATTACAGAAAGAATGTCTTTTTTCAGATGGTTGTAATGATGAGTTTATAGGTTGGGAGTGATTATTCGCTTTCTCTGGAGGTGGGAATCAAATAGACAAACATTGATCATTAGACAAAATGATACAGCTGATTGTGCATTTGATTTCCTCTTTCAGAGTTAGGGAACTCTCAATACCTGGCAAAAAGGAAAACAAAATCAGCCCGATTTAGTTAAAAAAAGGGGAAAAAAAGAAAAGAAAAAGCGAATCAGATTGGGCCGTTTCATCAGCACGGGGGCAGCATCCTGCTAAGTGCATGCACACATATTTGTAAAGGAATAGAAATGTTCATATTTTTTCACTCAGGCACACATTATCGGAAAACTTTTCTTCCATTTGTCTGCCATTGTATCTGCCTCTTTTTCAGCGTTGTGGCCTATATTTATGGTCATCCAAGCTTAACGAAAAGAGATTTGCGTAAGCTGTTAGTTATATCTCAGTGTCGCCTCTTCGGAAATTTCAAGAACGTGACGATAGAAATCGGAATTTCCTTGACTATTTTGCTGCATCAGCCATTTGTTTCAAACACTTTATGTTCAGAGCTCATAATTGTCATTTTGACTGGCGAAAATCTCGATTTTTCAAGTTAATATTGGACAACATATAAATACAACATTGGCTTCAGCGCAGTGTCTTCTTTACCAGAAAATGTTTACGACACGACTGTCTTTGGAATGTTTACAGTATAACACTACGGACTCTCGTCCAATACGTCTCTCATCTATTATTGTCTATCCTTCTTCTGTTTTCTTTCCAAATCATTTACTCTCTGCCTTTTATTGCTTGACTTTTCTTATCAACTTCCCTCTTTCTTACTTGACCCGTTTTATGGCTGTCAGACTTGCATACTAGGCTGAGCTTTTGGGGGACCCATTTCACAGTGACCGTATCTAAAGTCGTCCAAACAGCAGGCGTCTGCTAAATCCTCCGGGGCAGTCACTGTTCGGTTAAGCATCCTTTAAAAGTACTAATAAGGTCTTGAAGTGTCTCTTAACGTTGCGGGAAGACAACTTGATCTGATATTAAGTCAAAGCGTATTTTTATTTTTTTAAAGAGGGATTTCTCTTAACTCTCCCACACTCCACTTTTCTCTTTCAGTCTGGGATTGCTTTCCAAGATTGAGTACACAGTATTATAATTTTCATTTTAAATTCTGTGTTCAGGCTTTGTAAAGAAATAAAGAGTATGACGCAAGGTAGGTGATCACTTTCCTGTGCACCTAATACATCCCAACGTGCCATGGTGGTGGCAACACTAGAGATGAATGCCAAATCTATGACACCATTTGTATCCCCAGATTTAGTTGCCAGTCTAGTTGGGCGTACATCATTCAGGACGGTAAGGTCCATGTTAAAGTAATGCCTGTCTCAAAGCTATACTCTGCCTATTTTCCGTGTTGTTCCCTCACTCATTGGATCTAGCATTGAAATCGCCAGCAATTAAACACCTTATGCTAGAATCTTCAGACAATTCTGCCAAAAAATTCCAATCACTCTCTGCTGTAAGATGGTCGACATGAGCATATAAATTGTAGACTTCCCACTTCTGACCGCATATTTTCAATCCCCTGCAATTCCGCATCCTCACTAGTTTGGGAACTTGTATCCAGCCATGTATGAGGGAGCTCATGTTTTAAAAGGAGTGGCGTAAAGCACGAAACAGACGAATGATGAAAGAGAGAGAGGTTGAAGAGGTGAAGGAGAAAAAGCAAACAGCCGTTAATAGTTTCAAGAGCTTGGTAAAGAAGGCCAAGGATAAAGTGTTGGAGGACTGTGACACAGGTGGGCACGGAAAAAACCCTACAGAAATTCTGGTCATTACATCGAAGAATGAATAGGGTAAGTGCTAGTCAACCCATCCCTAATTATCAAAAGCTCTACAGGACT